>LUGF01047059.1:9371-25448 GCA_001625245.1 Calycopis cecrops
TAATTTATTTTTATTGCCGCCGACTATCTGGTGGACGGCCCTCTTCTTAGGACAGACAGACTACAGAGCACCGATCTTCCCCCTGAAATCATCCAGTGTGGTGATAGCCTATTTATGGGTGTAAACTAAGAAAAAGTTATTACATAATTATAATTCTTTTAATTTACAAATACATACGTCAAAACGATTTCAATCACATATACCTTTATACAATAACCCTCCTTCTGAGCCATTCGGGTGTTAACAACTTTATACATTGGCGTTATGAATCCTTCTACACAACTTCTGCTCAAGCTGTTTGACGTGTAGGGAACTTTTCATTTTTGTGTTTTTCATGTACTTATAACTATTATAGCTTAACTTTACAACAAGGAATCTAAAAATTATTCTTGCATTTTTTTAACAAAAAAAAAAAAATTACATGATTTTTAGCCTCCGTACAACAATATTATGTTAATCTTAACCTCCCAAGTAATGGGCTCCTGATGATCAGTGATCACCAACACCCACAGACATCCGCAACTCTGTCGGTCTGCAACATCCTACATAATTTGTGCTTAATGTTTATTTATCTGAACAAAATGTGCTTAATGTTTATTTGTCTCCAAAAGCAGGGAGTGCAAAAATGCTTATTTTATAAATATTGATTTTTTGTATGTATTTCAGCTTATATCTGTTTTTGCCAGTAGCATTCTACGCAGTTTTCTTCGTGGACGAAATGAGAACATTGTTTTTCTAACTTCTTTGCTTTAGTTTTTGTGGATGATTTCACACGACTGTGGTTATTTCATTTATTACTGATGTTTTTCTGTAAATACCTACTTAGACCGACGTATGTATTATTTGCGTTGGAACCTATATTAGTGAATTGTATCGTTATAAATTTGTTGTATATCCAAGTGAGAAAATTTGCTGCGACTGCCAGAAATTTCACATATAATAATAAACAAAAGAAATAAAAAGAAAAGCCTTATTATCCATTCAAAAGACGACCATTTTATTGTCATCAAATCACCTCTTATACAAAATTAAGAAAACAATTAGGACGCATTAAACAGGATTATTGTCCCCTGTCCTTCCGTCAGCGTATGCTCTTCAGGACTCCACGAAAAGCGAGCATAGCGCTTCACGGCCAGTTGCTCTATTTCGGCGGATGGTCATGGTTTCCTTTTCTCAAGACGACCATGTCTTCAATCGTGTGCAGCACAGCCTTGCAGCCCATGTAGGAGTTGGTTGAGCATCTCCACCTGAGTTTGGGTAGGTCGCGGCGGTTGCTGGAGGCCCAGCAGTACGTGTAGTCGTTCAGTTTGATCAGCGGCTTTCCCCTCTTTGACGTTATAAACTCGACTGGAATTGAAAAAAAATATCTTTAGTCTGCTTTTTGTAGTATACGGGGCCAACGAGCAGATGGATGCCGACGGCTACAAACATCTGCACAATAGTTGCAGACGTGTTGTATTCTTCTGCAATGCTTTCAGCACGGCAAACACCAGGAGAAACGAGCAGCCGGCCACCAGCTGCGCTTGAGATCTGTGGCGCCGGGGGACCTCAGGAGCCTTTGATAAACGTATGCATGCGCCCTACTACGTCAGGAGCAGAATGTTTTTTCCAAACTTTGTATACTTACTATACATTTCTGTTCCATGTTATAACCTGAACAGCTTAGCGCCATTCCACAGCCACAGCGATGCGGATTGCGGCGCGGTGAGCGGATCATCTGTCTCTCTCTCACTCGATACTCGACGCGCGAGTAAGAGAGAGACAGACGATCCGCTCACCGCGCCGCAATCCGCACCGCTGTGTCTGTGGCCGGGCCGTTACGTACTACTTAGCTTACGTATAATCGAGAAAGCTTTTTTTTTTAATTAAATTTCTATTCTATGACATGGGGAGTAAGCTGGCGAATAATAAAAAAAATAAATATCATATGACATGTTATGTCACTGTAACTGCGGTAATGAGTTTGTGTATAATTAAGTTTCACTTTAGTTGTGTGGTCTAAAACACACACTTTTTTATAGCATAAGAGGATAAACGAGCAGTCGGAGCCATTTTCATGACAACCGACGCCCATAAACATCCGCAGAGACGTTATACAGATGCCTTGGCGTGCTTCCTCCTCCCTCTATATTGGCCTGGGCGTATTAAGGGTAGGTAAGTAGCAATTTGCTGGCATTCCTTGGAGGGTTAAAGCCCCTTTTCCAATAATCTATGGATATATCATTGAGTTATATGTACTACTAATAATAACTCAATGGGATATATTTGGCTAATGGAGGTACACTTTTGTGCCATTCGCCTGACGTTCCCTCAATCGAAAAAATCCCATATCAACTATGCGGGTAAACAGAATTATATAATATTTTCCTAGTTGTAATTGTTTTATTAACGAAACATATAAACTATAGAGTAACGAAACAATTGATAAATCACAAAAATTAAACATAACAAAACATTTGGTCACTTTAGCTGGTAACTACGGTTTTTATAAAACAAGCCTTCTGCCGACTATCGGCGCACAGAAACGTTCACATACAGGTCATAACAATCATAAAAGAAAAATGCCTCCTCCTGCCTTCCTGCTCAATGGGCCACCGGAAACACACCGGAAACGCGACATCATAGTTCTTATTTTTCGGCGGTATATCGCACGAGAAATATGTTCATAGTCATCGCAGCCCAACTGCTATTTATCGTGATTTGACAATCTGCTTTAATCGTGCTTTCATTAGGGCAAACGAGCAGCCGGGCGTCAACTGATGCCGCAACACCAGAGGACTTCCCGATTGATGGTATCCTATGGGAATTGCTTTTTACTCAAGTGCGTAAGAGGGAGGTGATTGTTTTTCGAACTTATGTATTTACTACAATGGTACATCGACGGTTTATTTTGGTTCATGGTTGTGATTTTCATTCGCCGCCACGATATTTTCTTCTATGGTGTACAAGAAAGCCTTGCATCCCATCCGCCCGTGGGTGCAACACCGCCATCTTATTTTGGAGTTGTAGTTTGAAGACGCGTAATATTTAAATTCGTTTAATTTTATCAGAGTTCTACCCCTCTGCGATACTATATATTCAACTGGAAGAGAAAACAATTTACTTGAGATTTCACGTCTAGTATAATAAGCGATTAATCAGAATATTATCTAAATATTTTGAGTAAGTATTTCGTGTTATTACGTGGTAGAAGAGATATTAATAAAAACATTTAAGTTCACAGAAGGCACAGTAAGGTACACACGTTGATAAAAGTCAGACATAGAAGAGTTAGCAAGTATTAAAAGTTCAAAGCGAGAAAGAATGCGAAAATACAAATAAGCACGAAATAGCGAAATATAGCGAGTCCGATGAGAGCAAGCAGCGTGTGTTCCGCGTCATGTTTGTCAATCGTCACTGGTTAGCCGGTCAGCGACGCAAGCGCAGGGTGCTGCATAAAGCGCAATACACACTGAGCCCGCCGGGCCGCCGACAAAGCCCGGCGACACAACCCGGCGGCCTGTATGAAAAGGATCATGTCGGCAACATGTGCCTGCGCGTGTTACCCGCCGACATGTTGGCGGCTTGGGTACGCTTGCGCTCGCCCAACAGGTTCGTTCCCTTTGGAGCAATCCAGCAATAAACATTCCACAAACTGCTATCAACAAATCACTGCCATCGTCCTTTTTTAAGATTATTTCTATTTACTGAGTTATCGAAGATACACCACCAAAATTTTATCTCATGTCAAGCCGCCAACTTGCCGCCGACCAAATTATCCGACTTGTATTAAGTGAAGCCGCCAACTAGACCGCCGACTAAAAGTTGCCGACATATTATGTCGGTGGCCCGGCGGGCTCAGTGTGTATTGCGCTTTAGGGTAATGGCCATATCGATATGTTAATTTCGATATGGAGTTGTCGATAACGTTAAACTATAAATAACTAAAATCAAAGATGTTAATAATTATTATGTTATGAATGTATTTCGTATGTAATAAGGGTGCGTATGTACCGGGTACAGGTAGCCTACAATATATAAAAGCTAATCCTAGCTGACTTATCAACGCACAGCAGAAAAAACTGTATCTGGAAATTTGAAATTTAGGTACAGGTGTGTCTTTCGTGATATAAGATTTTTTTAGAAATTTATTTATGTGTAATGTTTTATTTTAGGGCTTATGCGACATTAATTCTTTGCGTTAGCTAAGATTATTTGGAAGAAACTCCAATATTGCGACGTTACATCTTTGTGTGTATGTGTTTCGTCTATTAAGATATTTTTAAAGGGAAAATTTCGTAATGATTTGTATAGTATGTACTGGGTTCATAGTAATATATTTATATTGTACTAAGGAAATCTTACTCTCCTTCTCCCAATAGGCCACCCATGCACACAAGCCACATATCAGATAGGCCAAAGGTATCTCCCTGATTGCAATTCAGAATTGAACTTCCGGGTATAAAAATTTAATTCAAAATATTATGTAAGACACTATACAGGGTTAAATGTAATTAACGCAAGACTTCTTGCAGGCAGCATGTCTACATCAATACCAACAACATTTGTTCTACGACTTTTGAAAATTAATAGTTCTTTAAATTTTAATATTCCCATACAAAATTAATATATTGCCTCTGAACTATCATTTAGTCTGCGTGCGGCTAAGAAAATAGCGCGGGAAACGCGCGCGGCAAGATAGGGGCTCCCGCGCGTCATTCTTACAAGATACAGAGTAATAAATAACAGAGGGTGCAAACATTTTTTGTTTTTATTTTTTTTGTGCTATTTATCTAGATTCGTAAAAAGTCGTAGAACAAATGTTGTTGGTATTGATGTAGACATGCTGCCTGCAAGAAGTCTTGCGTTAATTACATTTAACCCTGTATAATTATAAGGATGAAAGTCTTTAAAATAAGATTTTTTGTTAGTTACTACTGAATTCTTTAGTAGCACATAGTTACACACGGGTACACATAGGTACTGTAATAATACGTATCCGCAACAAGGTCATATATACAATGAAACGCATTCGACATATTTTTAGTTCACACTGTTGGATGAAAATAAAACACAAATCAAGGTCAGGGTTTTAGTTCACAAAATGAAAAATAATCAAGTACATACATGACAAAAATAATAAATATATACAAATTTGATAAGAATATAAAAATTCTAATAAACTAACAATTTGTTAGTACATAAACAAATTTGATTCATTGTATGTCGCATACAAATTATTTGCTGATAGTTTTTTTTTACTTTCCTTACCAACAAAGTTATTTTTAATTAAGTATACATGGTCTGTAGAGTTAATATAGGTATGGCAAGCTATGGGCCATCATTATAGTACTCTACAGATTCATACTTTTTGTTGATAGCCAAAAACGCGTTTCTTAAAAACAAGGTTGTATTGCATGAAAATAGCAACATATTTTATTAACATTTATTAACAATATTTTGATAATGCATGTATACAACGTTTTGTTGACATTCATATTGGTTTTTTTATTACAAAAGAGGGCAATCAAAGAGTCGAAGTCTTTTGGACAAATGTCCACAAAGATGCTTTCATTTCAGGTCGGCATTATGCGAGATATAATTATTAATTACCTCCCTTGTCAATATTCGATTACAGACGAAACATAAGTTACACATATACAAAAAAAATCAAGTGAATTATGTCGGTCACTTCGCAAGAACAAAAGATACGAGTGGTTATTAAATTATATGGCACTGATACTCTGGTATAAGATACTTTTAATCCGGAAGAAATGATTCCCGGGGGTCAAATTTTGGGGAAACTGCTAGGGTCTGTATAACACAGTTAGTTAAATGTTTTTCTAGAAGGGCGTGATACCACTGGTGGATGAATATGGCTCTCCTTGATCTTGATGATCTCGTCGCTGATGGAGTGGAGGACAGCGTTGCACCCTCGGTGCTGATGAGTGGAACACTTCCACCTCGTCTTCACTCCGCCCAGAGGTGATGCAGAGTACGTATAGCCGTTTAAGAGGATCAATTTCTTGCCTTTCTGCGATAGTATAAATGTAGCTGAAACATATGAAAACTATTTTCAATAATATTTATTTTAAAATACTTTGAATGGAAAGGTAATTTAAAAATCATCGTTATTTCATTCTTTTGAAATTTTGGCTAAATTATTAAGTGGTATATTTATTGTGAACGATTTGAATAGTGGCAGTACAGTTTATTAATAGTTTCGTTGCTTATCAGCGTCACAAGGTGATATTGGACTTTTGTTTTAGCAGCACGTTATTATATACATGATAGAATAATGTTCGATTTATATTAATCAATACATATAATTAAAATTGAAGTGCACAGTTAATGATTGCAAAAACTACCTAGGTTCGTGCTCCCATTGCAGTTTGCTATTTTTACGATCCTAACAACTTAACAACCATTTTTTTAAGTATTTATTTTAATGTAATATCGTCTATTTGTCATTGTTTGTGAGTGGTCATGAAAAGCTGGGCTCAGGATAGGACATAGGCTAAATTTTATTTCCAGAAACTATCCGGCCTCAGTTATTGGCGTACAAAGCCGGGGCGGATCGCTAGTACGAAATAAAACAGTAATTTTCAAAGGCTCTCTGGGTCCAGCCCCAAAAACAGAATATTTTATGATTCCTTGTTAATGGTGTACAATAAAAGGCGAATAGAATTCCACATATACCTATATTTTTTTTGATCATATAATGCCTGAAAGTTAGAAAAAAGTAAAAAAAAATGTATATTAGCGAAATTGTTCGGTTTGACTTATCATTTGATATAAGCTATTATCTAGGTACCTATATGTATTTACTGTAATATACAAAGACAAAATATTTTATTTTTTATTGCTATTTTAAGCTACATTATTATTAGGAAGTAATTTACGATGCAACAATTTTTATTTTTGACACCGAATGAAGTGTAAAGTTCCCCTTCACTCCGGGCGGGTGGTTGTGCTCCCCCTTCACCACTAGCACCTCCTTGTCCACAGTCTTGATGGTGACCCGGCAGCCGCTGCTCCAGTGGGTGGAACACCGCCACGTCACCGTCCCGCTCCGGGAGCACGTGGCCACCGCGTTGTGCGAGTACCCGTTTCTCCTGAGGAGGTTCCTCCCCCTTTGCGACCTTACATATTCGACTGTAAGAACAATGTGGGTTGTAATATCAATGATGACTAATGTTCTTTACATTATCTCATGGAAGCTGGGAAGGCCAATTATGATAATGTATTATATATTGGTAGATTTTATTGTTGACATTCAAAAAGTAATTCCTGTAATTCTATTTTGAATAAAAACTTTTTGATTTTGATTGATTTTGATTTGATATGAGAACCCGTTTCTCAGAGGAGATTCCTGGCTCTTTGCGATATAACAATTTGTAATATCAGCCGCTCCAATGCCTTAACAATAAAAATAAAAAATATTTAATATTTGACTAAAATACGAGTTCAAAAAACAAAAGCAAAATAAAATAATAAGTGACAGGTGAAGGATGATCATATGCGGCAGAAATGCAAATGTTAAGATGGTTGTGTTAGCAGAAAATTTGTAACGTACGAAGGGAGTACATCAGGGTAAGCCTGAAGTAGCGCCAGTATTAGATAAATTAAGGAGCTAAAGCTCATGGTATGAGTAGGGATGAATTTCCTGTGGCAATTAGGTGTTAGGAGGCTTTAGGCATAGACGTAGAGAGATATATTAGTAGGTCTTAGAAAATATAAATGGATTATGTGAGAGATTACACAAGAAGGAAAGGCGTAACCACTGAGATGACGAATGATAGAAAGAAATAGACGAGGAAACACGTTTTGCAGACCCGTATGAGGTTGGGCCATGACAGGATACTAATCTGGCCTTTTCGCCGAGGCCAGCCTGTCGCTGGAGGGAGCCTGTAGCCTGCAAATCCGGGACCCTCAACGCAAAGCGGCTGAAGGCACCCTCAGGGTTTTGAGTCGGTAGGGGCACTCAACCGTTGTGTCTGACACTGTACCCGGGTGGCTCTCGGGGGCTCCCGGGTACAGTGTCGGACTCAACGGGGCTCCTGGGCTCGTGAGCAGCGTGCGTAACACCATTACCCTGCGTAAAAAGCTGGCAGGAGACTGATGATGATAATATCTGTTGATTTGTTCAATCCGAGTTCAATCAGACCAAATCCATAACCCTAGTATTATTTACTGTCGCTGTAGCAGTAGCTGTCCCCCTCGGTTTCACCCACATCATATGAGTTATAAACTTCACACCCCAATTTAACCCCTTAAGGCGTTGAATTTCAAAAATTCTTAATGCTCACTTTCATCATAGAAGGAAACCCTGTACTAAATTTCAAGTCTATACGTACAGTAGTTTCGGCCATGCGTTTATATATTAATCAGTTTTGCCTTTGATATACATAGATAATAATAATAATTGAAAATAGAAAGATTAATTTATTATCAGGTTATATTAAATAATATTTTATTTCAATGATGTGTATTTGAAATAAATTGTTACAAAGTATTCAACAATCTTCATTTCACAATTGGAATGTACTCCTTAAGGAAAGAAATGACTAAAGCGTGCGGTATCGAGCAGTCGACTTAAATGCGTTCCTTTTTTTTAATTGTGCAAACAAGAAGTCGGAGCCATTTTCATAGCTACCGACAACCATAGACATCCGCACGAAACGTGCGTTTCACTTCTTAGTTCTCAAGGAGTAAACTCACACACACAGTTTAATACAACTCAAAGTTACTCCATCAGAGGAACAATATCTTATGGTGTTGCCTCATGTGGGATACACCGCACCATGGTTGTGGGAGCCGGTGACCCTGACCACCACATTCTCGACAGTGATGAGGGCGCCGCGGCAGCCTGCGCGCATGTTGGTGGAACATCGCCATCTTACTTTAGCGCCTTGGATCTTACACGAATAGTAAGTGTATCCGTTTCTTAGAATAAGTAGCTTCCCTTGCTTGGATCTGATAAAGTCAACTGCAATGTAATACAGTGCAATGTAATATAGTGCAATGTAATATTTGAAACACATTTGCATTAGAATATGACAATGTTATTACAGAGGTGTTGATAGGATAGCCATCCTACTAATATTATAAATGTGAAAGTTTGTTTGTTTGTTCGTTACTGTTTCACACAAAAACTGCTGAACCGATTTGCATGAAATTTGGAAAACACATAGAGGGTAACTTGGATTAACACATAGAATAGTTTTTATCCTGATTTTTTTTTCTGTGATGCCATGGGATAATTTTCTTTTTTCCACGGGATCGAAATTTACACGGGTGAAACTGCGGGGCGCCGCGGGTAGATGCTTATAATTATAATAATGTACTACTAGAGTTTAGGCCACAGCGGCTACCTTTAAGACTAGACAGATTACGGTGTATATCTCTGTTCCTCATTCCCCTGTTCCGACGAGACGGCATTCCGCCACGACGGACGATGTTGAGAGCATGATCTCGGACAGTTGTCCGGCGCAGGACCGACTACTTAACGGGCTCTTCGAGGCACGGGGCTGCAACACCGCTAACTTCATAACTTCGGACTTATACGTAGTTTATATTTTGAATATTATTTATAGTTATAATTATAAATTCGGCAATCGTGTTCCCGCCCTAATATAAAATTTCTAAAATAAGACATTTTAGAAAGTAATGTAAAGTCGTAATGTACTTGCGATTTATACATTATAACTGTGATAATACGAATTAAGGAGTGAACTTGAAATGAAATTGTTTCAGCTTTCGAATAAAATTTATTTGAATATGGAATTGCACGACAATTGACAGATTATATTTAGATATATAATTAGAATTAGATCTGAAAATGTTGGTTATATTCAATTACATGAGTAAAATCTTTTTTATTAGTATGTGTCAAACTACTAACATTGTTAATATTTTAATGTATTTAGGTACCTACTACGAAGTCTATCCTAAAGAACTCTGCTATAATCTGAATAGTTAAAAATATGTCGTAATCCTTAGCGTACGGTGGCATCGATGATCTCAAATATTAAGTACTTAAATAATTTATACATAGATAGCTGATACATATGCAATAATTAAAAAAAAAGTATGGGGCAAGACTGGGCGAAATCAGCGCCTCTGCGTATCACCCAAAAAATTATGCCTATTTGAAAATTATGAACATGTAGAATGACAGCGGTCATTGCTTATGGCTATATCTTAAATCTACCGTCTATACTCTATAGCATAGTGCTGATTAGTTTATTTAATTGGCGTCAATGACGATCTACAAAATCAGCAGTCCATAAGTATTGAGATCAGTGGGCATGCAGTCATTCTCTATTGATAAGGATTTAGAGGCGGTGGATGTGTGTGGGTGTCCCTCAATTTGACGATAGTGTTCGCGACGGTTTGTATGAAACCCCGGCATCCTAAGGGTGTGTGAGTGGAACATCTCCATCTCTCTCTTATGCCGTTGGTGCACGCCGAGTAGTATGTGTAGCCATCTTTGAGGATCATCTGTTTTCCTTTCCGTGACGTCATGAAGGTAACTGCAATAGTAATAAATAGTGTTGTAGTACATACTCGTATTACGTTAGATACGTTAGTTATACATGAAAATTATACTTATATTCATTACTCTTACCTAATAAATTAGTCAGACAAAAAATACTTGAGCATTGAATCATAAAAAATCCTATCATTTGTAATTTAGTTTAATTTTTAGATCACTATTACAATCAGTAAGACGTAATATTTAGTAAGAGGTAGTGCTGTGCGTGCTATAGCAGACTATGGCCCGGCACGCCCCAGGAGAGAGGTACTTCTCAATCACATGACTGTCGTAAAGTATTTATGATATCATGTATGGACGGGAGAAAAGAATGAGGGCAACACACACATTATTATCTCATCGTGTTAAGCCCGTAAAGTAACTACAACGCATCGGTGTTAATTGGCAACTTGATTCGTCTGCAATATAGCAATCGTATTGTCTCTTGCTGATTTCCGTACAAATTTACATAATATTTAATTTTACATATAATATGGAAATAAAAATGAACATTTTTAACATTGATTCCAAATACTTTATTTTTTTAATAACTTCTAGAACATAAAGATGAAGTTACTTATGTATATAAGAAGGTTAGAATTTATTTTTAAATACTTAAATTATTTTACAAATAGCTTTTATTTTATTCGACTCACACATACAGTTATTTTTTTGAAAATTATTACCCAAAGAACAATGGCCATCTTCTAACAAGCCTTGGACTTAAAACGCGCCCATCAATAAAACATATATTGTTTTATTCGTCTATATTATATAACAAAATACAATATTCAATGTATTTTTTAAAGACAGGAGAAATAAGTAATTAAATGTAATATATTTATGAGGTTGTTTGAATGTTAATAATAATCTGTGTTGTTAGGATTTGACAAATGACAGATGTATAATTGATATAATGTATTGTGCATATTATATAGTTTGTGGTATTGTGACTTCTTGATAGAAATTCATATTATTCCTACTTGTATTAATATCCTTATTTTATATAAAAGAACTTATGATCTCTTTTTTTTTTAGAAAAATTGTATTCCACATGTAATATCAATTTAATTTTTTTGTATTGTATCTACATAATACGGGTCACAATGTAGTTTTTAATACATGAAAATTAAGTAGGTTTTCGGTGGTAGAGGCTTACAATTAATAATTTTATATTCCCCGTGTTGAAAACTTGAATTTGGTTGTCACTACTAGATATTGCACCATGTTTAATTTTATTTACTCTGATTATTACAGTGTCTAAGCAGCCGTGGCAGACATTATCTTCTTCTGTGAGCTGAAAAGTGAAATAT
Organism: Calycopis cecrops; assembly: GCA_001625245.1. Classification (NCBI taxonomy): domain Eukaryota; kingdom Metazoa; phylum Arthropoda; class Insecta; order Lepidoptera; family Lycaenidae; genus Calycopis; species Calycopis cecrops. The sequence goes on from LUGF01047059.1 coordinate 21,201, forward strand.
ACAATATACATACATACATACCTATATTTTTTCATCTAATTTAAAATAGATAGCAAGTAACATTGAAATTGTCTAGATTGAATGTCAAGGCTATTGAAATATACAGTTAAGTAATTTTAAATGCGACAAACTTAAATAAAGTTAACACATAAAATGCTAAAAGCAATTTTGTCCCTTCGAATCACACAAGTCTAAAACACTAAGAAATAAAGAATTCCAAATCAAGGAGAGCAGTCTTATCGTATACCTTTGCAACATAAAAACTACGGGAAATCGCTCAGAATAGATCAGTCAGTCGCCGCTAGAAAGCAGAAACATTATCAGGTAATGAAAGTAATTATAACCGAAAATCATACATACAGAACAAAATGAGTATAGTCTTTATGTCCTAGACAATAAAATCTGCTTAAAGAACGTTCGGTTATAACATCTGTCATCTCGCGATTGTCAGGTCATAAAAATCGAACTGCCTTCCTGTAGAGCAAAATGACAATGGTTTTCATACAACAACAATACAAAACTAATAACATAATATGCCCGGTGTTAGGAGGGTATATGTATAATCAACTGACTGACATTTGTCAAAGACACTATTAAACCATAGAATGTCGTAGTAAGTATAGTATTACCACTTTATTAATAATATTTTAAAATTAATTTAAAATATTTCTCAAGCTTTAAAATAAAAACAAATTATATAGGATAATTACAGTATCTAATATTAAACTATATTTTGGTGGCTGTCTAATTTCTGGGCTCGTTAATGGTCCAAAGTGACCATTGTTCTTTCGTGACGATTTTATTGTAATAAAGCAATATTTTTATTTTATTCTTATTGATGACACACACAGGAAATTTTTCTACCTACTACCTACCTACCTACCTAGGTTTTAAATTTAATTTTTTATAACATATTTCGAAACTGCTCGTTTCTTGGAGCATTCAAATCAGCAGATAGCGTTGTTCTCGGTGTGAACGACGGCGGATGATTGTGGGTATCTTGTACCTTCACAATGGTGTCGTGCACGGTGAAGAGGTGGCTGCGGCACCCTCGGTGAAGGTGCGTGGAGCACCGCCATCTTGTTTTTGCCCCGGTCGTGTTAGCTGCGCAGTACGTGTAACCATCTTTGAGAATTAGGTTCTTTCCCTTTTGTGATAATACAAATTCAGCTGTAACATTATTTTATTGATTAATTAGCAAGGCACTTAATGTGCAGAAAAAAAACCGACCATATGCAAGGCGGTATCTAATACCGAAGGTTCCAGATTAACGAAAACAAGTATAAGTACTACAAGTTGACACACTTACGTCAGCTTTATGCTATTCACTAATGTTCAATATTCACTAAATGAAAAGAAATAGTTTAAAGTTTGTAATGGTTTTTTTTTGTGTTATAACTATTACTTGTATCTACCAGTTTTCGGGTCCTTTTCATGCAGATAAAATGACGTCCTTCATTTATTTATAAAATGTCACGATTGAAAAGTTCCTTGAGTACGTACAGCCAAAGGATAGATAAACGGACAACAAAATGATTATTGTTCCGTCGTTTGTCAGGTACAGAACTCTGTAAGCAAAACGTGAGCTGTTGGGGCCAATGTCTTCCTCGTAGAGCAATGTAGGACACCTGACCAGGTCATGAAGCGAAAAGAAGAGTCTAACATAGAAGGGTTCAGATGATCAAAATTACAAAATGACGAAACAGAGAGAAATTAATAACAAGTAGGTGAAAATAAATTGAATATATTATTACCAACATATATTATTTTATTTAACATTCCATTAAGTTTTAGAATTTTTTTTTTCGTCATATTGTTGGCTTTTTTATAACAAACAGTTGTACCAAACAGACATTTCCAACATAATACCTACCTAGTAACTATTTAGTAAGTAGATAAAACACAACATCTTGAGCAATATTATCAACTTATATTGGTTGATAATTCTACAACAGTCCTAGAGTGGGTACTAAGGAATAAAGTAGAAAAATGTGAAATAAAAGAAAACCGTTATTATTTTAGGGTTAAAGGTATAAAAAAAGGATTAAATTAAAAAGGAATAAAGTTCCATGATTTTTGGGTCAATTTCTTTTTTTTATGTTAATACGTATGATCCTCGGTGAGCTTCGTACTCCCGCAGGCGGTGGATGGTTGTGGTGGTCCTGCAGCTTGACAATGACGTCGCCCACGGTGATGAGGCGGCCGCGGCAGCCGCGGCGCGTGTGGGTGGAGCACCTCCATCTAGTCTTAGGCCCGATAGTTTTCGCCGAGTAGTACGTGTAACTGTCTTTACGAACCATTTTTCTACCTTTATTGGATATGACGTATTCAACTGCAACATATTTAAAGAAATCAGTTTATACATACTGACGTACCATGGTCAGATTGATCGAGAACTGTCCGTAGACGGTGTCAAGGGTTTTCACAATGGGCGTGTTTGTGGGAGGAAAGTAATGAATGTAGAGGAAGCAACACAAGTGTGAAGGGACCGTTACGTTTGGCACTCTGTTCTATGCCCATGGGCCATGGGGTACCATTGGGTGAGTGGCGCGAGGATGTGTCGTTGTTGTCCAGTGAGAAAAATATTTTTAAAATTAAACAAATGGTCATTTGTAAATGATTTATTTTAAAATAAAAATAACTGTCAATATATAGATCAACTACTTTCTGTCTCCTTAATATTTACTTAAACGTTAACGTTTATTATATTATATAAATTTTAAACTAAAAAAAACCAGGAATATTTTATCTTTTCAGTGAAGCTTGCATAATTTGACAGAGATCAAGTAGGCACTTTAAAACTATAAGATGCCTTTGGAAGTAGCCTAACATTAAATTAAGAAACATGAAACAAGTTATCAAGATGTGTCTAACGACAACACAATCGTTAGAATTCATCAAAGCATTCATGCTGTAGCGGGGAACTTATATACTTAGTCTGGCCATAAATACTGTTACAATAAAAAAAATTACATTTGAATTTGGAGTCTGTCATTTTTACACGATTGTTCATTGTGTTTTCTCATTTTGGCGCCAATACATTGTACAATATTTTGCGATATTAAAATGAAGTGGGGTGATAAAGAGAACAGAATCGCTGTGATAGCATTACACAAAGTAGGCACGGATCAAAATACAATTTTTAAAACTCTCCATACACTTGGTATTAGTCAAATGTTTGTGTACCGGGCTATTAATAGGTACAATTAGACTTCCTCTGTTTGGGACGGAGAAAGATCTGGCCGTAAACGTAGTGTTCGTACGAAAAAGGTGGTCAAAGCAGTAAGGGATTCGAAGAAATCCTGTCCGAAAGCAAACGATTTTATCACGGGAAATAAGGATAGCACTTAGAACCATGTCGCATATTTCAAGAGTTGACTTAGGACTTGCAGCCTATAAGAGACGCACTGGTAATTTCTTAACTGATAAATTAAAGATGAATAGGGTGGTAAAATCGAAACAACTACTGAAGCGGTACGCAGAGGGAGGTCCCAGAAAAATTTTGTTTACGGATGAGATTTTTTTTACAATTGAGCAACATTTTAACAAACAAAATGACAGTATTTATGCTCAAAGCTCTAAGCAAGCCCCCACAGACAGTAAAACGTGGACATTATCCGACTTCGTAATCGTTTGGTGGAGTGTTAGTTATGAAGGAGTGACTGAGCTATATTTTTGTGAAAAAGGTATTAAATCATTGGCGCAATTGTATCAAGATACCATTCTTGAGAAGGTAGTTAAGCCCCGTAATAACACCATGTTCAATAAATAAGTATGGTCCTTCCAACAAGACTCGGCACCAGGTCATAAATCTCGGTCCACGCAATCTTGGTTAGAAGCGAACGTTTCGAACTTCATCAGAGCTGGAGACTGGCCGTCGCGTCGTCTAGTCCCGATCTTAATCTGCTGGACTATGATTTATGGTCAGATTTAGAGAGTACAGCTTGCTCTAAACGCCTTGATAATTTGGAGTCCCTAAAACAATCCATACGATTGGCAGTGAAAAATTTCCCCACGAAAAGAGTGCGTTCTTCTATTGATAACTGGCCTCAACGTTTAATGGACTGTATTGCAGCTAATGGGGACCAACTTCGATCAATCTTTTTATATTTTTAATTGTTTTAAATTTGTGTATTAAAGTAACACAAACACTAAAGATTTTTTTTCTTTGTAACAAAACTTGCGGCTAGAGTAGGGACATGCATACGCTCCAAAAACAAACACACCACACAAAACAAAAAATGTAAG
>LUGF01047059.1:26769-60245 GCA_001625245.1 Calycopis cecrops
TATATTTTTAATTGTTTTATATTTGTAAACTAACACACACACAGCAATTATTTTTTTTTATTTGTAACAGAAATTATGGCTAAAGTAGGTACATACATACTCACCAAAAACAATTCCCACTTGTAACGCAGTTGGATAAAACAAAAAACGTAAGTAATGTATTTTAATGCATCAAGATAATTTTAGCTTTCTATGTTCTCAACTGCACTGTGTAAATTCGGCAATTTTTATGTATAGATATCTATATGCACAATGTTTCTTGTTGATATATCAACTAGCTTTTCCCCGCGGCTTAGCTCGCGTTCGCTTCAATAAATATCAATGAACATTAAATTCAAATAGTACTGCAATAGAATTTCAATGTCTTTTTGACCCTTCTAATTTCAGTTGATGGAATGTATTGTCACTTCTTGATGGAAATTCTAATTTTATCTTAATAATATCCTATGTCATTTATAATACCTCTAGGAATATGTGCACAAATTTTCATGATGATCGGTTGAATAGTATTGGCGTGAAAGCGCAACAAACTCATATTCACATTTTTAATATTAAGTAGGATTGACTATTCGTACACGATTTGATTTGCTAATAAATGTTCTTAAATGGTGGTGGATGGTTGTGTGCGTCGTCTAGCTTCACAATGTAGTTGTCTATGGTGAAGAGCCGGCCGCGGCAGCCGTAGCACGTGTGGGTGGAGCACCTCCATCTGTTCTTCAGGCCGACGGAACCCGCCAGGTAGTACGTGTAGCCGTCTTTTCGGATCAATATTTTGCCTTTTTGGGACTTGACGTATTCAACTGAAAAAATGGATTATTCATGAAGTAAAGTTTAACTTGGGTAAAGCCGAAGAAGCTATTTATTTGGTTTACTGAGAAATTGTAGAAATGTTATGATAGCCACGTCTCCAATGAATGTTTAAAATTATAGAATTTTAATGATACCATCATCTGTTCTACCAAAGATAAGATAAGATAAGATGTATCTACAAAATCGCATATATGTGAATGTGTTCAGAGAACATTCTTATACTTTGGAGGCTCCAACTGTTCCTTTTTTAATGAAATAGTAATAGGACGTTTCTCTTTTAGCGCCTCCACTATTATAGTGCGTTTTGAATTAATATGGGTGCAACATAAATTAACGCTCGACATATGAACTGTAACTAAATACACGGTAGGTCTTTGTATGTTAGGTGATATGTTTATTTGAGTCCATGAACTTGGATTCAAATAACTCGTATAAGCTCCTCTAAGTTATTAGTAGCTTCCTTAGCTTAGGCTAAAAATAAAACAACTATAAAAACCAACAATTATTATATTAATATATCTCTAAGGTATATAGAACATTATATTCCTTCTCAATATACAGAGCCTTTTCACTAAACATTGTCAAAATTCTTCAACTTCAATAAAACTCATCGTCTGTGTCCGTCTCGACTGGGTCATGGTTGTGGTCGTTTTTGACGGCAGCTATGACGTCACCAATGGTGTGGAGCCTCGCGGTGCACCCATGGCGGCTGTGGGTGGAGCACCTCCAATGCCGCTTGATGCCGCACGGCTGGGCGAAGTAGAATGTGTATCCGTTCAACTTTATCAAACACTTTCCTCGCTTTGATTTTATGAATCTTGCTGCAAATTAATATAAAAATTAAAAGATTGTATTACTTAATATTGTAACTGGAAACCCATCTTTCAACACATTACCTACACGTAACAAGGATTTATTTAGCGGTACTAAAAGATAAGAAAAGAAGACAAATAATACAATCAATAACTTTTTTAAATTTATGCATACGGGGATTAACGCGAAACATACCGTTTTTTCTCCGGACGTTTCGACCGGGTTGCACCGACCGTGGCACAGGATGCCTGAATGAAACTGAACCCGTATGCATAAATTAAATAATCATGCAACGCGAAAGTTTTAAAGTATTAACAATCAATAACATTTTGAAATGTATAGAATAAATATTTTACCAATATAGTTTTACCCAAAGATCGAAAAACACTTAATAAATAAAACAATTAAAACAGTTTTAAGTCTATAGAAAATATATTCATGAAATTTAAATCAAAGTTTTATATTCACAGCTTAGTCGTTATGGTTCACCTTTGGTTAATTAAAATACAGAGTTATGATTGTGTTCGTTCTTCGTGCACAGTATCATGTCTTCGAAGGTATAGACTGTCGCCAGACATCCCTTGGAATGGTGAGTAGAACAGTACCACCTCATCTTCTTCACCGAGGCGTCTGGTCTCAGCCTCGTGGAGTACCTGAACCCACCGAGTTTTAGTTGGCGTTTGCCCCGTCGAGAGATCGAATAGATTGCTGTAACATATAAAAGAGTCCATTTATATTTTTATTGAGATAGATCTTGAAGTTCCATGTATACATGACCGAATGAATTGCAGTGCAAAAATGGAACTAGGATGTTTATACGTAAATTCTTTTCTAAATATCCTTACCGTTGTGAAGATCTTATTTCAAATGAAGGTATCTTTTGATGACCTAAAATTGTTTGGCAATTTTAGGTTCAATTCAAGAAAGTGATTTCAAGAGACGAATATGGAGCAGGGAATTCACTAGACTTAGTTACTTTACTTAGTTACTTTATTTATGTAATGTCTGTCAAATGTATTACCGACGCGTGCCCGGCTGCCACACACACACACTGGACAGACATAGATAGATGTGTGTCTAGTGAATTCTCCACTTAACGACCAAAAGATCACGTTGCTATGCCATGTATTCATGTGCTACATATTACTTGCGACCCAATTCGCATACAACGACACGGCGCTACATCTAGGTATTAAAACAAATAATAAAAACATTATATACTCAATATATTTATAAGAAAACATTTATATAATAAAATTATGTACTATACAAAAGGAATAACAAAGTACTGAACAAACGTTATTTTTTATTACATTATTAGGTGGCAAAAGCCCAGCGATGACTATCGACCATAGACATCCGCACATAATCGTTATGCGAATCTGTAGTCGTTCCTCCTCTCTTACAATCATCGAGACAAGCCGCATGAAACGCGACAATATAGCTTTGCATTGAGCGAGAGTATAGACCGATCTCGGTCGCGCCATACGTTAATGGTTGTGCACAATGTCGTAGCTGCATACGATGTCGTTGATGGTGTACACCGAGGCCCTGCAGCCCTTCTTGCGCCCCCTGCAGTACCAGCGGGTCTTGGTGATGCCCTCCGACATCTGGCGCGTCAGCTGCACCGTGAAGTAGTAGTCGTTTATCTTCAGCACGCGGTTGTTCCTTCTTCCAAACAGAAACACTGCTTCTGTGAACAAATACGCTCACGTTCAGTTTTATGGTATACTAGTTTCTTCAAAAGCGTTCCCGTAATCATCAACATCATCCTTATCATCATCACCTTCATTAACGTTATCACCATCGACATCGCCATTACCATCAATACCACCATCATCATCTGTCGATGATCTTCAGTTCCTCGTCTCCAGCCGGTACCCGCCGCTATGACGTCAGTAGAACCACTTTCAGATGTGGGTCAAAAAAATTAAATAAAACAGGAAATAATAGTAAATTTTGTAACTACATATTTCTGTTATAATAACTTTACTACTAATAAGTAACTAGAACCTTATTATTTAATCACCACATAGTATAAAACAAAATCGCTATTCGCCGTCTGTGTGTCTGTATGCTTAGACCTTTATAATCACGCAACAGATTTTGATGCGGTTTTTTTGATTCAAGAGGAAGGTTTATATGTAAAATAACTCCATTTTTGAAGTCCGAAATCCACGCGGGCGAAGATGCGGGCGGAAGCTATTATACAATAAAATAAAGAGGAAACAAAACCGCCTTTACAGCGCGTTCACGACCACAGCGGTGCGAATTGTGGCGCGGTGAGCGGATCGTCTGACTCTCTTTCACTCGATACTCGACGCGCGAGTGAGAGAGAGACCGGCGCGGTGAGAGGATCGTCTGGGATCGTCTGTCTCTCTTTCACTCGATACTCGACGCGCGACGCACTCGACGCTCACCGCGCCGCAATTCGCACCGCTGGCGCTGTGGTCGTGAACGCGCTGTTAAGGCTGACGGTTGGGCCTGAGTGACCATATTACTTGTATATTACTGATAATATAAACACTTAGGTACCTACATTATTTTTTATTACCTATATTTGTCTCTTATGTTTTGTAGGACATAGAATTAAACAACAATTAGCTTTCCATCGTAAGCCTGGTTTAATTATTAAACAAATAGTGCAAATTATAGGGCATATCATGATCTAACATTTTTGATTTAATTTATAAATTTCGATTTTGATGTATTAAAGTAATAAAGAATAGGTTTAGTTCCTATTCTTTAAAAAAAAAAAGTTTAGTCACTTGTATTATTCTCTCCGTCATTTTCTTTCTTCGTCATACAATTACCACAAAGAAACTTAGCATGTTCTAAACAAATGTGTCTATTGCAAATGACACAGGAATATTTGGATTTACGATCTTTCTTGATTGGGCACAAATAACAACGTCTTCTCGAAGCTGGATCCGATCTCTTAGCACGCTCGATCATGTGAGAATCATTTCGATTTCCAAGAGTCACAGACAAGCGCCTAATTTTTACTGGAAGAAAATACGAAAAAAGAAGAAATAATAATGGCATTAAACAATAAATATTAGTAACAAACAGCCATCATACAGAATGTCACGTACAATGCCTGGTCGGGCATCTTGGACCCATAAATACACTTTGCCTACATATTACGAGCACGGGATCTTGCAACGGATTGTAATAGAGACTTGCAAATTATAGCGTAAATCTGATTGAAGCGTACATTGTGCTAAAATTAAATAAAATTGTGGAAAAGAAAATAACATCGTCGATTTTATGCAACAGTGGCTCTGTCAGACCTGCCAGGCATGCCAAGGGTTAATGTCACAGGAACTAGAAAATCACAAAAATAAACCATCACATTCTTACGTCTGCTCCATTATAAACTAAAAGTTGGAAATGTTTTTATTTAATGAATATTTAGACAAAAACAATGCCAACTCAAAAAACAACAAAATATAAAGAGTATTTATTTTTTATTTGGTGATTTTATTGCACTCACAATATGCGAAAAGCAAAATATAAGATAATATTATAGTGATAAAATATAACTACTACTATATAAAAAAGAAAAGATTCTTCAATTATTAACAAAACATAAAATTAAGCAGAAAGGTACAAACAAATGAAAGTAGTTTCATTTACAATATAATGTGAGATTCAGTTACATAAACTTCGATTCCGGGCAGGCGTTGGGATATTACATTACTAAAACAACCACTTGTTTTTCTAAGTGTATTGACGATTTCGACTGAATTGTTTAAATTATATAGGTAATTATTTTTATATTAAATTACTTAAACTATGAGAAGAAACATTCTTTAGATAAAAATAGAAAAACTGCGCTACACTTCATGATTAATATATTCTATACTACTATTCCTAGACAAGTCTCCTATTCAATAGGTTATAGGGGACACATGTCGCTCGACATACGTGTCTCTGAAATGTCTCACTCTAGTGTCGTATTTTTCCACTAGGACATCGAAATCGACAAACAAATCTCGAGACGTCGATACGTATCTCGAGACAACGATGTCTCGGTGAATACTATGGAATTGCAAGCTGCTTGTTCAAGTACTGTTAAGGTGTACGTAAGGCTGCTATAACATTTACGTGATTGTAACGAAAGGCATCTAGTACAGATCACTTGCGTACTCACGTCCGAGTACTATTACTATTATGATTTACATATTTATTATAGTAAATTGAAATAACATTCAATCTTAGAATTTTATATTTACATTTTTATATAACTATTAAGTAGTATCTCATCAGGATTTCATCCGAAGTGTCAATTCATTTATACAAACTCACAACCTCTATTTTATCCGTAGAGATGAAATTAAAAAGAAAACCTCTATTTGTGCTTCTCTACACTTGCCGTGTATATAATAAATTAATTATTATCGAATGTATGTTATCAGTCAGTCAGATAAATAATATAAAATATTATGTGCGCTGTGTGTTGGAAAAAGTTTTTGATTCTACTAACAGGATTTTATTATGAATTATTTTGAATCGAATACAAAATCTTAATAAGAAATTTGATTACCGTTTTTCTGACTAGCCATGATCAGATCGTGCAGTCCAACTCGACTAAGATATATGCACACAGATCTACTCTAAAGTCATCTTGTCGTGGTTATGGTTATCGGAGGATGTGCATATTTCATCGTCAATCATGTGCACGACAGCCCTGCAGCCCTTGAAGCGGCCTCTGCAGCGCCAGCGACTCTTAGTGACGCCGCTGGCCAGCTGCTTGGTGTAATGCTTCGTGTAGTAGTAGCCGTTCAAACTTAGTATACGCAGTTCTCTCCGTCGCACAAACTCCATGCCTGTGTAAGGAACAAATATCAGAATAGAATATAACCGATGTAAGTTTATTCCATGTTCCAGAAACAAATATAAAATAGTTAATAGCAGGTATAACAGTTATTAATCGATGTATCATAGAGACCTTCATATATTTGAATGTAAAGAGCGAATGGTTCATATACCTATATCGAAATCGAAATAGTGTGAATAGATTTTCACATAATACATTAGGGATTTTTTTCTAAGTGGTAAATGTGGTATTCAGCAAATGGATAAATATAAAAAATATAAATAGGTAATGGATGTGACAATAATAATAATAATAATAATAATATAATAATGTGTGGAATTATTACAACCACTCTCTACTAGTCTGGGCTAAATATCTACAGTGAGGCTAAGAACTCACGGAGCGGTTTTCGCCCGCGCCCGCCGCGGTCGTGGAACTACGGTTTTATTTCTAAACTTACGTGACCGGTGATTTGCGCGTCGCAGTCACGCGGTTGAGATCGTCGCTCGCAAACTAGGCGATAATCGCAAGAATTTGTTTGGTGATCACAAACCGGCGAGGCGGCGGGTGATCGTCGCAAGCACGATTCCACAAGTTCGAGAGCCGCAATTAAGATATAATATCATTACCTAAGTTTTAAAACGTCCGTCCACAACTGGAGAGGGTGTATGAATGTGGATGAAGCAAAAGAATAGTATATTGTCTTACTTATTAATTATTTATTAACACCATAGTATTGAGTTAATGTCACGTTGAAAAAAACATAAGAATATTATTATTATAATAATAATAAGTGAGTAATAACTTATTGGCTACGTTTATCTATGATCACATTGACTTAATTAAGTTTTCGTAACTAGAACTATCATAAATTACAGAGTCCCGCAAAAATCTGACTTTTTATAAGTAGACTTCAAAAAGGTAGAAAGTAATAATTTTTTTTTTTAATTATAGCTAGTTTCGAAGTAAAGATTTTGATACAATTCACATAAAATTATTTGTTATTGTTAGGAGAAGGTTTTAGTATTGTAACATACTTCAAAAAGGTGGTTCTAAGGTTAAAGTGGATTAGAGTTACTGAACTAAATAAGGAGTAGAAAACTACACGGCGGCATCGCATGAGGGAGACATCACCGGTCCGATTTGGCTGCTAAATAGCACGTCACTACCTCTAACCTATACAATAGTGGATCGATGATAAAGAGAGAAGACAATCAAGGAGCCAATCGATTTTTTTAATCGGTCCATGCCGAATTGTTGCGCTGTGCGCACTTACATAATTATATCATCATACTGAAAAAGAGTCAGAAACATACAACACTGCTGGGGCTCTTAATAAATACTCTTAAGTTTAGTTACTACAATGACACTAGCTTCATCTAATCCTAAGATAACGCGAGGTTAAAAAAAATATGAAAGAATTGATGTCTAAGCGCAGACGAGTGATTTTAGTCCGCGGACTTTTTTGTTCGCTAAAATAGAACGCTTACAACTGTATGGAGTAATGTAAACGAGGGATTAAAAGTACCGTGTACAAAGAGTTCCTCGAATAACCGAGGACATGCAGAGAGCGGACCGGGCAAAAGTACGCGGGAGTCGCCGAAAGTAATAGAACTCTAGTGACTAGGTGAAGCAACGCACACGGAGGATGTTAGCCCGCGTTGTGACCTCGAGAGTGAGGTATGAGCCGGGCAACAAATGGCCGCACACCGTGTGCGTTGAGTACTCCGTAAATCCGCGGGGGACTTTTTATTCGCGGAGCGTTTTTTCTACGCCGCGGACTAAAATCCCTCGTCTGCGTAGGCCTATGTCTTCATTATTTACTATCCAGTATCTTCCTTAGATTAGCATATTCAACCATACAAACAAAACAATGTTTGCCCGGTTCATCTCCGTAGCTAGCGAGTTAAGTTTAAGGAAATTTCGCACGGATGGATAACTTTGTATAGCAGAAATTTTTTGTAATGGCTAAGTTATATCATAATTAACTATATTTATAATTTCGGCAAAAACAGCATCTAATTGATGTACCTACTTATAAAGAGGTAGATTTGACTACAAATCAAAGCCAGATTTAATGATTGTGTTCTTTACATCTATCAGTGATAAATATTTCATTATTAATAGTATAGAGATAAGCCAGACATCCCCTTGTACGTCCCCTACAAAACCACCTTGTCTTTATGGTGTTCTCGTCCAACTGCTTCGAGTACTGTATGGTGTAGATGTAGCCTTTGTATTTCAGTGCGCGGCCTTTTCTTTGACCATACACGAACTCCACTTCTGTAAACAAATATCGTCTATACATACCTTTACACATCTCTATATATAAAATTGTTGTGTCACAATGTTAGTTACTATACTCCTCCGATACAGCTTGACCGATTCTCATGAAATTTTGTGTTCCTATTGGGTAGGTCTGAGAATTGGCCAGCATCTATTTTCCTTCTCGATATGTATCCACTGGATCAGGTCACAAATGACAATTGGCATGATAAGATAATAATATTGATAACGTGATTAGATTTGGTACATTAAAATGTATTACGAGCGTTTTTTTATTATAATAATAATATTAACATAAGACATTTAAGATATAATTTTAACACATAACAACTCAAAAGTCGTCTTAAGAGCGTACTTGAGTACACACAAACAAACACGTACACTCAGACACACGTCTTTTCCTTTATTACTTTTTCATATACTCCATGCCTAAAGAATCGTTTCAGTGGTTATGATTGTTACGATAAGTACAAATTTTATTCTCCACAGTGTACACCGTCGCCTTGCACCCGTTGCGCTCCCTGCAGCGCCATCTGATCTTCCACAGGTCCTCCTCGAGCTGCCTCTTCGAATGTACCGTGAACAGATATCGGCCTATGCTTAATATCCTTCCGTCCGATGACACGGACAAGGCAGAGCCATCTGCAAGTAAATACACTTATAAGTGCTACAAATGAAACCCACGTTATATTTTGATCACACCTAGCTGGACTTGCATTCATAAAATAAAAAATAACTAATTGAAAGTTGTTAAGTACTTTAGTACTTTAAGTTTATCTAAGCTAGCTTATGGTCTCAGCACACTTATCAACTCGGAAAGGGATCGTAACCGTATCACCTCGAGCCGGTCAGTATTCTTTGTATGAAACTTCATACTGCAACGCACACTAATGGGAAACGTAACGTAATCGTATCGTCTTCGCTTTTTAGGCGAGGCGTTTACGATCCCTTTCCGAGTTGATAAGTGTGCGGCGACATTCAATTGAAAAATAAAAACCCAGCCGAGTGTTTAATTTATCAAGGTAATATATTTTAATGTACCTAGGTACCCAGAGTCACACGCGGTATCGCAACAAATCTACCGATAACTTAGGTATACCTTAAAATCCATCATGTATAGTTAATGTATATCATACATCAATACATACATACTCCACGTTGATTTCACTGTTCCTTGCTACAGCCTGAGCGTCTTGACGGATTTTAACGTAACAAATTAGTAATTTCGTGTCGATAACGTGATTAGATTTGGTACATTAAAATGTATTACAAGCTATCTACTAAGCTAAACCCGTGAGACTCAAATTTATAGTTTCTGGCCATTTAAGTTTCTCAAAAAATAACCGGTACTTTTATAGGAACCGGTTCCAAATATCGTTTTACTATCGTTCGGTTATTATCTAAGCTATCTTTTGTATAATAAAAATATAAGTTACATCTCTCATCTCTTTAATATAAATAATAAATAATTTGCTCTAGTGGTTGTGGTTGTTGTTGAAGCTGCATATGACGTCGTCGATGGTGTGCACGGAGGCTCGGCAGCCCTTGAACCGGCCCCGGCAGTACCACCGGATCTTGACCGAGCCGTCGGCGGCCTGCCTCGTCAGGTGCACGGTGTACACGTAGTTGTTGATCCTCATAACCCGATTGTTCCTTTGGCCGTATGAAAATTCCAGTTCCGCGCCTAAGTGGAGATTTGTTTAGATTTTAGTACGTGGTTTAGTAGACGGCATAACATTTATTAAGGTTGGAAATAAAAAACTGTAGCAATATTAAACCTTTATTAGCAGGAATTCCTTGGGAGCCATATATGTACCTGACCACATTCGGCCTCTTGTACTGTTTACGCGTACGCTGTGGTCCATGTCCAGCAGTGGTCGTCATCTTACTGGTGATGCCGATAATATAAGCTGTAAAGAAGTCGTAGCACAAATCTTACCCATTTAAATAATTGGCTCAGGCTAATCTGATGAGATTTTCCACAGGTAAACTAATAAAATATTACTTAATATAAAACTAATAAAATGCAATATTTTTAAATAATTTTTTTACTAACTTATATCACTATCAAAATTATTTTACAACTTTAGAACAAGTTCAAAACATTTGATACAATAACAAATTAACAATAAGGACATCAAATAAAACACATTCAGATACGGTATCCGTTTAGTGATGCATACTTATTGTAACGCTATTAAAATAAAATCCTAAGAATGATTAAAAAACATTAAAATGTTATAAAAACCTCAGAATTTCTACTATGACACTGTACTTTAATGATTATGATCCATGTTGTAGTTAAGTATGACGTCATCTAGGGTGTATACCGAGGCGTGGCAGCCCCTCGTTCGCCCCCTACATTGCCACCTCGTCTTCACTTTGCCGTCGACTTCTCTCGACGAGTGGATTGTGAACAAGTAATCGTTTATCTTGAGTACCCGGGTGTTTCTTCTATGGCCAGGTATGTAACGTACATCTGTAAAGCGATCCACGTTATTGCACACCTGAATAGTTAAAGCTATTCCCTAGAAACTACTGCTAAGACTTCTTCTAGGGACACATTCTTTTGTAGTTCGTATAAAGTGTGAATAACCTTATAGGTAACTTATACAGATTTATATGCACACGTTAGAAAGATAAAAATTAACGATACAGATATAGCAGCATCCATCCAGCGAAAACATATAGATATGTTTGACACTGTAGTTGGAGATAGATCGGGCTATAGGCTAGAATATATTTCGAATGTTGTTTGATGCTTATACTCCATTAACCACATTTGATTTAGAAAACTGCCTGGTATTACCTACTGTTGCTTCATTTTTATTTTAGCCTTTCAACTAATAAACAATTGATTTGTGTATGCTTCGTATGATTTCTGCTCTCCTCAATAACTTGTCCAATTTGTTATAAAAATGCCTAGGTTCCAAAGGTACTAAATGAAATAAACTCTATATATCTTTTAACGTGCACTACATAATAATATTACACAGAATTGGACATATTTTTCCATCTAAATTTAATGAACAAGATAAATATTAATAATTTATGATTACTTCTAATGCTGTTGGTAATCTGGTTGGTGGTTGTGTTGGGTGTTCCCAGTGACGACCACATAGTCTACGGTGTACAGGGCGGCCCTGCAGCCCTTGGAGTTGCGGGTGGAGCAGCGCCACCGCATCTTGGAGCCGCCGTAGATGGTGCCGGACATGTGCGTGCAGTACGAGTAGCCGGACATCACTAGGAGACGGTTGCCCTTTTGGCCTATAACAAATCTGTAGCCTGGAAGTTATCAGTCAATTAGTTGCAATCTAAGTTACTAGAACGTTTAATTGTTCTTTCAAAATATTTTTTATAGATTATCTAAAAAGTTAGGGAGTACTTAGGTAGGGATAAGAAAAATCTGTAAAACATGTGATGTTGCCGATGTCTATGTGTATGGGTTATTGTTGTCATGACGTGTACTATTGACTTGATATATAGTGCGGGTTGTCCTGGTTATTACTGAGCTTCTGTATAGAGCCTAGAAGAAACATTTTACATTTACATCTACTATAGATGTTCTGTAATATATGTAAAGTCCAAGGAAAGGTGTATCTCTTGTTCATTTTATAAAAATCTCATGTCACGGTGCCTAAAGTTGAACACCTTCGATATAGCTGGGCCAATTTTTATGAATATTTATTCGTACATTCAGATTGGCAGATAAATTGAAACATTTATAGTCTTTGCACTTAATAGATTTATGAAAATACTGTTTGATTTATTAAGAAAAATATATTTATCAAAACTTCTTCTAGTTAACATTTTTGTTGAATTTACATAATCCGATGCAATACATATATTTATATACAACACTATGAACAATAACAATATTGACTAAATAACATAGCTTGCATTCAATTATGTTATTACTTTTAACTATAATATCTCTTATGTAATGCTATATTACATTCAAATATAAAAGTTAGTTTTAATTAAAACTTTATTGCTACTAGTATTTGTCGGATAATTGAAATCCATTTATGTCCTAGTAAGGACGTGAGCGGAACATAAATATTGGTTCTAGTTTCATTTGAAAGATCTTCAGTTATGCAGAAAAATAAAGAGTGGATAAAACTTCAAAATGTTTAAAATAATGTTATAAATTTTATTTTGAAATGTTTTTTTAAGTTATGAAATCACAAAAGAGAGTTGAATAAACATGTGTTTAATATTTCGCTAGAGACCCATTAAAAATATTAAATTAATTATTACACTAATTTTAACATGTCGTCTGTTAAAGTCACGATTAAAGTTTCTTGTTGGCCAGCGCTCCTACCATAAATCGGAAGTATGCGGTAACACATCAACTCATCTCTTAACTATAACAAATATCTAGTAGTTACATTTTCTCAATTACATATTTTTAATCAACGGTCGTCAATACAAACAAACTATACATACACAGCTATTAAATTACAAAAAAAATGTAAAATTTTCTTCAGTCCGTGTAGCTTTACAGAACAAATGTGATGACTAGCTTAGGCAACATGCGGACTGAGGTGATCTGTTGGTGATTACCACATTCTCGCTTCATGTGTTGGTTATTTATGACCAAACTAGTCAAAAGAAATTCACAAGTATATTGTACAATGGAAAGCTCAAACTGTCCGAGACATACCTGTTTCATTTTTAGACCGAAGCTTAATAAAAATCTACAAGAATTACTAGGCTGGCAGCTCAAGGATGTATTTATAATTTTTCATAAAGATTACATAAAAAGGGGATGAGGTGAAATGGCCTCAAATATGTTTCTAACACAGTTTTAATAAAAAATCTACCTTTTTTCTCTACGTCCAGCTGATTATGAAATGATAATTAATTATTTAATTTATGTAATCAAGTAATTAGTTAATTCATCTAACTTTTGTTTTAATTCAATTTTTGGTTATCCATACCATCCATCCATCTAATTTATAAACAAATATAGAGTTTAACATTCTGGGTAGTGTACGTATAGTTTTCATAGCCTCAAAGTACGTCTTTAAAAACATTAGCTTGCATCTATAGAAATGATGATCTTTTACAATATAAATCAAAAGCAAACTGCAGCAACAGTTTGAAAGGTTTAAAATTTCAAATCAAAATTTATTATTTATTAATTATTATTTTTTTAATATTGAGTGAACATTATTGGTGTCTCCCCAAGCTACTGAAAATCTTAATGAGGAGTTAATGAAAATCAGCGTCATATCATTATGTACTTGTCATAATGACATGACAAATGCTGAGTGGTTACCTATATTTATTACACCAAATTAATGTTATGATTGTTATATGTGAAATTGTCAATTTTATTGTAATAAATAAAATCTTTCTTTCTTTTTTTCTTTCAAATAAATCGTTTGTATCTATTAAACCAAAATCAATTACGATTTTCTTAATACACAGTACCGATATTCTGTATAGTAAATCATCGTCATTGAAGAAATAAGAATTAATTAATGCTTAAAAATTACAGCCTTATTAATAAACATAGTGTTGTTATTATGTGTTTACTAGCTGCACCCCGCGGTTTCACCCGAGTAAATTTCGATCCCGTGGAAAATAGAAAATCATCCCATGGCATCCCATAGGAACATTTTTTTCGTTATAAAACTATCCTGTGCTAATCCAAGTTACCCTCTAAGTGTGTGCTAAATTTCATGAAAATCAGTACAGCAGTTTTTGCGTGAAGAAGTAACAAACAAACAAAAACTTTCTCATTTATAATATCAATAGGATTAATAAGGAATTTGAGTAAGGTTAATCTATGTTTATTAATAATGCTGGATGAATAATGAATCTCATTAACATCTTATAAAAGTCAGGAGTGATTGTGAAAGGCCGCGACGCTGACGACCATGTCGTCGATGGTGTGCACGGCAGCCTTGCAGTTGTTCTTGTGTCTCCTGCATCTCCACCGCACCTTACTGCACATGCCTGCGATGCTCCTCGTCTTGTGGGCGGAGAACACGAACCCGTTGTACCGGAGCTGGCGCGTGCCCTTCCTGCTGATCACAAAACACGCGTCTGCAAGTCAAATGAGATGTTTTATTTTATAAGGCCTTTTCATTAAAATACTTCCATGTCCCATGCATCATATTAATTCTATTTTCGTCCATTGTCTGAGTTGAGAGTTCTCTACCTAGACAAAGGACAAAAATTGCCCAATGTTAATATGTCATATTCAGTATTTATATCATCCATATTAGACGATTTATCCACGTGAAATTATGAAGATTAAAGCGTAGGTACGTTTCGAATTCGTAATTATTTCATTAGAATAAACAAAGATGCACTATGACCATTTAATAGATTTTTTACTACTCAAAAGTAGTAAAAAATCATAATCAAGGATCATAATCCTCTGAATAACTCATTGTTTTATCAAAGGATCATCAGTGGTTGCTGCTATCGATCATGCCGGTAGATTTCCGCGGGGAATGAGGGTGGTCTGAGCTCAATAAAAAAAAATGCTGTGCATTGTTTTATTCATGAACTTTTATTTTATAATCATTATCAATGATTATGTTCCAGTTTGTAAGATATTATCCTGTCTTGTATGGTGTACACAACAGCCTTGCAGTTATAGACGCTGTGGTGCGAACAACGCCATCTAGTTTTTATGATTGTACTATGGGCGCCCAGCTGCCTTTTATAATGTAGAGAGAATGAGTACCCGCCGAGTGTTAGCAACTGCGTGCCGACTCTGCTTCGAATAAATATTGCACCTACGAAAGATTTACAATTACATTAATTTTCCATCATTTTGTCTGTAAAAAAGAATATTAGGTACTGGAAGAGAAAATTAGTATCATTTTCTTTAGCATGTGTTATAGGGGTCGCGAAGGAAACATAGAGGCAGCACTTTTGATGCCCGAGTGATCATTTTAGGAGTTAAGTAGTAGCAAAACACTAAGCACAAGATAATGACATGTTGACTTGTCATATCATACGTACAAACGAAAATTTTCTAGCATTCAGTTCACATTTCTGCCACTAGTTAGCGTGGCAATCTAGAAGATTGATCCCTATACAAGTATTGTACTTTCTGTGTAACTGAAAACTTTTCAAAGAACGCATATATTGAATAAAATATATTATTACCTATGAAATTTAAACATAGCGTCTTATATCAATGAATAAATGTTGAAACACACTTATGAATAAAAAAAAACAGCGTAGAATTATTTTCTTTATTTACAAAATTGTAGAAAACATGTGAAATTAAAAAATAAGAGTGAAGTTGTTAAAGTATGAGAAAAACGAGTACGAGCTAGGGCTGGCAAACAATGTATCCTAGTCGGCCCGGCACGATCGGGGTAGTACCTATCGCTTACTCACATAACAAGCGTGAAGCGGTCGCATTGTGTGCGATCTGCTAGAGTTCGCATATGAAACCATGAATACGTCTGTGCGTATAAATTGACAGTCTATGGCGAAAACAGAAGAAGACAGACAGATGCAATACACAACATTCTGTAATTCGTAAGGAATGAAAAAATGGAAATAAAAAGGCAATTATGGAACTTGCCAATAGAAGTAAAAACTTAAAACTTTTTAAATTCTTCTAAATGTAGCACATGTAAAGGGGATTTACGTATATAATTTACGAGAACTTGGAATACTTTTTCCAACACTATAAAAAAGTTTCCAGTGCGTAAAAAGATATAAAAAGTATAAAAAATGTAATTAGTGGTTATGATAAGTTTTAGCGGAAAGTATTTCATCGTTCATCGTATGCAGCACAGCCTTGCAGCCTCGGGCCGCGTGCGTGGAGCAGCGCCATCTAGTCTTGATGAACTCGTCGACAGGTTTCTGTAGGTGTACACTGTACGAGTAGTTGCCATATTTAATTATTCTTTTTCCTTTGTGATTGTAACAAAACACAGCTTCTAAAATTACATTAACATTTTAGTTACTCTACATTTTATTTATATTATACTTTACTCACAAATAATGTAAGTGAATGTGTGTTTTATGAAAAGAATGCCCTTTTCATTCAACACATATTCACTTACTTTCTTACGCTCTACCGGTTCGGACTTTTAAAAAGAATGGAAGATGAAAGATTAACAAAATACATATAATATGCAAATATGGCGCGATGTAGATTCCGGGGAAGACCAAGACTGACATAACATGATC
This sequence comes from Calycopis cecrops, assembly GCA_001625245.1. Classification (NCBI taxonomy): domain Eukaryota; kingdom Metazoa; phylum Arthropoda; class Insecta; order Lepidoptera; family Lycaenidae; genus Calycopis; species Calycopis cecrops. Next base: position 43,676 of record LUGF01047059.1, read on the forward strand.
ACATTGATCGGGCACAGTCCCTAGGTGGTGTCAAGTCTTCGCAACCCGTGTGTCTGTATGAAGAGAGTTACGAATGTGGAAACAGCAAGACAAGTGTGTAGCGATCGTGATATGTGAATTGGGTTGAAGATGTGTTGTTGTTATTACTAGCTGTGTCCCATGGGTTTTACCGATAATTCATGGTAATCTCCGTCTTGGGTAAGAGAATAATATTTTTTTAATATAATGTCTGTTAATTTTTACGTTACGATGTACGTGATAGTAACGTAACAGATTTTATCTACACTAATGTTGTAACATTCTACTTATGTTTTCAATACTTGACTTATAATAACTACTGTTATAGCTCAGACAACAAAAAACTCAATTTAAGCAATTTGACATGATGTTATAATATCCAAATCGATATCGTAATATCTCATTATAACACTGTGTGAGAGCGAGAGAGAGAGAGAGAGTGGTGAGAGAGCCTTATTTCAAAATCCTAACAGCGCGCGTTCGCTCCTGATTGGCCCTGCGCGCGCTGCAGCTGCGCTCTCATTGGTTCAATGCCAGCTTGCAAAGGATTTGCGAGAAAAAGACAAAGCTCTCCAAAAAAATGAAAGCAAAAATGAACGCCACAGACAATGAATAATCTACTGTTTAGTAGAAATTTAAAAGTAAAGTCATGTGATTTTTTTACATTATATTTCAACATTGAAGCTAGTATTTTATTAACATTGTATTATAAAAAGTATATATTTATGCGCCGCAGTTTTGGCAATCAAATTAAAGTATTTAATAAAAATATTTATCTTCAAAGAACATTACATTTTAAATCGTCGGTTAAGCAGTCGTCGCCTCGTCGGTCAAACAGTCGTCGGTCCAACAACGAATGGGGCAATACGCGTGAATGTAATGTTTCGCAATGTTTGATTAATTGATTAATTGCATTAGTGATGATAAAGTAGTGTATGCAACTGCATATAACACGGGTATTAAAACACTCGTGAGGTACTATTTTGAAACTCGCGTTCGCTCGTTTCAAAAATTCCCACTCGTGTTTTAATACCCTTCTTTATATGACAGTTGCATAAACTACTATTTTTTAATCAAAATTTTAAAATTTAGATTTAAAAAAAAATTATATTTTTCAGTGATTAAAGCAAAAAAAATACATGAAAACTACTACAAAAATAATATCATATATTCTTAAAAATAAAGAGATAGGTATCAAACACAACCTTCAGTGTAGTACACAAAACAAAATAACAATTCTCGAATAGAAAATATTTATAGAAAATTTAAAAATAATATTTTGCGATCGAGTATAAAAAATAACTACATTTGTTATTTCCTCACGATACAATTTTATAAAGTCCCTGTAGACATTTTTCAAAGATTCATTACAATTATTATAAAATTTACAATTATAATAAATTATTTAAACACACATTAGTCTTTCAGATAGCTACAGCCGTTTTGTTATTCTGATAGAATAACTCCAAACTTGCGCCTCGTTAGTATGCTACATTTTATTGCATAAATTTATGCCGAATAGGGCCAGTACTACCGGGATATTATCTTTTCTCATATAATAGCTGCAGAAATAGCTATACAGTCGTGTTACGTGCGGCGTGTGAATTTCCGAAGGTCAAGGAAGGTTAGACAGCATACAAGGTTATAAAACCGGGAGGCGTAAAATAAAACCACATATTTCGTGTATCATTTCCAGGCTACACAACAAAAATCAGATCAATCAGAGCAATAGTTTAGCCACAGGAATTTTTCGAAACTTTTCTCACTTCGTACACGATGTATACGTCAGCTGACTCATTACATTCAAGTTCAGGAGGTTCATTGCACCGTGCTAAGCTTTCGCTCGCGGTGTAGGTACAAATGTGACGTCGCGCGTCGCCGATTCGGTACGCACGTCACGCAGGTGGTCAGTCAAGAGGATGTTTACATTTTTTCTTAATTATTAAGCCTTTAAAAAAATATTTTTGCCTACTTCTCGTAACCTTTATTTAAATTCGGATTAACAGTAGGCACTTATGGTATACACGGTTCCATTTAGTGCGTTTCGCTTGTATAGCAATTATGCGTATGTTTGGGTGACAGTAGTCAGCAAAGGTGTCGACTGATTTTCATCATTTTATGTAAGAATCATCTACGGATAGTGATTGTGTAATCCTTTAATATGTATTATAACGCTGTCCACTGTCACAATGACTACAGGGCACTTTCTGCTGTGGTGTCTTGAGCATCGCCAAACTTGACGTGCTGACATTGGGTATTTCTTGTTTTTCTTATTGGAGAATTTGTAACCTTCTAGGAAGAAGACCATATTGCCACGATCAGATTCCACAACTGCCACTCGTAAGTCTGGGAACAAATTATTGTTTGTGTATTCTTTTTTACTTTTTAAATCTGTTAAACGGACGCTCATATCTTTTATTATTACACAATATATATACCCGAAAACAATCGCCTAATTCTAGATTTAGCCTACACAGCTCGTTTGCCCCCTGTACTATTAAAAAAAAAAGACAGAGCGGCTACAACGACTAAAACTAGGTGTAGCCACACTTCGGGTTTTAGCCGTAACATATACATATTTTCGGTCCTGGTCAAACGCTGCAACTCCTGTGTCGTCCTGTGGCATCCACAGTGGCGATGATAAAATCACAGCAGTAAAGTCGTGGTAAAAGATAGATAAAGGTGAAAAAACCGGCCAAGTGCGAGTCGGGCTCGTATACTGTACTATAAGTTGACAAACTTATACATGCGGATGCTAATAAAATTTAGTATGAAACGAACTATAGTTACAAGTTGGTAATGATTTTTCCAGTGATATAAATATAATTTAGTAGTTTTCAGATTTATTCCTATATGTGTGCTGTAAGTTCTCACTTTTTGCCAAATTTACCAATTATAGGTCAATGGGAAGTGCCCTATAGCTTTTAGAAAAAGTGCGTTTTCATACAAAATTTATACATAGATAGCTATAACTTTTTGTTGCGTTAACTTACAAGCATGTTTTTTTTTCAAGACATCAAGACGTAAGAGGCTTCAGCATTTAACATAATTTTCAGCTAAATCCCTTTACGCATTTTCGAGTAAAAGGACTTGACAGGCGTACAGACCGACAGACAAACAACAAAGTGATCCCTAAAGGGTTCCGTTTTTTTTTTCTTTGAAGTAAGGAGCCCTAAAAATGAGAATTATTTTGTCTAAATACACGTCCCTTCTGCTCTCTTTGGCTAAAAGTGAAATCAAAGTATAGCATGTAATAAAAATGTAAATATGCAAATAGTAAAAACAAAAATGACAAGCCTAATATTGCTTTTTACCTTATTTTATTTTTCCACAGAGAAATACTTGACATTGGTATAATATAAAAGACACACAGAATTACCATATTACAATACAATATAATGTAGCGAAAAATATTAAGAAGTATCAGCATCATTCAAGAAACATACACAACTTCTATGATGTCTAGATGTACTATATGTACTTAAAAGTTTGAACTTTTATCTACCTACGGAGTACAAATGTAATGTAATGAATTTAATTTACCAACCTAAGCCTACGAATAAATATGTAAAATATGATGATGGCTATGTACTAATATTTCAGACATCGAATCGCTACACAATTATTGAATAATATGAATTAATGAGACGTGTCTTTCATTGAAGCAGCCGTGGCACAAATACTGGTTACACCTCATACATTTTGTATCAACTTTTTTCACTTTTTTGTCAGCTTCTATATTAATTAAAAATTTTCGAAGTTTATCATAACAACCGACGCAACTTCTCGTTTCTGGGCTCGTTTCGAAGCAGTGTGCCGGTTTACTTTCGTTTAAATTGGATTCTGAAAAAAAATAATATGTTAGTAATACGTAATGTGTATTTTTTTAAGACTATCATATATAATATCAAATCATAGCAGATGGGGTAAAAGAGGGAACATAAACTCTGATGCCATCGAAGTTGAGCGCAGTTCATCTAACCACGGGTCTTTAGATCAATACCGCTCACTTCGTAAAGCGTTAATATGGTTATACCGAAAAAAAAATGGTTCCCTTGGAGTATGTTTTACACGTGAAATCATGGCGCATAGATTGTAATAAAATATAGCGAATGACACTCCTGAAAATTGGTTTATGTCAGCGAAAATTAATGTATGATCGGATCAGGATTCAAACAAAGGTATAAACCTAGTTCTTTATAATTAGAATAGATAAGAATACGTAATAAGAAGTAATAAGCCTTGTATACGGGTTACTAGGAGTTGGATCCTTTAATAGTAATTAGAGGTTCCCAAAGACAGAGAAATCCGCAAAATTATTAATAATGATAATAATAACAATTCAGACGAGTTGCCCTCCTTTCCTTTAATGGGCCTCCTGAAACTTACAAACCGCACAAAACGTGAGAGCAAAGCTGTCACTTTGGGCCGTAGTGAGGAATGTAACAGCATGTCACCTCTTACTCAGTTCTTAAGAGGAACTAACCTCTCATAGGGAATATTAACAATAAAAGTTACTTTTTACTTTTGAAACGTTTATGATTTCAGCTATATATTATTAACTATTCAATATTTTATTACAATAAGTACTCTGTCTCATATCCATTATGATCATCATGATCATTATGATCAACTATAAATATTTCGAATAATTTAATATTTATACAATAAACATTAATTTATCTAATGTTGACTTAGAAGTGCGAAATCTTCACGAATCACGAATGATGTTTTCATAAATGAAAACATAATTAGAAGATATTTCTTTTAATTTGTTTCAATCAATGAATCATTCAGTTTGAATTACACAACAATTATACAACAATAAGCTGGTAATTTATTTTAATAAGTTTCAAAAATTTTATTACCCATGATAAACGGGTTTAACATGGAGACATTGATCGTAAATAATATGTATAGTAATACCCCGAAGTTACGCGGTAGGTGGGCGTTAGCTGTGTGGCAATAGTAGTTTATGCAACTGTCGTATAAAGAAGGGTAGTAAAACACGAGTGTGAGTTTTTGAAACGAGCGAAGCGAGTTTCAAAATAGTTAACGAGTGTTTTAATACCCGTGTTATATGCGATATCGATTTGGATATTATAACATCATGTCAAATTGCTTAAATGGGCTATTTTCCAAGTTTTCAAAAATCACTCCAGAATGTTTATCAGTGATCAATGAACTTATACATTTTTTTTTTTTATTCTGACAAGTATTTACTTTCAAATTTTAAATTCCAAATTCAAAATTTTAAAGACCCGCGAAAACGCTTCTTTAAGCAAAATGGCGTCCTGTGACGTAGATATTCTGTATCCTAAATGTCAAGTAGTGAATGACTTATGTATGTGACTTATTTCATATGTAGCATTTGTTTATTTTGTAATCTCTTTGTAATAACAAACATTTGTACTAAGTATCAACATTTAACAGTGACCATAATATTAAAATTATGACCTACAACTTTTTGACAAATGACAATTGACAACTTAGTTACTACGCATATTACGGTACCATAGAGTTCACGCAATACTGACGTCATAATCAATTTCAAGTCGTTTCGTATCACGTGACTGATGAATAAAAATACGTATTTTTAAAAATTGATTTTAAAATGAAATATTGATTATTTACTAATTATTTCACTACATAATGACTTCATAAATCATATTAATTAAAGATTACATTCAATAAGCTTATATTTTTAATACAGGAAAATAGCCCATTGAGTTTTTTTTTTTGTTGTCTGAGCTATAACAGTAGTTATTATAAGTCAAGTATTGGAAACATAAGTAGAATGTTACAACATTAGTGTAGATAAATGTGTATACAAAACATGTAATAGTAACTTTTCAATCGGGATCGATGGTTTTTATTGTAAAATTTCATGATTAATAGCTATATAGACGAAAAAAACTCAGAAAAATCTAACTAATATATAGTTTGACTAGTTAAAGAAGTGATATTTAACAACCTCGTAACTCCGGATTAGTGTAGGTAAGTCGGTGTAGTGTAAAGCTGCGTATCCACTATGCGCTCCAAGAGAGCGAACATTGGCGCGCGCTCCAAGAGCGCGAAATAGATACCATCTTGGAACGCGCGCCATTGTGTTCGTTGGAGCGCCCGAACGCGGAGCGGTCCGTTCCGTCGGGTGTCGGTTTTTTACTACGCATCAATAGTGGCGCGCGCGCCAATTGAGACGGATGTTTTGTATTTTTTTGTGTTTGTTGCGCTCCCATTATGGATAATCAAAGGTGCCGTAAATTAACGAACCGAACACTGGAACAGTTGCCACGCGCGCCATGCGCGCTTAGTTGATATCAATCGAATATTTGGAGCGCGTTCTGCGGAACGCACTCTTGGCGCGGGTGTTCATGGCACGCGCGCCAGGAGCGCATAGTGGATACGCAGCTTAAGCCGAGGTAAAGTACTAACTATTGACTGCAGATACTTTGTAGGATTTTCAAAATATATCTTATTAAAAATTAATCAATAATTCCGACCTGTATTAGAGATTTTTTAATTGAAAACTATGACGATCAAAATTTTGTACATTCGACCTTTTTTATAATGTAAAGGGAAAAATGTGTAGCTTAGTAGTTTCGTATTTTTGACCTCTTAAGATTACCACTGATCACAAACACGCACACAATTATTAGCTATGGTGGTGCGTTGCAACTTGCATTTCTCACCCCATTCTCCCCAGGGCAACCGTAAAGTGTCAGAAAAGTCGATATATATATGCCATATGCGAGAAAGAGAGACCCCCACCCCGTGCAATCATAAATGCAATTTGAAATTCAATCATTGTAGCCGTAAGTCGTGGAGGCGACGGTACGAATAACACTTTTCTCTACTGTCTTCTTCAATTATGATTGAACTTTTTTTTCTTAGGGTGCTAGTAACTAATGAAGATTGTCAGTCAACTCGGAGATTTCTCGTATTCGTAAGGCGAAAACCCTCCGCGGCACTCTCTTCACTTCTAGCCACTCTCCGTTATTCCTCAGCTACGAATTCTTGCTGCGACCTTTTTCCTTTCCTGCACCAGTTCATATCTGGTCTAAGCAGATGCCCAGATATACATCTCTTCTCTATTAATATATGATTGTTCTCCTCTCGTTGTAACTCTTCTGTAGTTTGTTGTTTACTTGTATAAGTTCCTGTTTTATCTACTCCAGCACAGGCGCATGGTTGTGTTCACCTCGTAGGGTCAGGATGTGGTCTTCTAACGTGATCAGCAAGCTGGAGCAACCCCGACTGGCGTGCGTGGAACACCGCCACACTTGTCTGGGAGAATACGCTGTAGTCTTGTACTTCTTTAGTGAATATTTGTACCCGGCTAATAGTATCAGTAGATTTCCCCGTCTTGACTGTATGTACTTTATTTTGCCTGCAAATAGAAATTCTGATTTTATAGTCGTTTCGGAACCGATTACGAATTTAACCCATAAACCCATAAAAAACAATTAAATGGAGTTAATCGCTTGAAATATTGAATTTTGATAGAAAAAAAAACCACCAGTTTTAAAGCCGTGATGTACCAAAAATTAATTAAAAACTTAAGCGGGTTTTTGATTACTGTACTTGGTTCCTTTCGGGTTAGATGAACTAAGGGTACTACTTCTTTCGGAATAAAAAGGGTAGTGGAATATAAGGTACGCGATGTTGCGTCAAGTGTATATGTAGTAACTTCCTAGGCCACATTAACTAGATATCAGATTTAGATATTTAGTGATAGCAGGTATTACGTATCTGATGTCTGGTTCTTTTTTTTCTCTGATTTAGGTTCAGAGATTAGATACTTAGAAATATTATATAATGATTTCTTTTTTTATTAACCTACTTTTGTGCATTTATGAAATAGGTAAATATAAAATTATTTATATGTACCTATGTAACAAAAAAAAATCACATTTTGAAAGTCCATTATGAAAATCTTTTCAATATTATTCTTTTACGCTTACTTATTTTAATAGTTTAATGTAGATAAAAATACACAAATTGTAATAGATAGCCAATTTAATTAGTCATAAAATAATGTTATATATTATAAACAATATATTTGAAAACGACCCACAATAACTTAGTATTCGTCAGGTTAAAACTAAATAAAAAGTAATAATCATTGTTTTATTAGTTTAAAAAAACTAATATTATTAAAAACTAATAATAAAAACTATTATTTCATTTAGTTTCGCTATACCGAGCCGAATTCTTACAAAAGCCCTGCAGCTGCCTTCGGCCTAAGCTCCTGTCCTGTATCTGTCAGCAACAGGGTACCTATTACTTTTATGCCATAGGGATGCAAACGAGCCGTCAAAGTCTTTCAAAGATTATCGACGCCCATAAATATACACACAACCAAGGCTCTGCAGATGCTTTGACCTCCTTCATCTCCTTTCTCCTCAATGGGCCACCGTAAACTCACACACCAAATTGTCACTTTACGCCGGTGTCATGTAAGCGAGAGGTGTCACCCCGGTGGTGCCAGCCCAATTCACCTGCAGAGCAGCGTGGCATCTCACACTAGCTGGGCACCCCCACGACTATGTAAATTTTATAAATACAGCACAAATTCAACGTTTTAAATCGTAATATTTGAAGATTGAATAAATTACCAAATTAAAACCCAAACGCCCCCATGTGCTGGGCGTTTGGGTTTTAATGTGATAATGTGTTTATAAAAGTGATTAACAAAACTCCGTTTTGAAATGGCGGTTTCATTAACTAAGTAACTTGACATTGACTATGGATAAAAATGCCTTGGATCATGGTTGTGTCTCCCTCTGGTAGTAATAATCATATCGTCTATGGTGGTGAGAGAGGCGAGGCAGTTTCTGCTGGCATGTGAGGAGCACCTCCACACCTTCTTGGGCCCCTTCCATTTCCTCTTGACGGAGTACTTGTACCCTCCCAGCAGGATCAGAGGGTTGCCGCGCTGCGACTCGATGTACTGACAGCTGATGCCTGAAAACGAAACACATTACACAATATGGAGATGTGTATAATTGAATGAAGAAATTGGTAATAATTGTTGTTCTGGAATACTATCCAAAAATAGTACTTTCATTTATAATAATACCACAGAAAAGCAAATATGCAAGTAATTGGCATTTATTCTTAGAATGGAATATTCTCAAAAGAAGACATTTTGGATAAATAAAAAAAATATATTATTAGCTATTAGAAAGGAGGTCTTAAAAATTATTTTTTTTTCCTGGATGTTCTGTAATCTATAAATTTAATATTTATTAAAAAAAATAAAAATTTACAAACATTTTCATTTAAATTCCAGAAATACAAACATATTATAATCATATCGACAACTGATCTTAGAGATTCTATTTATTCTTTATTTCTAATAAGCACTTTTAGTTGGTATAAATGAGTACGTGCCAAAAAGCAAGAAGTTTGTGTATTCTGGGGTTGCAGAAGCATGCCTTTGGCGTCAGTAGGCACTTACCGTCACAGGCCAAGTCGTTCGATGAAACAACAAAAACAAATAACTATTTGTTTCAAATTTTATTGAAAAAGTAACATAATTAGAACGTAATAGCACATTACAACATTTATTAGCTATTTTCATATAGTAGGGTAAAGATGCCTATTATGAGATAGTTGCCAAATATGAGATAGTCAGGTTTTGGCGACACTAATCACGGCAGCTATTTGGTGCTAGTGTCGTTAGAAGCAGTGCGGCAACAGATCAACACTAGTGTTACTGCGTCTCCGCCCGCGGTGAAGTTTACTCGTATGCGTGCGTTTTTCTACGAAACCACAAAACTAGATTTTTGTCATTCAATGTTTACGAGGTATGTTAGATCTTTATTACTACAATTATTTATTTAAATTTATCTTTGTCACGTCAATTATATTGTTAATTTTACAACTCCTTGGCAATTTTTTTGTATTTTCTATGTCCAAAATAATGGGGACCCATTTTGTTTAACGTAGACATTTTCCTAATATGAGACATGTGGGGTCCCCTAAAATGAGATATCTCATATTGGGATGTATAGAAACATAATGTATAAAAAACTTGATTTTAGATGTCACCAATAAGGAAAAGGAATCTGGAAAGGAAAGGAAAGGATAAAGAAGATCAAAGAATCGAAAAATGGGCTAAATATTTCAAGTGGGCACATGAAGATTGTGGAGTAGTAACAACAAACAGATTTCTGTGTTTATTGTGATCTAACATAACTATATTCTAAGAAAAATTTTATATGTACCATTTAAATATATACACAGGGTGTAACAGACAACGTAAACTTATCCGAAATGGAATGAAAAAAAATAGATTTTTAATATTTCCATCTCGCGCGCGAAATATGACAAGTCAAAAATTAATTTATATTCCGGATAAGTTCCATAGCGAAAGTTGTTCAGTTTCATGAGATGAGTCTTCATGCTAAGTTGTTGTTACGCTGTCTTTTACACCCTGTATATCTACAGATATCAGCGTGATTATGTTGAATCTGACAGATTTATAAATCTTAAGTTGAAAAAATATTTTTTTATTGTTTATTTTTATTGTTCAATTTATTTTTATTTTTATATAGGTATGTGTCATTTAAAGTCACTGTGTAGGTACATCTAATGTTAGGTACCTTAAAATAATAGATCTTTTGATTTGGTAATTTTTGATACCGATTTCATTATTATAATTAGGATAAGTCACTTTAAATTATACTTATATGAAGTCATAACGAGACGTTACGTAGAAATACTTTTCTAAAAAAAATCTCAATAAAAAGTTTAATTTTTAATTTAGATTTTTTGTTTTTTCTTTCAAACATATATTATGTACCTAATATGAGATACTATCTCATATAAGGAACCTCTAGTATCTCATATTAGGAGACCATTTTTCTGAGACGTCATTTCTGACTTTTCTAAGATTGTTTGATGTAACAAAAAAAATAGTTATGCTTAATGCTAAACAGTCTTTTATAGTCAAACAACACTAAATACCGAATCGAATAACATAATTTTCATAGTTATCAGTAGAATCAGATTGTTTTTATGGCAAAAAAACAAAATGGTATCTCATATTCGGCATCCTTACCCTACATATAAAGGAGTAGTAACTTTTGAGAATCACACAGATACTGGCCTTTTTATAATCCTGATTAAGTAAATCAAAGAGTAATTCATTCGCGTATACTTAAGAACTCATTATATCAAAGATTAATACTATAGTATACAAATATTTTAATTTTACATGTTCATATTAACAATGAATGTAATGAGGCAGCAAACATTCTTCAATGATAGTAAGCCAAGGACAGAGCGATAAGTGAAAATTACAAACTTGTCTCGTTTCCTCCACAATCTTATAGTACAAAGAAGCTGGAAGACTAAACAACACTCTTATAATCTTACTATTATACTTTTATACCCCAAAAAAGGAATAAATAGTATAAAAAGTATATTATTTAATCAAAAACTTATGACTTATAATCTAAGGTCAAACCAGAGATACTAATTCTAGGCCAGGTTTTCAAGGTCTAGAAAGAGCAGTGACATAGACTGGAATCACATGTGCTGCATTTTTTTTTAATACAACAGGAGGCAAACGAACAGTGGAAGCCTTTTGATAACATAGATCGTAGAAAGTTATGCGTACGCGTCGCTCTCTGTGCATACTGTAACTGTAACTTTACGAAACGTGACACACACACATACACACATTGCTGCTTTATGAGGTAAGCAAGAGGTACTTCCTTGAACGCACAATTCAACTGTTACTAATTCTAGTTAAAAATTTCAAAAATAGTTAGCGGTATAAATAAAAAAAGATCCAAAGAACCAACGATCACTTTGGGTTTACATCGTTGGTTTTAGTCTGTGTGTTATTGGCTCATGGTTGTGGTCGGTCTTCATAATGATGATGGTGTTGTCCAGGGTGGTGAGGCGCGCCCTGCAGCCCTTGTTGCAATGCGTGGAGCATCGCCAGGTGCGCTTCACTGTATCCCCTAAGGTCTGCTCATGCCGCACCGCATACCTGTGACCCGAGAAGTATATCAGCTGATTCCCCTTCTGCGACTCTATGTACGTGAACTCCTGCTCTGAAAAACAAAAATGTATTAAAAAAACAATAATAAATCATTATCTAAAAAAAAAAAATATTTTGGCATAAGTAATTACCTATTGATAAACTGTCAGTGACGCTTTGTTATTTGGAAATATAGAAAAAAAATGTGTAGGTATATTTTATAATAATTTAATTAGAAAAATATATGCAAAGATTGCATATATGCAAGGTTTTATTTTCTTTTATTATTAAAAATACTAAGTGTCTTTTTTATTATTGAAATTGGGCGTACGTTCTAAGTCCCTAAGATAACATTTCTAAGAAATTTAGAACTTACGCTCCCAAGCTCGTTCCAACTACCTCAAGTTTTTTTTATGGTATAAGGGGGCTAACGAGCAGTCGAAACCATTTTCATGACTACCGTCACCAATAGACATCCACATAGAGGCTGTACAGATGCGCTGCCCTCCTTTCTACTCCCACCTCCACGGGTCACCGCTACTTCCACACCGCACCAAACGCCATAGCACAGCTGTCACTTTACTCCGGTCTCGAGCATGCAGTGTGGCACTACCTCTTACTTTAAGTTGTCTTTAATGTAGAAATTCCTTTTCAAGTATGACTCTGCTTGGTTTCAGTGCTATTGGGTCATGATTGTGTTCGGTTTGCATATTGACTATGGTGTTGTTCATGGTGGTCAGACGCGCCTTACACCCCTTGTTGCAGTGGGTAGAACACCGCCAGTACCGCTTCACGGTGTCTCCCAGGCTCCTCTCGTGTCTCACGGCATACGTGTGTCCTAAGAAGTATATCAAGTGTCTCCATCCCTTTTGCGACTCTATGTACGTGAACTCCTGGCCTAAAATAAGAAATAAACGCTACAAGGCCAGTAATCCATTTGTTTAAGCGTTCAATTTCGGATGTTTTGAATTTAGAAATATATTACAAAAATGAACAGATATATTATTTATTCGGAAAAATACACAAAAATTTACATTTAACTTATCAGGATATATACTTAGAGATAGCTGTAGGTCGGTTTAATTAATAATAATTGTATAATAATGACTAAACAACAATATTAACGATAGTGAAATTGCTAATAACACACTTACAATCTATGATTTTATATCTGAAATAAACAACATGTATTTATTTCTTTTATTTATTTATTACATGCCATGTTATATAATTCTTCAGTACATGACAATGTAAAAAGGTAAAATGCAATAAAGAGTAAGTAGTAGGTAGTTAAAAACCAAAGACTCTAATCGGGCCTTTGTTTTAATTGATAGTCAAAACTGAGTGTAAGTTCTATGTTTATCTATTACATATAATAAAATCGTAAGAAAGTCCAAACTGTACATTGAATATTTTTTAGGAGAATACTTGCGGCGTGATCTACAATCGATATCGAGGCCAAAAATATAGTTTTTAGAATTTACGCCTGTTTGTCTGTAGGTAGGTATGTCCGGGATAAACTCTAAAAGTACTGCATTGATTTACTTTAAACTTTGCATAAATATTACTAACAGGTGGGTTCAACATATAGGCTACATATTATCTCGATCTTTCCACGGAATCGAACCTTATGCGGGTGAAACCGCGGAGCTAAGCTAGTCTAGTATAGGACTTAGATTCACGCTCAAAGGCTATGGAATATTGTACAAATTTATTTCATGAAATAGAACCATAACAACAAAATATGTGAATAAAAGAAATAATAAATGTAATGTGTTTCTTTTTTTGTAATGTATTAATATAATTGCTAACATGTTTTTTCATAATAATTAAAGTTTATTTACGTCCTTCAAATAAACTTTGCTGAGATTACATCAAATTCGATTAGTCTGGGTATGCCAGAGACCTCTTGGTTTAGGTACCCCCGAAACTTGATTGCGGAGACTCACCAATCAAAATCGTCGTCTGCAATCATGAAGTCTAGCTTTAGCCCTTGAATGAATATTACTAAGTTTAGTAATACTAATTTAATGGCTTTAACTGACAAAATCCTACCTATATTATAAACGTGAAAGCTTATAAGTATGTTTGGATGTTTATTACTCTTTCCCGTAAAAACTACTGAACAGATTTTAATGAAACTTTACAATTATAGCTTATATAGCTTATATCAGAATAATACATAGGGTATTTAATAGTTATCTCGACTTGAAATACACTATTGTAGGATAAAGTAATGGATTGACAATTAAACCACATAACATTACACTTTACCATGACAGCATATTTTCCAATAATGACAAGACAACGTCTGTCGGGTCAGCTAGTAAAATTATAATGTGTATTGTTAAATGTTTTTAAATTTTGAATGCCCTCTTGTATAGTATTGTTATTGGGTCGTGCGAGTGTTGGGTGTTCATACTGACGATGGCGTCGTTGACGGTGGTGAGCCATGCCTTGCAGCCCTTGTTGCGGTGGGTGGAACACCGCCACGTGCTCTTCACGTTCTCTCCCCGGTGATACTTTTGTCTCAACGAATATCTGTGACCCAAGTAGTATATCAATGGGTTGCCTCTTCGCGAAGGTATGTATGTGAAGTTAAGGTCTGAAAAGGGATAAATTATATCTCAGAAGTCATACGTTCGTCATATGCATTCGTTTATTATAACAAACATCTTTTTACAATATCACGGACAGTTCTCTATGCAAAGCCAGCCTAGGGGAAGAGGGAACAGCAGCTCACGTGCTAATTGAGTGCACAGGTAGAGCTGCACTACGAACGAAGCAGCACTAGGAAACCCTGAATCGCTTCAGATGACATGTACCAATGTCAAGAAACTATTGGCCTTCCTGAAGGAGCTGAACTGGAAATGAAGTGTGAGAAAAAATACCCATCCACACGCAAAATAGGCGAGAATAGCGTGGAGTTGCGGCAACGGCCCGAGCACCAAATAACCCAGTAACCAAGTTTGCATTCGTTTATGCAAATTTAAAATGGAAATTTTTGTTACATATTTATATTCCATAGTGGAAATAGAACACTCGTGATAGATCAGAGCGACAGATGATGAAGTAGAATACATATTATATATAATATATGCAACTCTCTCCTCGCGGTGATATGCTAGGAGCTGTACAAGCCATATATGGTCTATGATACCAAATGGTCGTCCATGATCCCACTCTACGATCTATGGTTAATCAAAGCCCACAACACCAAAAAGAAATAAAGAAAAAAACAGTTCACATTTTATAATTATTTTATTATAAAAATACACGCAAGAATCGCATTTATGCAATGTCTTGATAAATGCACATTAACAATGCTTAAAGCGGTTTTTGGTTTATTTAATAGTCACTAAAAATGGTACTTATTATCT
This sequence comes from Calycopis cecrops, assembly GCA_001625245.1. Classification (NCBI taxonomy): domain Eukaryota; kingdom Metazoa; phylum Arthropoda; class Insecta; order Lepidoptera; family Lycaenidae; genus Calycopis; species Calycopis cecrops. The sequence goes on from LUGF01047059.1 coordinate 59,072, forward strand.
AAGATAGCTCTTACAACCAACGTTCATGACTAGAGTTATCACACACACACACAACTCTTCTCACAATTTGGTATATTTTATGAAAAAACCGTATTTTTTAAGCAGGGTATTTTTCTCTGCACGGGCCCGTGGTTGTGTTTGTTTTTGATGCATATAATGTGGTCGTCCATTGTATACAAGATGGCGTGGCAATGCTTAGAGGAGTGGGAGGAGCACTGCCACCGCCGCTTCGTAGAGACCCCAATGGTTCTGCTCTCCTTCACACAATATCTGTAGTCCGACAGCAGAAGAATAGGATTGCCGTTCTTGGACATAATATATGTCGCTTTATCTGAAAAATATCACCTTATTAGTACTATTTTTAACGTATAATAGTTATTTAAAAAATATAAGAATACAGTGAGATAAGTTCTATCAGGTATATAATTGTATTTGTATCGAAATAAACTCGACATAGTTTATTGTATACATTTATTTCATAAAATAGAACCACAACAACAAAATATGTGACTACAAGAAAAAGTAAAAATAATGTTTATTTCGTAATTTATAAAGATAACTGCTAACATGATTTTGCATAATAATTCAAGCGTTTTTACGTCCTTTGCATAAACTTTGCTGTTGTTGAGATTACATTAAATTCGATAAGACTGCTTATATCTCAGGAACCTGATTGCGGATTGTCGTCTTCAATCATGTGTGAAAGCTGACAAAATATTCTAGAAATAAGGAATATATTTTGGCTAGACTATATTCTTAGTTCTCGGTATTACTTTGCATGTGATGCATACCGATGCAATACCGAGCGTCCACAAAACAGACGCACCAAGATTGGCTAAAGAATATAACATATTACCCAATTGCTAGGTTACTAGTAATGATTTCGTTACACATAAGTTATCGTTTCAGACTCTAGTTAGACGACGGTCCAGAAACACTGCCTCTATACATTTTCATTGCATAAAAATTTAGTTTCGATGCGAAGAGTTGGTCATTTGAGGTGCAATAAATTCATACGCACTAAGGAGTAATGAGAGAAAACCTTTTTTTACAAAGCTATCTTGCTTCTTTTCCTCTAATACTGTACATTGGATTTATACATTTGACTAAATATCAGTTTATTTTGTATGGTATGAAAATATTATAGATCATTAACATGTGCATTGCAACGTCA
>LUGF01047059.1:63177-79059 GCA_001625245.1 Calycopis cecrops
TGGCCGTGGCATGACGCATACATTTTGAATGTCACGTCTTGCCGCTCACCTCGCCGCTCGCCGCGCCGCAAGTCGCAACGCTGTGTCCGTGGCAGAGCGGTTAGATGACTTTATTAACCCTACACAAGAGTGCATATATTTTATGCGAAACCAGGATAGATACAAAATTCATATACACGCGAAGTCATTAAAGAAGGAAGCTAGTACATACGAATAGTATAAGTACATATATGTTTAAAGAAGCGTTTTCTACATACAACACTATAAAATGTCGACTACCCTCGTAATCTCACTAACACTACCACTAAAAGAATGCATAAGCGGTTAAATACTTATATATAAATTACATTTATTGACACGAATTCATAATTTTGTCCGTATAATTTACTCTACGCACTACTGCTACACATAGATGATATTTGGGGACAGCTTGCGATGCATGTTTAGATTTTACTTTCTAAGTAACGATATTTAAGGCTGCCTGCATAAATCATATGAGGAGTAAAACCGAGTGAAACAGTCTCAGCATAACACTTTAAGCTTTATCAGGCTTACGTTGTTTAAGTTTCTTAATCACATTTCACTTCAGAATTATGTTTGTATTAAGTCAACTCGAGTTGCGTGTCAAAGTTGTCACACAGGGGGCAAACGAATAGTCGGAGGCTACTAATGATTACAGACAACCATGGTTGCGTGGTGGCATGGTTGAGGAGATGAAAAGGAAGGAAGCGTATGTAACGCTTCCCTCCTTTTCAGCTCCTCTCAAATGGGCCATCGGCTACTTGCAAACCGCACGAAACTAGACATCATATCCACTTCACGGCAGTATCGTGCGAGCGAGTTACCTCCCCGGTCGCGCCGGCCCCATACAGAGGTAATTCAGCATGACACTACCTCTTACTGAGAGTGGTAAGTAAGTGTAGTAAGATTCATTTTGATTTCACATTTATAATAATACAGTATTTTGTTACTAACTAAAGCAAGATTTATACTTCGCTGTAAGTGTCTTTTCTATTTAGAAATTTCTTAACTACCATAAACTGAATTAAATTTAACTAAATTAAGCATTATCAGTTAAAAGCATGCGTATGAAATATCTCATAGGTTTTACAAACTGTTACATCATATTTAAAGTTTAATTAATATTATCGTTAAAGTGACCATTTATTTTTAGTCCAAAAATAGGACATTTTTATGTTCCTAAACAACCGCGAAACGGGACTGTCCCATTCCAAACGAACTGCATGGTTACATTAGTATAAATTAAAATAAGCTAAGATAATGTTGTCCGACACTCAGGCCGCGTTTCAAGTTGATCTTTTTTACGAACTTGTCTTGCACCGGTTCGTGGTTGTGTTGGTTCTTTATCGAGACGATCTCGTCGTCGAACGTGTTTATGAACGCAGAGCAGTATCTGTTGGCGTGGGTGGAGCACTGCCACCTCCTCTTGAAAGAGCTGCCCAACTGCTTGCAGATCTTCATGGAGAATCTGTACCCCGCGAGAATTATCATCGGATTGCCATTCCTCGATTTTGTATATATAGGCCGTTCTGAAAACAAATATTACGTTAATCTTTGATCATAAGACTTATATTCAGTGCCACGGTAGTGAACGCCGCCAAGTACAGCGTACGTACCGTATTTAGTACTACAGAAACTACCTCTAAAAATATTTTCCAAAAACTTAAACATATACACTTTTTACAGCTTTCAAGGACAACATTTTTCAAAATAAATAAACAACTATGTTTTTAGATTTTATTTTATTAAAGTGTAAGTTACCAGCAGTTTTCAAAGACTCTTTTTTGCTCGGGTGATATAAAGGTATGAGTAAAATCTCACCACAAGTAATAAAACAACAATTTATTTTCACATTTATTTCAGTACACATCTACATATTTTCAATGCATTTCAGTTTCTCATAAATACATCCAGAGATTTTGACTACTTTATTTGATCCTAAGACGAATGTCTAGTTTGGAATTGTAACCGCTAGAAAGATCTATGATTATGGCCTAACTATGTTATAAACTGAGTAGTCCGGAGTAGTTGGGGATGGGATTACGTTATTACTTTTAGGAACTGTAGCAAATCGTAGCGGGCCCAAATGTGAATCCAAGCCGACCAAACTCAAGCAGTTTGTCAAAACCGGACGTTGTACAGAAGGATGATATAAATTATGGTTGTAAATGTATACTTAGTTTAATTATGGTTAATCTAAATCAAGATTGCAAACTGCTTTATAATTCGTGCTGCATTAGAATTTTTTAAGTGAAAACTATTCCTAATTATTATTTCGTGTAACATGTTTAACTCTTCCTATGATTCTGTCTATAATTATAACTATGGAATCGTATAAATATTACAACATCATTTTTTTAATTAAGAGGTACCAATATTTTGGATATAACATAAGGGCAACAATACCTCATTCACATTCGGATTTGTAGTTGATTGAGATTGAGATTGAGTTGTGTATAATTATCAATTGACTTTTATGGGAAAAAATCTAAATGCATTTGGCTCTAATGGTCTAGATCTCTCCTTGTATTATATTTCTATCCAGAGATTTAGTTAACATAATATTTAACCTACAATGTTATGCTTAGTACTATTTATAATCGTATCTTATGACATTCCGTACTATATGCCAATGCTATCCGGAGTTAAGATGTGTAAGTAACTTCCAACACCTATACTTGGATATTTTCTAATGAATTACATAAACATTTCCTAGATGACATTTGGATCGCTTAAGAGGACGTGCCATGAATATGGATGCCTACAAATACTTAAAGATGATACTGAATTATTTTTAAACCCGTTTCTTTCTAATTAACTATATTTTTACTACATGCTAAATATCTATGAATAACCACAAGTATTTACATATGCGATAAACTCGCGAATACTTGAAATATCTGAATTAAATCATAAAACTACATATTTACTAATCTTGCATTGGCTATAAAGCTCAGCTAACAGCTTAGCTAATTTACTTAATAAACCTTTTAGGGAGTACTAGATTATGGATGGGTTTCAACATGTCCTGCACAGGGTCATGGTTGTGTAGGTTCTTCATGTTTATGATGTCCTCGTCGAAGGTGCTAATGAAAGCAGTGCAGCGGCGCTTAGCGTGGGTGGAGCATTGCCATCTGCGCTTATAGGAGTTTCCGATCATTTTGCAAATCTTCATGGAGAATCTGTATCCTGATAATATTAGCATCGGGTTTCCATTTTTAGATATCGTATAGAACGGACCTGAAATTATCGTAAAATGTCAGTCGTAGTTCTTGACTGGCTTTATACAACAGAAATAAACGGCATGCACTGCAAAAAACAAAAAAAATATTGTTTTTAAATCTATTTTACACTATTCACTAGCTTAAAGACAAGCACGTGATTTTTTACTTGCTTGTTGCTTGTTTTATAAAAGCCTTAATAACAGGCATATACACAATAATTAGGTAGATATTATTATTGGATTGAAGTAAAAGGTAAGGGAATCAATCCATATATCCCGGATATGTATTGGTTATTTATAAAAGGTTTATCAAGGATTATCTAGAATTGCCAAAATCTTTGGTGAATTGCATTTGAAAATAATGATTTTGTAATTATATATTGTATAGCATATTCAATCAAAAATTCCAAGGATCTGATTCTGATGCTAAATAAAATAGTTATATATAATAATAGTTATTTCAGGCTATTAATAAAACACACGACTGTCAATATCTTTATTATTAAAAGTTCTCGATCCTCCATGCTCAGCCGTCTCTGTAAGCAAAAATGTTATTAAAATGTGTGCGATTCATGCTCCAGGTAAAGTCGATTGGCCTGCGAATATTACAGAATATTTGCTACACATAGTGATTGGCTATTTGATCGCCGAGAATGCTACGAAAACCGAAAGAAACAAAAGACACAAAAAAAATGTAATAAAATATTTTAAGTAATATCTGTAACGTCACTTTATAACGCTTTTCTGTTGTACACGGGACCTTTAATCAAAATTGGCTATTAGACTAGCCTTATAATATACAGGGTTTTTTAAACCCAAAAATTTTATCTCACAGTGGTAGGTTCTAAAAATAGATCAAATACCATAACACTGGAAGATGTGTTTGTCAACTTTAAAATTAAATAAACAGGCTACAATACTGTAGTGAAATTAAAAAATTAAGCCCGCCCTAAATTCACTAGAGAATAATATATCAGTGTTTATAAAACATACCATCGCACTATGCACTTTACCCGACTGTACCTGTGAAAGAAAAAAAAAACAATTACAAACCTTTGTACACAACAAAAATACGCAATGTGAATAATAAATGATGCCATTACCACATAGTAAGTATATAACAGAAACACAAAATATAATGAAAATATGTACAATTTTATTTTTAGCAAAATATTTTAATGGTAGTTAGATATTACGCAAAGTGTTAAATTTGTAATTGACCTACCTAATTACCTAATCTAACATTGTATTATGATATACGAATCTAACGATACTAATCAAATTATATCATAAAATTCTAATGGATAACAAGTTAAGTAGTTTGAACAAAGTTTTGTGTTGAACAAAATTAGTTCATCAAGAACATTAACGAAACAAAAAATATTGTATGATGGCCTACATTTTAAAAACTTATTACAATATTGGGGCAAAATATTAATCAAACGAATTCAAAGTATACGAAATAAAAAAAACTTAGATATTAGAAATAAATTTGCATTCATATCTACAAAAATCTAAGATGATTTTGTCTCTATAAAGAATGAATTTGTTGCTAATAACTTGTGAGCAGTCCATACAGTCATACAGTCATACATACTACTTAAACTTAAAACACTTAAACCTAAGAAAGTTACACAAAAGTTTTTTTAACTGTCTTCTTCGGTCTGCCGACGGTCGGTGGGTGGTTGTGTGAGTTTGTCACACATATCACTTTCTTGCCATTCATTCGTAAATTCGTAATGGCGGACGCTTTGCATTTAGACGAGGTTTCTGATGTGCACCGCCACCTTATTATACCATCCGGCATCTGGAACGAACTTTTAAAAAATTGGTAACCATATATCGATATGATGGACTTGCCGCGACTTCCTGAAAAATAATGACGTAAAATTAATATATTTCGTTGATGACACAAAAATATACAAACACACGTTTATATTCACTCCAGTTCCCTCGTGGGATAGGCAAGGCGAGCTACGTGTCAGGATTCTTACATATTCGTCTCACTCTACCCACATTTGACGACCAGGCTGGCACAGTGGTACAGGGCTCGGATAAGCGGAGCATGTTGCGCCAGGGGTCGCGGGTTCGAATCCCGCCTACGTCATGGATGTTTATATATATATTTAGATAATAAAAATCTTAAATACTTATATAAAATTTTTTAAATTTATAAAACATATTAAATATATTTCCGTTGGCTGGTCCCGTTAACACAAGTCCTTACGGTACTTAGCACGGGGCTAGGCCAACGTAGTGTAATAAGTCCATATATATTTATTTATTTATTAATTCTTCTCGGGATACAAATACGCCAGTGCGAAGTGTACTTTCGTACAGTACATTACAACCCGATCAAACAGGGCAAAAAATGTCAATGCTGGTCTTCACACCCATAGGTGCATTCAGCAGTGGAAAAAATTCTAAATAAAAAAAAATATTTAATTCATTTTAACAATTTTTTTAACAAATATTGCAACGCTTTTTGTTGCACAAAAATAACGTAGCTAAATCATTTCTTATTTACAAGTCGTGTTATTGGTTGCGAGAAGCAGGTAGTTGTCAATCATTAATAAAATAAAAATTAAAAAAAAACAAAAAAAACCCGCCTGCCTTAAAAATAATAACTAAATAGAAAATCTACTGAAAATGCCGGAACAAGATAAAAATTCAATTTTTACAAGCAGTTGGAGGCATGCACAAAGCCATTAAATTTTATGCCTCCGACTGCATGTTAAAATTAAATTTTTATCTTGTTCCGGCATTTTCAGTTGATTTTCTATTTAGTTATTATTTTTAAGGCAGGCGGGTTTTTTTTGTTTTTATTTTTATTTTGATTTTATTTACGGATTTTTAGTTAGATAAATTACGTAATCGGTTCAATTCATTGCAAGAGTTTACATTACGTGTCACGAAGCCGTTGGCATAAGGTAGTTAGTTTTATAAAGCACTAACTGGCGCCCGCGACTTCGTTCGCATAGTGTAGTTGTATTATAATCAGTGGTTATTCAATCAATTGTTCTTGTTTCTTGCAGTGTGCCGAAATTCCGTCCAATTTAAAGTACTCTTTTTATATTCGACATTGGTTGTTTTTTCGTCTGAGGTTAATATGAACAGACCTGCAGCGCTAATTTAGTTTTAATCCGTCCATTAGTTTCGGAACTTGGCCTGGACAGACAGACAAACGGACAAACACACAGACAAAAAAATAAAGACTTCGAGAAGTGTTCTTATACTAAGTATTTTAACACCGCTCCCAATTGGTTTTTCGTAAATATATTCAATGTGCGGACAAACGGATTTTACCGTTTTAATGTATTACCACAATAAGTTTCATTTATAAGATCTTAACAACAAAAAGATTCTTTCAAATTTTCAAATCCGTCGGGTAAAGTATAATTACTGTATTTCCCGTAGGAATGAGCGATTTTCCCGTAGTAAAGTCTTCTAAATGTTGACCAGGCTTAGTATCTATACACCACAAAAAATTTCATTTGAATCCGTCCAGTAGTTTCGGACATTAGCATGAATAATCAGACTAACGCATTAACAGACAAATTCCTTATTTCAAACGTATTTATTTATTTTTAATCAATAGCCCATTAATAAGGACTTCCATACAAAATTTCAACCCCTATTTCATCCCCTTAGGGGTAGAGCTTCAAAAATTCCGTCCTTAGTGAGTGTCTACTCAATAAAAAGACCCTACTCACCAAATTTCGTTGCTGTAACTTTAACAGTTTTTGCTTGGCGATGATGACTCAGTCAGACAGGACATTGTTATTTTATAAGTATAGATATATCCTTCTCCCAAGCTCTATAGCTAGTTGATCTCTGTACCAAATTTAATCAAAACCACTTTAGTCGTTTAGACGTAATAGCTTAATAGATAGACAGAGTTACTTTTGCATTATAATATTAGTAAGGCAGTATTCGAAAAATGATTTTTTATCATTGTATATTTTTTTAGTATTACAGTTGTGTTAATAATGATATACCTTTTTGAAATCCTTGTGTTGAGCCCTTTAATTTGATACCTATAATGCAGTAGTCGAATAAAAAAAAATATTGAACTGAAGCCTAATGGCGTAGCATAGCCGCCATGTTTGGTTTCTTTTAACGTTACCTATCTAAGAACACTTGGGCTGCTAAGACGAGTCTAACGATACCTCAAATATGTAAATCCGTTTAGCGGTTCCCGAGATATGAGGTAATAAAGAATATTACATACATACAAGATACGCGCGAAAAACATATACCTTTCCTTGGCAGGCGGGTAAAAAGGCTAATAGGTATCTAGCAGCGTAGACTGTAGATACTGACACAGGCTGATGATAATAGCAGGCGTCCGTCACTCGCTCAAGGCCACTCATTTTATGCCTACTGCTACTGTATTTTCACTTTTGTATGGGAGTGAAGGATCTGTTAGGTTTATTACTCTGTGATAATAGTAAGTTCTTCTATTTCGAAAAGAGAAAAAGCTTTATTAAAGTGCTGTACATGATCATTCAACTGGGTAGTGAATTGTTGTGTATTTTCCTGTGCATGTTTGTGTTTTGTCTGACTTAGATTTAGGAATAATTTAAGGTTTTTTAGTATTTACTTTGAATTATTGCGATGTGTAAAGTTAAGTGTTTTTAGCATGCTTTTTGTAGTCAAAGTCAAAGTTTTGTGTTGAACAAAATTAGTTCATCAAGAACATTAACGAAACAAAAAATATTGTATGACGGCCTACATATCTAAAACTTATTACAATATTGGGGCAAAATATTAATCAAACGAGTTCAAAGTATAGGAAATAAAACAAACTTGGATATTAAAAATAATTTTGCATTCATATCTACAAAAATCTAACATGAGTTTGTCTCTATAAAGAATGAATTTGTTGCTAATGACTTGTGAACAGTCCATACATTGAACCCTACTTAAACTTAAAACCCTTAAACCTGAGAAAGTTACACAAAAGTTTTTTTAACTGTCCTCTCCGGTCTGCCGACGGTCGGCGGGTGGTTGTGTGCGTTCCTCAGACATACCACTTCCTCGCCGACAGTAAAGGCGGACGCTCTGCATTTAAACGAGGTTTCTGATGAGCACCGCCACCTTATTTTACCATCCGACATTGTCTGGTACGACCTTTTTGAATATCGGTAACCATCTATCGATATGATGGAATTGCCGCGGCAGGATTTTGTAAACTCATACGCCACCATTCCTGAAAAATAATGAGGTAAAATTATTATTACTAATTGACGACACAAAAATATACAAACGCACGCCTATATTCACTCCAGCTCCCTCGTGGGATAGGCAAGGCGAGCTACGTGTCAAGTTTCTTACATATTCGTCTCACTCTACCCACATTTGACGACCAGGCTGGCACAGTGGTACAGGGCTCGGATAAGCGGAGCATGTTGCGCCAGGGGTCGCGGGTTCGAATCCCGCCTAGATCATGGATGTTTATATATGTATTTATATAATAAAAATCTTAAATATGTAAAATTTCTTAAATTTATAAAACATATTAAATATATTTCCGTTGTCTGGTCCCGTTAACACAAGTCCTTACGGTACTTAGCACGGGGCTAGGCCAACGTAGTGTAATAAGTCCATATATATTTATTTATTTATTTATTTATTCTTCACGGGATACTTATACGCCAGTGCGAATTGAGTTGGCACTGTGTTCGTGCAGATGCCGATCGAACAGGGCAAAAAATGTCAATGCTGGTCTTCACGCATAGATACATTCAGATAAAGCAGTGGAAAAAAACGCTAACTAAATAAAAAACAATATTTAATTCATTTCAACAATTTTCTTTAACAAATTTTGCAACGCTTTTTGTTGCACAAAAATAACGCAGCTAAATCATTTCTTTTTTACAAGTCGTGTTATTGGTTGCGAGAAGCAGGTAGTCGTCAATCATTAAAAAGGCCTATAGGTATCTAGCAGAGTAGAGGCTAATGATAATAGTAAGTTCTTTTTTTTATTTCGAAAAGAGAAGAAGCTTTATTAAAGTGCTGTACATGATCATTCAACTAGGTAGTGAATTGTTGTGTATTTTCCAGTGCATGTTTGTGACTTAGATTTAGGTATAATTTAAGGTTTTTTAGTATTTACTTTGAATTATTGCGATAGGTAAAGGCTTTTTAGCATGTTTTTTGTAGATTTTACTTCCCTGCTGCAGCGTTAGGTCGAGCGAGGTGTTTTCGAATTCGTACTTACAAGAAGAGAAACCAGGTACATTAAAAATATATTTAGCACTCGAGTTATATGTTTTCACTTTTATGTTAAGCCATATAACCGGGAGTGGCTTGGAGCGGGAAGCTGAATTCGCCGCCGTTTACTCGTCCTATGCATATTTGGTCTCTACTGCATACGCTAATGTAGACACAAACATCCCCTGCGTGCTGTAACTTATCACACGACCTATTTAGGCCGTTTCTTTTCGTTCGGGCCGTGGTTGTGGCTGTTGTAGCACGCAATGACCTGGTCGTGCACCGTGAACAGTCTGGCGTGGCATTTGAAGGCGTGGTGAGACGCGCACACCCATCTCTTCTTCAGAGCGCTTCTCTTGTTGATGCTGTGGTTGATGAACTTATAGCCGCCAATCAGTATGACCGGGTGCCCCCGCATCGATGTTCCGTAGGTGACTGGAAATAAAAGAACTCCAGTAAACGTTACAAGAGACTAAAAAAACCCTAGTGAACATTACGAGAGAATAAAAAAACTCCAGTGAACATTACGAGAGAATAAAAAAACTCCAGTGAACATTACGAGAGAATAAAAAAACTCCAGTGAACATTACGAGAGAATAAAAAAACTCCAGCGAACATTACGAGCACGCGGTAGTGAGTCCAGCCAAGTTCAAAGTAAAAAGTGACCACGTAATATAGTGTATGACACGAAGTCAAACTATTTTTGAATTATTCATTTGTAATAACTAAAATAATTATTTTATAGTATAAGGGGGGAAACGAGCATTCATTCTCGGCCGTGCTGCCCATCCAAAATCAAATGCAATGCCGAATAGCTTTTACTTACTACCTTTTACTACTACTACCTTTTATAAAATAATATATTTTTTGGATCTCAGCAAGCCCCGATTATCCGTTAGTTGTAATGATTTAATAAATATGTTAAAAATACAGGATCCACATCTTTGCTAATATGAAATATTAAGTGCATTTAAATTCTGAAATGTCAATAATGAATAGAATTTTATTTTAATCTCTTTTTATACATTAAAAACGAAAATAACAACAATATGATATATATAACTAATAACAGACAAAATGGTGATAAGACAAATTCAAATGTCTATATTGACGGACTATACGGTAATCTCGTACAAAGTGGGGAACTTCTTAGCGTTTAAAATATTTTGTCATAAGTTTTGCTGGAAACATAAAATTTTAACACAGTCATAACAGCATCTTAAATGATGACAAATTAATGCAAATGATTCGGTCGACATATTATATTAAGTGTATTTACCTTCAGAAACCGCAATCAATAAAAATTTCATAAAAATTAAGCTAAATTATTCAAGTTTAAACAATTATTTATGTATGATAAACTTATCTTTCTCTACAACAGCCATAATTTTATTTATTGTTATTTACAATTTATAACACTTCCCTATCTGAGTATCTCCTTTGTAAGTAGATCCCTCTAACAAGGAGACCAAAGAGGAGGAGGGTTTTCCTTACCTATTTCCGCCATAAAATTTAAATTAATTTTCTACCTAAAAGCCATATTTGTTAACACTGTCATTCTGTTGGTGTTTTCTTTTCTTTTCATTTGGCCCGTGGTTGTGGTAGTTGATGCACTTGACCACCTTGTCGTCGACTGTGAACAACTTGGCGCGACATTTGAAGGCGTGGTGAGCGGCGCACACCCATCTGCTCTTGATTGAATTTATTTCTTTCTTTTTCTTATCGCTATGACGAATAAACTTGTAGCCCCCGATTTGTATCATGGGAAACCCCCGAATCGTTGTCCCGTATGTAACTGAAATGGAAAGATCATTAATATGTAGGGAAACACGAAGATTTGCAAACATATAAATCTCCGTATGTAAGCTTTTGAAATAAATATGCAATTATTTTAATTTCAAAAATAATTTTATTTAAATATAACAATTATTATCATCAAATTTCGGTAAAAGAAACTCAAACATTATTTCATCTTCAATGTTCAGCTTTAAGTACATGGTGCCTATTTGAAATACTCATGATTACTTCAGCACATTCTATTTTAATAATGTTATAAATGCGAAAGTTTGTATGTATGTTTGTTTGTTACTTCTCCAAGCAAAAACTGCTGAACCGATTTTCATGAAATTTGGCACACACATAGAAATTAACATGACTTACTTGACTTATATTCCTAAGTCCCCGAGTTGGGGCAGAGGGCGTCCACAGTGACTCTCCAGGTCGGTCGGTCTTGAGCGTCGCGTTTGATTTCGCTCCAAGTCTTGCCAATCTTCTTCGCCTCGTCAAGAACTGAGCGTCGCCAGGTTTGCTTGGGACGACCGCGTTTCCGCTTCCCTTGGGGATTCCAGTCCATAGCCTGTTTAGGCAAATGGTCGGGACCCCGCCGGAGGGTGTGGCCAATCCAGTTCCACTTGCGACGCTTAATTTGCTGGTCGATCGGTGTTTCTCGACAGAGTTCTCGCAAGTTGACATTGGAGATTTTCTCGGGCCAGTGGATGCCAAGAATTTGACGAAGACAACGGTTGACGACGACTTGGAGCTGATGCGAGATGGCCTTGGTCACCTTCCACGTTTCACACCCGTACAGCAGCACAGTCTTCACGTTGGTCCCAAAAATTCTGAGCTTAACTCTTCGGGTCAACTTACGTGACTGCCATACGGGACGTAACTGCGCGAAAGTTGCTCGGGCCTTGGCAATCCGTGAAGTGATGTCATCTTCCGTTCCTCCTGTTTCTGACACGACGCTACCGAGATAAGTGAATTTGTGGACCCGCTCCACAACATCAGTGCCAATTAGTAGCGGTGTTGAGTTCTTCACTCCAGATCGCATCTCTTGGGTCTTCCGGGTGTTAATTTTAAGCCCAATTTTAGACGCCTCTAGTCTTAGATCACCTAGCTTCGACTGCATGTCAGCACGCGTGTGGCTGAGTAGACATAGGTCATCGGCATAGTCCAGGTCCTCCAGGACATTACTAATTCCCCATTCAATTCCTCGGCGTGCGTTGTCACTTACATAGCGCATGACACCGTCTAATGCTATCAAAAAGAGAAGGGGTGAGAGTAAACAACCCTGCCTGACACCGGCATGTACAGCTATATCTTCGAAGAAGAAGAAGATATAGAAGATATAGAAATTAACATATAAAACACATATTAACACAGGATAGTTTTATCCCGGAAAAATGATCCAATGGAGTGCCATTGAATGATTTTCCACAGGATCGAAATTTACGCGGGTAAAACCGTGGAGCGCAGCTATAAGTACATAATATATACACGTATAATACCTATGTAATAAGATATGTAAGATTAAGGGTTTCTTTTTATACTTAGTGTTATCAATTTCTCTTTTAATTTTGTTGTTCTAGGATTGTGCTGTTTGTAATTGCAAATAAACCTTTTATCTATCTATCTATCTAAAAAATAAATAACGTTTCAGTTTCAATAGGTACATTTTGTATTTTTATTAATTGTTAATAATTGTTATAAGTTGTTAAGAGAAGCACACTTCTCTTTCTTAAAAATGACAAAAATTAATTTAATCATCCAATACTGCTTCAATGGATTTATAAAAAACACGATGCTCTACCCTTCCGATCATTTCAGGTAAGTATTTTCTCGGGGGATGGTTGTGATAGTTGTTGACACTGACGACCTCGTCGTATATCGTATACAGGTTGGCGTGACATTTGGAGCGGCTTCTATAACAACACCGCCATCTTCTCTTCACGGCGGCCGGCCGATCCCTTCTGTAGTCTTTGTAAAATTTATAACCACCTATCGCTATAAGGCGCTTACCACGAACCGACGTGAAATAAATGTACGGTATGCCATCTGGAAATTATAGAAAAAGTCTGTATTGTTGTTTATCAAACAATCTTATAATAAAAAATATCTGACTGAGAGACTGAGTAACTACGAAATTCAGGAGAAAAGGAATTTAGGCGTAGGCGGGAGAAAATAGTACATCGTGCCACAAGGGAGAAGATTGTTACGTTTCTTCCCGTGTGTTTTGTTGGAATTTATTCCCGTTTTGCAGATACTATTGTTGTGCTAAGTACGGTGTAAGTTCGTAATGTCATATCTGTTTATATTTATTAAAATATTTCGCTTTTATCTAGTGCAGTGGAAGAATAATTCTAACTTTAGTAGTAGGAGCGTAGGTAGGATACAATAGTGTTTTCAAAGAATTAAATTAAGATGCCGGTTTAGTGATTATAACAACAAATACAACATAATATAGATTTATTTATTTGTTTTTGTCGCCATCCTTTGACATTTACATAGTTAACTACATATGACATTTAAAACATTTATTTCTAAAATATTTTTAATTTTATGAAGTAAATCTACATAACAGAATAATAAATTGCATATTTTTTTACGTGGCCTTAGACAGGGGACGACATAAGGACATAACTTATAAGTAGAAGTTATAACAAATACAACAGCATAATAAATACTTATATTGCTTTACTTTTTACACTCATACATTTTTTAGCATAAGGGGCCAATGAGCAATCCGAGCCATTTTCACGACTACCGACGGCCCAATTTGGCTACATAAATGCATGCAGCGTGGCACTAACTTTCACTAAACTTGGCTTGGCGCACCACTCGGTCCAGCCACTGCTATTCTTGTTTAAAAGGGTAGGGTTTAAAGGTCTATTTGTAATAAGTTTTTGGCTGGTGTTCCTCAACCTCCTCGGTGGGCAGATGCGTGTGGCAGTTGTTGGCGACGACGATGCGGTCTCCCGCGGTGTACAAGCGAGCGTTGCACCTCAAGGTGTTGCGCGAGCAGCAGCGCCATCTCTCGCGCGCGCCGTCCTTCCTGTTCTTGTTGCCGCTCTCCTTGTAGAACTTGTAGCCGTTCACTATTATGAGCCGGTTGCCGCGTTTCGACAGCATGAACTCGTAGTGCAGATCTACAAATAATTACAGCATGTGATATGTCGTCCTATACCTTAACACATATGCGTGTATCTGTGTGTAACACATAATACTCATGATATTTTTAAATTCGTTTGATATAGACTGAAAAATATTTTAATCAACTTTTTTCATGTTATTTCAACCTTTCCAGTAATTAATGTTTGTGCCAAATTGTAATTTTAAAATCAATTGTAAAAATACAGTAATTTAAGTAATATTTACTAACAAAAAGAAGAACCATACGTATAAACAAAAATATCTATGCAAAAATATCTACTACTAATTTATTTTGCACAGAAAATCCGAAGTAATCCAGCATTCGCCAGAAACATAGAGTTCTTAATAACATTCTTCGTACAGGTAGAGTTTAAGGCAAAATTGAAATAAAGAAAAACTTCGATAACAGCCAACATACGTATAATATATCATTGAAGTATATATTTGTGATATGCATTGAAGCAGTACACCTTGCACAGCCCTATGGGCAGGCCCAGGTGCGTCTTGCACGCGTCGCAGCCGTACATGGTGGCGGAGCGCTTGCCGTGCGCCGCACACACGCGGCAGCGGATCCTCTTCACCAGCCTTATACACGTGTGTTTTGTACCTGAAGTATAAATAAGGGTATATTAAAAACTTTTATTGCAGACTCTGACCCCTATCCCGTGAGCAATTGCCCTCATCTTGCTCTTTTATCCACTCTGCTAATAAAGTGGGCGTAAAGAGGTACAGAGAGCAGCCGTGAGCGTGACCTTACTTTCCTGAGTGCCACCACCACAATGGAGGGGGGGGGGGGGTTTGTGATAAAACCTTATTTTAATAAATTGTAATATGAATTAACGTTATTTTCCTTGGTTTATGTGTACTTCCTTTTCATAATAATTTTTGTAGTTATAATATTAATAGTAATATTTCGAGTAAAATATATTATATTTATTTTAAACTAGCTGCGCCCCGCGGTTTCACTCGCGTAAATTTCGATCGCTTGGAAAATGGAAAATCATCCCATGGCATCCCATAGGAAATTTTTTTCGGGATAAAAACTATCCTACGTATTAATCCAAGTTACCCTCTATGTGTGTGCTAAACATGCAAATCGGTTTAGCAGTTTTTACGTGAAGGAGTTACAAACAAACAATCATACAAATTTTCGCATTTATAATTTTAAATAAGCAAGTATACTGTAAGCCTAGTTTAGCAAGTTTTGGTGTGTGTTTACGTTGTGATTGATAAAATTATTTTCGAATGCAAATATTCAAGTTAAAGCTGCACGTTATATTTACCACATCTATATCAGAGAATAGAAACCCTTTTACTATTTACTATCTAAAACATATAGACATTACTACACTGGTGGACATATTTAGCGGAACGCAAAAAAAAAAGACTGCAAGATCATATGAAAACACATTTTTGTTGTACAATACGTTTGATTATTATTCTGAATTAATTAAATTAACATTTTTGAACATAAAAAATCACAAAATTAAAGC
>LUGF01047059.1:91558-118065 GCA_001625245.1 Calycopis cecrops
ACTCGAACGAGACGCGCGGATTCCCGCGACTGCTCGAGAAGTTGCTGAAATGCTCCAGAAGTCGTGAGAATTCGATAACAAGTACTATAGTAATGAAAATAAAGTTTAAATTCATACGGCACTGAAAGTGCGCTCTGCTTCGCTGCCCTTTGCCGCTCTTTTGGTGTGAGTTGACCCTTAGACGTCGGTGAGCCGCGGGTTGCCGACTTGCCGTTCTTGCGTTGCGACGACGTCACGTAACGGTTAGTGTAAAAGCCTTCAGTTAAAGGAGTCTGTCTATTTCAGTGGTCTTGTACTATTATACCATAAATGAGAAAATACACAGATTTCATCAAAAATGATGTTTTTGCTGCTACTTTAACGAATTAAATAACGAGACTATAAAACTTGAAGTTCAATCAGAAATTTGTCAGTTGTTTTAAAATGGCCTAAAGAGCAGATGCTTTATATAAAAAAATATAAAACAGTCGCCCTTTAGCGTCGCTCGTATTATTTAAAATTCGTAAATACGTTATTGGTGCAGAAAGTGGATACATTACATTTGGTCGCTGAAATGAATATGAATTCATTTCAAAAATCAATATTGACATAAATACATATATTATTTTCTTTATTTTATTTATAGTACAGAACCTGACTTTATACAATTTTATTCCATCTCCAGCCATTGAGGCCAGTTTATTAATTTACTGTACCTCGTTCTCTACACCAATTGCAATTGTCCTTTATACGCGAAAAAAATCATTGAAATAATGATTTTTTTTTCAACGAAAATGGCATACATAATACATACATAGATATTCCCATACGAAATCTAATCAAATGGAATCATATCCAAATAATGTCCGATCCGATGTATTCGAATTATTTCTCGTCTGTGTTGCTCCCACACGGCGTTAACTATTTTGAACAACGGACAAGTAACAGTACAAGTAAACGAACAGTCGCAGTTCTTTGTTGACTCCCAACGCCAGAAGACAGACTTTTGCTTAATTGTTCTACAGACTCCCAATGGGCCACCAAAAATTCATAAACGGTAAGAGGTAGTGTCACACTGCATGCTTGCATGCAGTCGAATTGGGCCGGCACGACCGGGGAGGTGCCTCTCGCTTACACGAGAACGGCGTACAGTGACAGCTGTGCTGTCGCGTTTCGTGCGGTGTGTAAGTAGCCGGTGGACCATGGAGGTGGGAGGAGACAGGAGGGCAGCTCATCTGTATAGCCTCTATGCGGATGTTTGTGGCTAAGACGGCTCGTTTGCCCTTCTATACCATAAAAAAAAACTTATATAGTTATCACTTTAACAGCCACAAGTTTTATAGCGTGCTTTCTCTGTTACGCCGGAGATTTTTGCCGATATTGTAAAAATTATAAAAAAAAAACTACGTGTGTCACATGCATAATTATTTTTTTATTTATATGATAGTTTTATCATTTTGAAAAAATGAAAAGGTAGTATTTAAACGAGAGACTGTAAATTATAGTTTTAAGTGACAAAAATAATGAATTTAGCGTAGAATTACTAAGTGAGCGACTGACTGCGAGGGACAAGAAATGAACAGAACAACAACTTACGAACATTACTTCGAGTTACATAAAATACAAAATGAGAAACTTCATAATATTTGACGGACGTAATATTTATTTGAGTTACAAGTGACATCTTGCATTTTTTCAATATTTGCTAAGTTATTTGTTTATACTGCGCTTCATTTTTGCCTTCAGAGGTACCTAGTATTGTAAGTTTGAGCTGAACTGCTAAACTCAAAACACGATAAGTGAATTTTCAATTGAAAAATTCGGGACAGTCGCACGAGACATTCCTCCAGCCCGAATTTGACAGTATGGTTTTCTGGAAAGTATAAATAGAATACTCAAATAGAACATCCGTTCAATAAGTAGTATTAAAGCAGTCCACAAAAAGTTGCATAAAGTGAACTTTGTATTATTATGTGCTTTGCAGTGAACGTTATGTAAAACTTCAATTGCAAAAATCGTCTCTATCTTAATATTGCAGTTGCTCTCTCTTTATTTTTATTCGCTCACTTAGTAATTTAGTAGCTCAGCTAGAATTTTATCATCTGAAATGGATTAATCACAACATACTTTTTGTAAGCTCGTTCTGAATTTTAATATTTATCAATATTCGTCGTTAGTTTAGTTTATTTTTCGCTTACTCATATTCATACCGCTCGAGTTATTAAAACAGTATCTCATCATTAGTCGTAAAGTTTTTATTTATTCGCTTGTTTTGTAATTCCCCAAAATAAAAAAAACATATGCGACTTGTTTATTTCTATTATTTATTTGACTTTCAGATATGGTATAAAGCGAAAAAAAACTCGGACATGGAACTTTTTTTAAAGTAATTATTTATTTTCCAAACAAAAAATTATTTATTATACATAAGTTTTCTTCGTATGATATATTTTAAAGCATGGGTGGTAACATAGTGGAATGTTACAGTCAGGGCAATAAAAAACAGTCTCTTTTCTCCCACGTTTCCCAGTATTTTTTTTTATAACATCGGCACAAACTTTGCAAACTCTTGAAACTTTCTGTTTTTTTTCGGTACTTGGTATCTTCTCCAGAAAGTGCCTTCCGACTAGCCTTGTCGTCTTATCCACAAAAGAACTTTTGAACTCTTGAAGAACTTCTGAAACGAAAGAAAAAACACTATAAACATGCACGACGAAAAGTAGGTATAAAACGAAAAGTACTTAGATAAAAATACAACAAATAAATACAATAACTTACCGGCACATTGAGTATCGGGAGCTTCCCCAACGTCTGATTCGTCGTCATCCAGCAAAGCATCAATTACTTTATCAGAAGTAAGCCGAAAACTTCGACGTTTTGCCATTTCGCGCCAAAAATGTAAAGACCCGCTCTCGCATTAGCGATATATCTCGCAAATCGTCCGTCTCGCCTGCCCCAAGCCTCTCAAATCGATAAATGATACATACTCGTATGCGCAAGCTAAATAAATATACTATGCTGTGATTACACGTTAATAACGTACTGATCGCGTTATTTCTAATGAAACTATATGATAGTGAATTATGTACTGTAATAACTTCATCGTACCGAGCCTAGCTCGTCATTGGCTGTTAAAGTGTTAATTAAGATCGCCTTAAGTGTTAATGATCTCTCTCGTCTCCGACGCATAGAACATCCGCTTGGAGGTTATACATGCGCGTTGCTCTCACTCCTTCTTCCCCTCGCCACTGGAAACTTACTCACCGTACGAAACGCGACGGCATAGCGGCAGTATTACGGTCAGAACACCAGCCCTATCGAGCTGGCCCTACATGACACTACATAGCATGATTACGTTAATTTCGACGAATTATCATCCGACCGAAATTGAACAAACTTTGTACCTCAACGGTTTCATAAGTGCCTTAAGTCGAAATAAGGGCCTTGTAGTGCTATTTTCAACACCACCCCCCGAACATTCTCGAAGACCTGCGGCTGGTGGTTGTGTTCGTTATCCATCAACACCACCTCCTCTCCAATGGTGTGTATCCTGGCGGGGCAGCGCTGTCGGTTGTACATGGAACACTCCCACCGGACTCGATTGGTGAGCTTCGCCACGTAAGACCGCTTGGTGAACTTGAAACCGGCGTAGAACACCATCCTGAATCCCTGCGCGGTGGTCGATAGTATCACTGAAATAAATCATACATTTTTACTGATGTTCCGAATTGAATTTACCGCCTAAACAACATACAGTCTAAAACTAGTAATTCTAGTGCGCGTGGTAATATTACTCTCTATCACGTAGTTTCAAGCACTGATCCAAAGAAACTGGCGATCTAAAATGAATGAAAATACGGTATAGTATACATTAAGAGCGCTTTCACGTATAGGCGTTTATGTGGTGTGATTAAAGCGATGTACAGCGAATACCTTCATATTGCAGCGTCTGTGGCGCGGCTACTCCGCGACGCCATCGCTAGCCTCTGCGGCGCTTCACAATCGCACTTCAGACGCGCGTTAAACTTGGGGTGATTAGCTCATTATATCAATTCCAACGGAGACACATTGCTGCTCCAACACCGTCGTTGAATACAAAGACGAAAAAACCCCACGCCACCTCAAGCTCGCAGCACTACTGTCGTGCTTCTGACGCACGACAGTCGCGCGGCTATCGCGCTGTAGCTGGGGTTTTTAAATATGGATACAAGTCGCGCTATTGCAAAGCGACAAAAACGCTTATATGTGAAAGCGCTCTATGGCTCCACTTTAGTAAAGTGAAGGGACAACGCTATTTACTCTACTAGTAACAGAGCTACTTACGACTAACTTGATCTTATGACAGTATATTTACTATGGAAGATAAAAGGCTAAAAAAATTACAACAAGCAAGCTTTTAATACAATGCATTTCTTTTTTGTTTCTTATTAACAACTATCAGGTAAATAATGACTGATTAAGTAATTTTATTATCTATACATCTATACATATAATAAAACTGTAGATTTTTTTGTCGATCTCTTCGGCGGCGGCTTTCACACAAAAACTACTGGACGGATTTTAATGAAACTTTTTTGTTATATAGTTAATAGTCTTCGGTAACATATTATAGAATATAATAATTTATCAATATTTATAATGCTGCAGTCGGTATCTCGACTTGAAAATACACTATTGTAGGGTAAGGTAATGACTTAATGGTTGACAATTCGGTCACATAACATTACACGTTACTATGACAACACATTTGCCAATTACAAAACGTCTGTCGGGTTAGCTAGTCTAATGTAAATACTTTCTTAGCTATTTGTTTATGTTCGAGTTGTTCGATGTACATTACATTTTCTCCAAAAATTAAATTTGTTCACTCCGGTGCAAAGTGTTATCTACAGAATATGCATTATTTCTTACAATAATACCTTACATTTTTACATTTTGTAGTGAAACTACAAAGGAAGTAGATAGAAGTAGATAGTTGGGTAAACCAGAACTACCGCCAATTAACCTCCCTTCTCCATCTTCCCTTATCAGCCAGTACCATGCTTAAACATCGTTCATCATCAAATCAAAACCTCATATTCACCGCCTCACGTGGCGCCTATACAACAGCAATGTAACAACCACCCCTAAAGATTTTTTGCAGCAAACGAGTAATCGGAACCATTTCATCAATACCGACGCCCATATACATCTGCTGTCAACATAGACGTGTTGCCGTCCGTTCTCTCACATCGCATACCGCACGAAACACGTCAGCATAGTTACTTTGCTGCGGCATCGAGTGAGCGGTCTCCCGCTTATGTCTGCACAATCCGTACAGTACGACACTATCTCTTATTAAAGCAAACATTTCGTCTATTTCTTTTCATGATTGTGCTCATTGTATATCGCCACAATTTTATTATCCACAACGTATAAGCAGGCTTTGCAGTATTTGTTCTTGCTGCAGCTCCATCTCTTCTTCACAGAGCACCGGTTCCCCGGCTTCGAGTAGAAAGTGTGCTCTCCCACTTTTATGTTTGTCTTCCCCTTCTTCGTTTTCACTACCGACACTGAAATAATTGTTTAAAGGATTTATTTATTATTTTAAATAATATCAAAATCATGGGGAAAGTATGTTGTATTTCGCTAGGCGTACTTTAATAAATACGAGTTACAGATGTATGCACATACGTACTTACACGCTTTGTTAGAAAGGTGTGCTATATATGTATAGAAAGCTGAAATTACGGTTCTCTTTTTTGTACTTAATATTATTACTTTTTGTTCCAACTTGCTTTATCTTTTAGCCCGTCTTTCTTCCTAGAATCGGTATGTATACTACCAACTCTTCGAAGACGGCCTTGAGCCACCTCACTTTTCTACTGTTACTCCTAGGTTTCCAGGAAAACTATGAATATCCTAAAACTAGCTTAGGACCTATTACGTATTTAATCAGAATGAACAGAATAGGAACTTTCGTAAGAAAAGATTTCTCATGCCTTAATAATATTTAATATGATTATCATGAGTATGGTTGTTGTTGATCTTCAGGATAACGTCTTCGAAGGTGTGCACGACGGCCCGGCAGCTGCGGTGGTTGTGAGTGGAGCAGACCCACCGGGTCTTTGGGCCTGTCACGGTCTTCACGCAGAAGGTATAGCCGTTCACGGAGAGGAGCGTCTTCCCACGACGTGACGTCACATACTTCACTGTGAAGAGGAAATATGCAGTTAAATATTATTGCGTTAAAAGCTTATTAAGAAAGCTCATTAGCAAATTGGAGAGGAAGGAGGTCAATGCATATGTATAACCTTTATACAGATGTCTATGGGCGTTGGTAGTCATCGACTGCTCGTTTGCCCCCTAATACTTAAATAAAATATTTTAACCCAACTGCGTCTGAAGGAGGGTAATGTTTTTCGAGTGTATGATTCCTATTTTCCCTACTATATGCTATATGCCACAGAAGACATAAATTTTTTTGGTACCTTTAGCAAGTAATTATTGTACCCATTATTCCAGATTTTATTATACGTCTTTGCCAAATTTCATGTAAACCCATCCTGTGGTACCCATAGAGTAGTGAGAATAACAAATATAATACATGCAAATTTCAGCATTAATATTTTAGAGGGATTAGGTACCGATTTAAAAGTAGACACTTCATACTTCTAAAAAGTATAGTAGTTATTATAATTATAAACAAATTAGTATCTCTGGGTTTAAAAGTAACATAGTAAACTCTATGGAAAGTTAAAATAAAGGCAAAAAAATATTTTTAAAATTTATAGTTATAAATACAGGTATAAATGTCTAAATGATAAATACTTCGTAACATATAACGTAAAAGTAGGTATATTAAGCTGAAATACAGGTAGGTACTATCATTCTATTAAAATTAATAACTAAATATGACATTCAAGAGTGCCACCATTTCGAATTGGACCGGCACGACCGGGGAGTTGCATCTCGCTATGACACCTCGGTGGTCCATTGAAGGGAAGAAGGGGAGCGCATATTTCCTTCCCTCCTAAACAAGAACTATGCGGATATCTGTGGGCGTCTATCAAAAGCCTTCGACTGAGCCTCTCCTTATACTAAAGAACCATTATTTTTAGGTTTATATTGCACATTTTGGCATTGAAAACATTATTAATAATAAATATTACAGATAAATAGTTTGGTATTATAACATTAAATGTATTTTTGGCGCCGTACATTACTTTAGTCAGTATATATTAGTTACAACTTTGGCTTAGCCTAGTTTTTAAAAATAAAGACTAATGTCTAATTTATACAACAGATTATTGGAGTTAAACCAGACAAAACAAACAGACAAAGTAGTTTTTATTAGTAGTTTTAAGTCCCGATTTACCTATTAGGAACTTTACTTGCAAATAAACAACAAGTTTCGGTTTCACAATTTCCGATTACAAGTAATTAATTAGAAGCAGTTAAGTGGTAATTAGAGTTAAGTATCGAATTGACACTTAAATATAAACTTATGGAATCAGCCTTAACAGTAGTTAAATATTTTTAACGGACTTAGCGTACCCCTAGTTGCCACCGCTTCTATACCTGTGTTGCCAGATTTGACGGCGGCATACATTTTGAGTCTCAGAGACCCCAAGGAAAAATGAAACTGTTTTGGGACCCCTGAAGAATTTAGTGGTGGTGGTTTAATGGTTATGTTCGTTGTTGATTTTGATTATCTCTTCATTGACCGTATGTAGGAACGCCTTGCACCTCTTCGCGTTGTGTGTGGAACACACCCAGCGACTCTTGCAGTTGATGTTCACTTTGTGGCAGAACGTGTATCCGTCCACTTTTATCATCATTTTCCCTTTCTTCGATCGTATTACTGATATCTCTGAAATCATTATCCATTTGTTAAAAAAATAGTCTCATATTACACTTTTACACTTGACAAAAGTAATAATCAAACCGCAGTTGGATTCACAAAGAGATGGATGCCGAATGGTATTGTTTAATATTTGTAAAGTATAACCCTTATTTAAAAATGCATAATATGTTTCCTTTACTTTCCTTATCCTTTTCTTATTTTTTTTTGTTACTAGATTTTATATTCAACAAAAATAACAAAAAATATACCATAATATTATATACGTATTAACTCAGTTTTGATTATTAATTATATTAATACCAAAGAACTCCATATGTTTATAAATAGTCTTTTATTTCATAAATTACATTTATATGATTTACAACAATTATAACAAAAGTACACACATAATATTAAAAATACAAACCTCTCCCCCATTTTTATTTGATAGGTTTATTTCGTTGCCTTAAAATTTATATAGGTACCTAGCTTATGTCACTTCCACAATTTTGACCGATTCAGCTACATCTTACAGGTATGTCAAATTTTGACCACCCGTTTGGCGCGTACCTTAGATGAAGTATACTCTAGATTAGCAATGCAAAAGAGAAAGAGCATAGTACACGTTAGAGGCCTGTAGCGACCTAGCGTCAGTAGTGACCGAAACATTTTCCTCATAATTTCGAAAAATCTTTGGTTTTAAAGTATAAATTAGTATTTTTCATCGACGTGATTAACTATGGTTACGTGTCTAGTACCATGTTTACAGAGATATATCTTCGGTACCTAGTAGTAGCTCGACAGTAAATGTTTTTATTCTAGAAATTTCCCCGAAGAAAAAAATAAAGAAAGCTGTTTTTAGAAGACGCTCAGATATTTTGAAACAGAAAAAGAATTAAAAATGTAATAATACAACAGGTTTTGTTTTTTTATAATGAATTTACTTGAATCGGGAGACACAATAACATTTATCGACAAATCGAATATTGAGGCTGAATCCTAGCACTGTTTGCCTCGCATAAACGCATACGCTGAGACATTTTTTTTGGTCTCGCCCTTACAATGGCATCGCCAATCTAACGATAGTATACTTATACTAGGGGCGTAACAAATAAATGGATTTAAATAATACATACACGCAAAAAACTTAATTACGCAATCGTATAAAAAGGCAATGAAGATATATTTTTAGCATCCCCGTTTTAAACTAATAAAAATCGATATTAATCACTTTAAGTTTCGTAACATAAGATAATTAAATCATCTGTGATGGAGACGTCTCTTCAACAGCTGATTCAAGTACGAAGTGTTTGTATTTACAGATACTATGTAGATATATTAGTTGGTTAGTTAGAGGACTTGTTCCGTAGTTATAAATGATTTTTAATAATACATACAATAATTACTTCTAACTAAGTATTCTTTCAGCAACTGAGTTGCACTTGCAAGTTGCTGAAAGAAGTGTTATAACACAATCGTAGCCAGCGGGTTTATACAACATGTGCTATAAAATAGTATTCGATCCTTGTGCCTTGAGATTGCCTATTATATGACGGCGTCTGGCATATACAACTTAAGTCACGCGTATTTTAATGTGTTATTTCTTTCCTTTGGTCATTTGAGTAGTATATTTTTGGCATTGTAGTTTATATGTTTAAGCGGGGCTCCTTGTGGTTATGCTCGTTTTTTATCTTGACTATCATCGTTTTGGTAATGTCTTGTGCGTCGATAGTGTGCACAACCGCTTTACACCCTTTCGGATTGTGGGTTGAACAGATCCATCGCGTTTTCCCATTATTCGTTTTTTTCTTGCAAAAGGTGTACCCATCGACGCGCAGCATCAGTCGCCCTCTTTGGGATTTAGTTAGTTGAATATCTATAACAATTCAATGGATAAATTATATTTTGGAGAGGAAACTGAAAAAAGGTTAAAAGTTATTTAGCATACCTATACGAGTTTATGAAGACAAGATTTTTACAAAAAGT
This sequence comes from Calycopis cecrops, assembly GCA_001625245.1. NCBI lineage: Eukaryota > Metazoa > Arthropoda > Insecta > Lepidoptera > Lycaenidae > Calycopis > Calycopis cecrops. Next base: position 101,349 of record LUGF01047059.1, read on the forward strand.
TTATACTATTATATACATCCATCGCTAATATTTAAATAAAACAACGAAACTCATATAACTTAATTTTATTTCAAAATAATCACATTTATATAAAATTCTGTAAATCTTAGTACCTAATAACTTTTGAATCTATAGCACGGTAAATATTAGGAATCTATCTATCTGTACTATGCCTTTAGTGACAAAGTATTCCTCAATGAACATTTAACAACGTTTTATATATTACAATATTGAAAACCTTCTCTTCTGATCTTTTTAAGTTTTATATAGATTAAGTACTTAACAAATAAAAAGTGGTCAACTGGTGTAATAGAAGCTGATGGTTTGTTTCTGTACAACGGGAGCCACAGCCTAGTTAATGACCTGCCCCGTTTATACACGCACATAACCCATCTCTTGTGTGTTATTATAATACGGCGTATGATCGTTGCGGAAGTAAACTATAGTGTCGTCTACGGAGTGTATGACGGCCTTGCACCTGAACCGCTCGTGGCTGGCGCATCTCCACCTGATCTTGTTCCCGGCGCCGCGGTACCCGTTCACTCTGAACTTTATCCCGTCCACGAATAAATATTGCTTGTCATTGATCTTCGTAAAGTACACATCTTGCATGACTGTAAACAAGTATATTTAATGATTTATTTACATTTAAAGGAGTAACAACATTGATTGCTTTATACAGAGATTAAATAAAAAATCGGTAGCCATCGCTGGTTGTAGTGAAACTTAAAATCTGTTTTATGTAGTTCCACGTTCCTGTAGTACGTAGAGCATCCGTATAGCATGTATTCCGATGCGAACACGTAATTCCCCTGCCTAGCGCGACTAACTATATTCGTGTGTGCGTGTGTGTCCTACTGCTACTAAAGAACTTCAAAAGTGCTCAATAAAAACACAGCAATTGTTTGCCCTACAAACATATTTCATTGTTTTTTGTTTTTAACTTGTTTTATTTAATCATTCACATTCATAAACTGAATAATGTTAATGACCCAACGTCCTTTATATTTTTTTTTATTTGGACAGAACACAACTGAGTCGATTGTTTTAGTTGTCACTTTTGGGAAACAAAACATTTAAGATGAGATTTTGGAAGAAAAGTAGTGTCTTATTATTCGAAATAGTTTATAGTCTATAAATTTTTATGCGCTCAAATTGCATTTCTTTGATTATTATTTTTCTGCGATATTTTAACACTAAGGTGTCAAACTGCTACCCTATACAATTTAATTAATTTATAAATTTTTTTTTCAGCAAAAAGCAGTTTTTCAAGAATCAGATGTCGCACCCAAATTTTTACCTCACTCCGGTAGCTATTCAAAAAAATGAAATTAACCGGTGATTTTATGTACTCGTATAATAAAATTTACAACATACCACTGCATTCTAGACTAATGGCGAGCATCATGTAGTCAAAGATCATGAGAGATAGTTTTATTAGGATTTAAATCTAACCTTTCTAACAACAACTCAAAATGTTGGTGGAGCTAAACCTTGTGGCTAGAAGAACACGTTAAGAAGTCTAGTCGCCGGTTGCTCTGGTTGTGTCGGACTACCGTGCAGTGGAATTAGAGGAAAGAGGGTATAGATAGTATACTTGTGTTTATGAACATATTTGGCACTATAATGATTTCTTCAATTTACCTAGCACCTAGATAGATAGCGGCCATAGCTAACTACCAGCCAGACCTCATATATTAAGAGTAACCTGATATGTACTGAGCGTATAAATGCTTTTGTACGATAAATAAAACAGCGCCCAAACATGTTAATAACAATATATTTTAAATGGTTTCTAACATAACAAAATATATATTTATTTACGACGAAATAACAATAGTAATTAGTAATAGCTACAGTAAATATAATAAGTTTTTGAACAATATTTAAGAGATGCTTACATTATAAATACATTAATTAAATCACAGAATAATTATAAGTATGAAGTAATTTACTCGAACAATTTATTGGCCATAACGAGCAATTTCCTACGGGTCCTGGGCAAGTGGTTGTGGGTCTCGAAGGCCAGGACTATTTTCTTGCCGATCGTGTGCACTCGAGCGGAGCACTTCCGGTTTGAGCAGCGCCATCTTATCTTGCTGGCCGTCACGCAGTTCCTCACGTATGTGTAGTCGTTTAGATACAGCTGTATGTAGCCTCGCTTTGTTTCGTAAATTTCCGCTGGAATTTAAATAAAATAACTGTAAATAATAATAATCAAAAAAATCTCGTATATTTGAGATTAAACGTGAACCATACTTAAATTAGAACCCAAAAACGCGCCAAATGTCGGTTCTATTTATTGTCTTGTCCTCCATGACTTTACATATCGTACAACAACGGCTTTACTGAAGATGCAGAGGCATCTGAGTTTTGATGTTAATATGAAGCTAATAAGCTGGTTATTAACAAACATCAAAATTTTTTAAATTAAATTTGGATCTATATCATTCGCGTCCATTCCAGACCCACCTAAAGGAATACTGACAGTAGCATTAATAGACAATGAATAGGCATAGAAAAATAAATCACTTTAATGAAATTCCCTCTGTTAAAAAAATAAATCTAATAAAATCTACATACATTTATATCACCACCACTCAAGAGATCAATAAGTATCAAACGAACGGTCACCTGACTTGATTCGAACGACTAGAAGGCTAATTACACTGTCCATTTTTTTATTTACTACTTTTAAAGTTCATATTTGCATGCGTCAAGCCCAATCTTCTGATGGGCTCCCGCTCCGTATGACACACTCTTTGCAAAATTAGTTTTAAGTTTCTGTAAACAATTCAGTTTCACTTAGCACAAATATTCGTGAAAATGATCACGTAATTAGCCTTTAAGTATTTATCAATAAGTTACAATTAATTCGTCAAACATAAATAATAATAAAGACTAGATTTTCGTCTATGGCTTGTCATTATATTACTAGTTAGTAAATAAAAATTTGTACATTTAACACAGATTAGCTTACAGCTTACAGTTTACATACGAAACATAATACCACTCCTGCTTTTATATCGTAGCGACCTTTAAAACAAATATGGCTTCATAAAAAATGAAATAAAACTAAAACTGAAAATAATCAAGACAAAAACTCTGAGTCAGATAACCAAATAATTGTTTGAAAAAAGTTATTAAAAAACTATGATCTAATATAGATCATAGACACAGTTTTAACTTGGAATCAACTATGGTTGCAACTATTTAATCATTATTCTAATCATTTTAACAAGAGACATCATTCTGAAATACACATCTCTTTCACTTTATCAACAATCATACTTCTTTTCCAGCATCGTCAGTTAAAGGTATTTTTGTACGATTTGACAGAATTTCTATTATTTAAGTCTTTGGCTCCATAAATAAATAAATTTATTAAATATATTAAACTATTTTGTTGTTGTTCTAATGTGCAACTTCGTTATTAAATAACTCTTATAGGAACTCTTAGGCTCGATCCAGGTGGTTGTGCTCCTCTTGCGCTCTTATCATCAGCTCCTCCACATAATAGTAATAGGCTTTGCAGCCGCGTTTAGTGCATCGCCACCGACACCTGTTCCGCCCCTCCAGCTGCTGGTAGAACTTCTGATTTTTATAGATCATCTGCATTTTTCCATTTGATCTGGTAAAGAAATACGCTGAAATGTTAAATAATTATTAAATTCTGTCGTTACATATTTTACCGCCATTTATTGTTCAATATGTAACATTTAAAAATTCTACAACTTCTTCACCCTTCGACTTGGCCCACGTGAAATAAAAATTAATAAATAAAATAAATTAGGTTTAGAGACAGCTGGAATAAAAAGTCAGACCGACAAAAATTGTAAAAAAAATTGGTGTTAGTAATATACACCTATATGTAAGTGAAAAGCTGATATTTTAATATTACAAACCGACACTCCAATGTTATTATTTTTTTTGTATAAATTATATTCATCACATACAAGACTCATTCACCAGCATATATGATTACGAATTGTATACCTCTTGAGCAGGGTTTCTACTGAGGTACAGATTTTAACGACTCATGTGGTTGTTTTTAATATTTATTGTTTAATATGACAAGCTTGTACATATCTTAAAGTTCTAAATAATGAATCCTAAAAAAATGTACCTACAACCATCGTGGGGTTGTGCAGTTACCACTTGGTGCTCAGATATGCCTTATTATTATTACGACGTAAATACTCCAAAAACAACCACACACACAAGTTAAAAAGTAAAAGAAATGTCGGAGCTCGGTCTAATTTTTATTTGTTGTATTGCACATACAGCCAGTAGAGGGCTGGCCCCACAATAAAAATAAAAAAAGAATGTAATAACCTGCCCACTGGAACCGCACAGAAGAATCGTGCTAGAAGACGATGATGCAAATTATGTAAGTAGTAATAACCTACCTAATTTGTGGAATAAATAAAACAGTGGACACGAGAGAACACTTTAATAGTGATTATGTTTTCCTACAATGTCGAGAACAGACTCATGTTGTGTCTTAACGAGTACCTTACATTTAGTGGTGCGCTGCTTGGAGCAGTACCACCGGCGCACCACCGGCCGCCGCCGCCAGTTGCTCCAGTACGTGTTCGCTCCCAGTTGTAGGATGTAATTACCGTTTCTATTTTGTATAAATAAAGGATCTGCAATGAGAGGTTCATTAGCTACATTTAAAAAATATGTTACATTTTACATCTCCACACTAGATAAAAAGTAAAAAAATCAGATATTTTTTTTATGGCACATAAAGCCTATGGGCTTCCTGGATGAGGGCCTCCGTCCAGAAGTAGACGTATCCTGACTGCAGCAGATGATGAAGATGATGGTGCGTGATCTTGTCATAAATACGAATATTCTTAAGAAACAGAGGCAAAGCATCTAATTTTAACAAAATAATAAAATAATGAAAATTTTTTCACTAACATAAAACTAGACTAAGTTTTTAGTTTAATAAAGGCTTTCTTTTACGATGTTTATATTTGACGTCAATAAAGTCGCCACGAGTCGGCTAGTCCTGGTATATTTTCCTAATCGTAACTTTTTGAGCGGCATTTCTACTGAGCTAGGAATTTGACTATCCAACTCGATCACGATATCGCTGCGTGTTACAGGATATTTTATGTTTTTTACTTACCATAAAAAGGATATCATTTGGTTCTGACTGACTCTACTTGACGCTCAGGTGTAAAATATTCCACTAGAAAGTACCACCAAATGTGGTTATAAAATATATCGTAACAGGCTAGACAAGGACATACGCAAGGCTCTCCTGTTTATGATGCTTATTTTGTGCTCTCAGAAAGTAATAAAGCTTTAGCCAAAAATACTATACATTTTTCCCTTTTTTCATTGCTATAGGCGGCAAACGAGCAGTCGGAGCCATTTTCATGCCCACTGAGGCCCATAGACATCAGCATAGAGTCTATAGACTCTGATGCGCGCTCAGATGCGCTGCCCTCCTTTCTCCTCCCACCTCCATGGGCCTTTTTTAGTAGACTACCATATGCTCATCTCATATTCCAATAACCTGAGAAATAAGAGAGCTACTGTAGATCCGTACAAGAGAGTCGTATTAGGACAATTTGTGAAATAAGTAAAGCAGAGGGCGGTAGAGAGAGTTTAATAGTGATTGTGTTCTCCCAGAACGGCGAGGATGGATTCTCGGAGGGTCTTCACTAGCACCTTGCACTTGGTGGTGCTCTGCTTGGAGCAGTACCACGACCGCACCGTCGACTGCCGCTGCCAGTTGCTCCAGTAAGTGTTGCCTCCGATTTGTAGAATGTAATTCCCATTTTTATTTTGAATAAATAAAGGATCTGCAATGAAATGTTTATCTATGTTAAACTCGGTAATATGCTAAAGGTTTCATTGTAACTTCTAAGATAATTATTTGATTATATTTAATAGATTGGTGTGTAGACTAGGAAATGCTAGGAACGGCTTGGAGTACTATCTCCAATTTATTGTTGTATTACAATCCCCACTCTGAAGGTATACTAGCGGTCCTATTGGACGTTCTCATGTCTTTGTATAATTTGTTGCCTTCGTGACGAGTCATGTTAAGTGGCAGAACTGTGAAACAGTTACCTTACTCCTTACTCTAAAAAAATAGAAATTTACACTCTCTTTATATAAACCTATTTTTCAAACATATCCGTAACATACCATAAAGGACGCAAAAATGAAATATGAAATGACCAAAAATACGGTCAACAATATTTGGTAACTATTCAGATACAAGTATTTTCTTAATATAGTATAATATGATATAGATTACAAGTACATATTAACATAATTCAATATAATGTGTATAAAAACCTGTGTTAATCCGATACGATACCACTATATAAATCTCCACAAATAAAAAAGTAGAAGTGAAGCGTCGGATAAGAAATGAAACAAGCCTATAGTAAAGTCTTTGTCGAGACAAATTTTCACTTCATGTAATAACAAATGAATTAATCAAAAGGTTCTAAAGAATAATGTAATAGGTACATCAGTAGGAGCTACATCCTAAAACAACTACTTCATAAATTAATTAATTTATATACATGATTAGTTTTATACTTAGTTAAGTTACTTATGTAATAATTAGTATAATGATTGCTTAAACATTAAATATAGAGCGTAGGTAAGTTTTGTTTTATATATTGTATAAGGGTGGAAACGATCTACAGCCAACGAACGAGTTATTTTTATGACTGCAGACGCCATTGACTTCTGCATAAAGGTTATACAAATGCTTGCTCTCCTTCCTCCTCCCTCCGCCATGGGCCACCGGTTACTTACACGCCACGTGAAACGCGAAAGTTCAGCTGTCACTTTAAGCCCGTATCATGTAAGAAAAAGGTACCTCCCCGGTTGTACCGGTACAATTCAACTGTATGCATGGATACAGCGTGGCACTACCTCTTACTAATTAATCAATAGATTAAATAAAAATGTCAACTAACATTTTTATTTAGTCTATTGGAATCAAGAATGTTTTTATTTCTTTGCAGGAAAAAGGATGTCCATAAAGTAGATCTTATGCTTACTATTACTAACTATGCTAAATGCACGACAGATGCACCTGGACTCCCAACTATACACCTATCACTTAAATTTAGATGCTCTTCTAGCTTACCATAAGAAAGAATGTGTGTCAATTCAATTCAGTGATTGCGTTGCTCAGTAGCACGCACAGCAAGATTGAAGGGGTTTGATTGTGTCGGTACAGTTATGTTGCCCAATAACACCATCGACCTTTCGAACCACTTACAATAAGATTAAGCGTTGTAATGTAGGTATGTCAGTTTAGTTCAGTCATTATCTTCCGAACGCCTCACAGCAAGAATTAAAGGGTTTGCATTGTGTGTCCATTCAGATCAGTTCAGTGATTATGTTGCCCGAGTACAGCCACGACCGTCCCCCCTTCAGTTTTTACGATGACCTTACACTTCGCTTGCTTGCGTTTGGAACAGTACCAACTTCTGATAGGCCTGTGTCTTCGCCAGTTGCTCCAATACGTGTACGAGCCAAAGCATAGTATAAAGTTTCCGTTGTTATTAGATATGTATACGGCTTCTGAAAATAGTAATTTAATTCATTTGCATATATTTAATTAAATTAAAATAGAAATAATATTAATTGGGTTAATTTATAAAAAAAACTATTGTAATTTTTAGGTCATAAGAAAAATATTGTTATGAATTAGACTGATAATAAGATATATTTGCTCAAGTTTGGTCTTACTGTAAGTACTCGAAGAAACGTAAACAAATTTTTAGACTTCAGCTGGAATGTCTTTTTAATTTACTTAAAAACAAACAAAGTGATTAAGAGTCAAACACTTCTACTTACTAGCTTTTTATACATACACCTTTACAGTAATTGCTAAGTGCAATATTTAGTACTAATACACATAGAGAAATATTCTGATTCATATATAAATAAAGGAAAATATAAATATGATAATCGATTGACGTCATAGTCTAGGCTAGGGACTAGAGCATAAGAGTAATTTAGTTGTCACTACCATCTTAACAATAGAACCTACAGCTTTAGGGGTAGATTTACATGTTCCGATTAGAAGCAGTTATTAAGGTATTGACTAGTTATGTATCGAACGTGGACGTGACAAAAAAAGTAATATACGAAACCATAAGTAGGCTACTATTAAGAGTTATAATTGTCCCTTAAAAATGATTATGCTCTCCCTGCACACTAACAACTTGTTCTTTTACAGTTTTAACGATCACTTTACACTTGTTGTGCCTTCGTTTGGAGCAGTACCAGCTCCGTATGTACCCGTTTCTCTGCCGCCAGTCGCTCCAGTACTTGAAATTACCTAGGCATAGAGTGAAGTTTCCTTTAGTGTTAGGAAAAAATACGGGATCTGAAAGCATAAAGAAAATTCAGTCAATAAATTTAAGTGCATGCCCGGGTCGGCCAAACGACTCGGTCATTATAAATGACGGAGTCGTTTTGTTGTGCCTTTTAAATGATTTGAATATATAACTACGGTAAGTTCGAAGTTTAAATTAATAAACGCTAGGGCCCCAAGTTTTCAGTATATAAATCTCGATGATAATATAAGGCCGTTGAAAAAAGAAACTAATTTAAGAGAATAAATTTTAATGACAGATTTAATATTTAACAATATACAAAAATCTTATAGGTATATTAATTGCACAAGCCAATGTTTGTCCCAATGGTTATGAGACGACAGCTACTCATAAAAAAGCTATAAAGGTCTCATTTTGCAAAACGAGATGAGTGACCTAGCCAAATGGTAGAGAAAATAAAAATTAAAAAAACTAGAAGTTACAAAAAAAAATCTTATAAAAAAATAAAGTAGGCAAGCTGTTATCGACAAACAACTGTATAGTAAATTAAAGACATTTAAAATTAAAAAGATAATTTTAAAAAGCTTCATTCGCTTCATAAAATCAATTGAATAAACGTGAATTTGACAACAAATGCTGACAACCCGTAAGTATTTAATTTTATCAACTATGTGAGTGTGCGTCGTTCACTTCTATGATAGTCTCTCGCAGCATCTTCACCGTCGCTCTGCATTTCATATTTTTTCTTTTGGAACAATACCAAATGCTTCGTCCCGACACGCTCCTGTAGTATCTCGTGTAGAAGTGATTTCCAACACGTAGTTTACTTCGATTGTTGTCTTTTAGTATAATTTCACAATCTATAAACAACAGAAATAAATCATGAAAATATTCATATGAATAGTTCATATGAATTCCAGATATTTCGATAACATAAACTTAGATAGATGAATTATAATTCAAGTATAAAAGTACCCATTTTGATACCGGTGCATGCAACATTTATAAAGCATGGGGAGACAAACCAGCAGTCGCGGAGCCTTTGGAAGACTGCCGACGCCCAAAACATCCGCATAAAGCTGTTATAGATGCGTTGGTCTCCTTCATCCCCGGACTGTATTGAACTAGCCAACAAAACTGTTACTATGATGGGTGGTTGATTATAATGTAGGAAAAATATTTTTCTGTTGCAGTACTTTTAGTGATTATTACCAAACTATATGAACGACCATTACAAACCACCGATTCGAATGTGAAACGAACACTATTCCCGTGTATATGTTTAAGGATTTAGGCGGATGAAACTGTGTAGCACTAGATGAGTTCCAAAAGGTCGGATTATACAAACTGATTTTAATATCAAATCATTAAAACTTTAAATATTTTCTTTTTCGTAATTTTAGGAATCTCTTCAAAAGAAACTGAATTATAATGTTCATATTTATTGAAAAACCCAAAGAGAATTTTCTAATAGATTGATCTATATGTAGGTTTTGAAACTGTTTTACCTGACGTTTCTTATGAGTTCAAGTAATATTTGCTTAGTAGATAACTTAAATAAAACATTTCACATTTCAATAACTTTAATGCTACCAAGTTGGCGTTCGAATATTTAAGCAACTGTCAGGACTAGTAACAACTGTACCACTCGACCCAGATTCTCTACAATATAAACAACGAACGTTTACAACCTCTTGTGCTCATCTTCTCAGTCCGGGGACCTTCTCGGCTAGAGCCCATTCCTTTTGTCACCAGGACTTTTCAATGCGTGTGGTTTTGATTCATGTACACGATCTCATTGGCCACAATCTTCACTGAGGCTTTACATTGTTTCCTCACTCTTTTCGAACAGTACCACATCGAACTCTTCTTGTTCGGCCTTGAGTTGCTCGAAAACGTGTAGTTCCCAGTCCTCAACAAATACCTGTCTTGGCCTATTGGAATCAGCTCGAAATCTATAAACAAGAAACATCTTTAACAAGAAACTTCGGGTATACTGCGTATCCCCAAGCCTAGCTTATGGAGTCAAAATAATAAATAATATAATAATACATACCTCCATGTGATATTCTATTAGAGTAAAATCGTGTGGACTATACTCAATGATAGTAATAATTGTATTTTGTGAAAATAATTCTTGTACAAAAGCGTACAAAGAATTGTGTAAAGTAAGCAACGAGTCTGCTAATCGGTGACTTTTTATTAACCCTTATTGTTACCTCACGACGTCCATAGAAATCTGCACGATTGTTACGCAGATACGTTGCCCTACCTTCATCCTTCTCTCCCACTGCCGGAAACTAACAAACCGCACGAAACGCGTATGCATAGCTCTATCGGGTGAGAGGTACCTCCCTCATCTTGGCATCTTAATTCGTATGCAATGCAGCGCGACACTACCTCTTACTTAAGCTTGCATGGCTATCTTAAACTACAGTCTGTGAGGAAGGTAGCCTGTTGACAAGGAAGGAGGTAGGAGAGCAACGCACCAGTAAAATCTTTATGCGGATGTCTAAGGGTGTTAGTAGTCCTTAAAAGACTGACTGCCAGTTTGCGTTCTTACATTCTATATAAAAAAAATATTATAAATGTTGAATATTTTTTTATTCATAAAGCTATGTACATAATTCTGTTTAAAATTTTATTTACGACTTATATGACTAGAAAATTCTATAGTACCTATATAACTATGTGAGATTGTGCATAGGTGTTGTTCTAGCGCATGTGATATTATGTTGCGCACGTGGGTAATATATGGCACTAAAATATACCGGGTGGTAAATCCTATCCTGTATATTTTAGTACGTTCGCGGCTACTGAGCCTCACAGTGCGCTTCGGAGCGCGAACATTTTCTCTCAACTTTTTAACAACATCAACATTTGACTATAAATTTGACTAGAATGATGCGTGCGACGTGCAGGGCTTAATCAACTTGTTCTTGTGTACAGATTTTACAGTAAAATCTTAAAAAGAATGCTTCTAACCACGTTTATATTTCAAAGATTTTTACGACCGATTTCTATATTCCATGATTTAGGCGCTGACATGTTTTGACATACTTACATCAAAGGAGGCTGAACTTAGTGGGCCCAAATGTAAGAAGTTAAGATGTAGTCTAAAAAATTGGTGCTATTTTTTTATATAAAAATAGCAAAGAATCAGGACATTTAGCAATGTGGAGACGGAGAAATATAAAAAAAATATATTTCATGACAAAATCGATTAATTGTTGAATAATCGGTTAAATATTGAAAGAAAAATAAAACCTTTGCGCTACATGTAAATGTTTGAAGAATACATAAGCATCAGAATATAATATAATTTCATAACAAAACATCAATAAACCAAACTATAACTAAAAATATAATTATTTATTTCTAGTCGATTTAAATCATCGTAATGAATTGTATAAGCTGTGAGAATTTTATGATAAGCTGTCACTTGATACTTCGATACTTTTGACAGTTATTTTTTGCTCACTCGTTTCGTATTTCCCGATGCGTTCTGAGTGCATATGTGATTATTTTAGAATTTAGATTCCCAACGATTAGTGCTTTGTTTTTACGGACTCCGACCCTGCTTACCTCGTACGACCCTGGCTTTCATTGGACACCGAAGATCGCTAGCACGTTTGACTTGAATTTATTATTTTGAACTTTATCGCTGGCTTGCGGATTGGATATTGTTAAAATTATGGATCGCTGTGTTAACTGTGGAATAGCAACTAATACTTGCAATACACTATGCAGACGAGCCTTATCCCCCCTGCACAATTTCTGGATGACATTTTAATTATAATTGAAGAACAATAAAAAATATGTTTTAATATGTTGTTTTATTACTCAGACATTCTTTCCCTCTGTCTGGTACAGAGGGAAAGAATGTCTGAGTTTTAAATAATATTTATAGTAGTATTACTTTACTCTGTGATTTATAGTATAGGAGAAATGTAGAGTACCTATTACAAGCATGGCACTACCTCTTAGTCTCCTAGTCCTCCGAGGTATATAGAAACGATCTAAGCCAATTAATGCTTACAAAAATTATCGAAAATCGATATTATGATGTTAATATCTTACTGTCTTACTGTACAATAAACATTGTCCCATTTCTTGAGTCCTAATATGAGATAATTTTGAAAATACTGTCTGTATTTTCAAAATTATATCAAATAGGACTAATTTTTTTTATAAATAGGAGTATTACTTCAAAAACAACAGTCAGAAATTAGTCTTATTTTTAAGACGGTGGCGGTGCGAGCTAGATATTGTATGTCTTATTTATCAGACCATAGAGGTTAAAAGGTTAAATATAGTAAGCATTGGTGTATAAAAAGACCTTTTGAATTTCAGGTATCGTATTCTGACAGTTCAAGATTGCAACATAACCTCACTTTTACTAAACCTCCATTACCTCAGCTCTTAGATTGTCAAAAACCTATAGAAGTTCTTGCGAGGGACTAGTAGCTTGAAACCTTTTAATTAATACCCTTTTTATTTTTTTACATTTGGGCCCACAAATGTATGGAATCGTTTCAGTCTCCTTTCTATCTCTAGTAGCCTTAGATAAAGTATACACGGTATTATACTTAAACTAAGCTAGTAGCTAAACGTTAGGAGTACTGAAGGTGGTCGATTTTTTGTCATTTTATTTTGGCATTTGCTATCCGTGGCCGACAGTGTTAGCGCTTTACCAGCCCGCCCCAGATCTATCTGCCACGGCTATCCCGGCGGAAGGATACAGACGACACTAATATGGAGGCAGTCTAGTTCTAGGCGTCTCGTCGGTTTGCGATTACGATTGCTAAATAGATATTTTTTTGACAATCGCCACCGTTATATTTTAACATACAGTTTTATTTGAGCTAATATGTAGACTAGCTTTTTTAGCGGTTGAGTCAGGTAGGTACATATAACCAAGTTGGATAATTTTAAGCACAGATTTTGTCAATAAATCGATGAAGACAGGATAATGATGTTTCAATAGAATCGCTGCTTTGGAAGAATACAGTTGCAACTCAAAATGAGTGAATATTTCAGTACAGCAGTTTGAAGTTTTTTTGAAAGTTTTAAGTAGGTACTATAATTATTTGTGTATAGCTACTATAAACTGTGGATGTCCACACAATAGATTAAAAAATATTGTACTCCAAGCTTTCAAAATAAACTTTAAACTGATGTACTAAAAATTCACTATTTTGAGTTACAGCAGTATTCTTCCAAAGCAGCGAGACAGACTATTTCAATATCATTTGATGATATTTGTACATTTAACATTTGGGTCCTACTCAGTGCCATATGCATTTTGATTTTTTTTTTATTGGATTCTAATACTGCGATTACGTTCAGATTGTTCTGGTCGTGACAATAATTCGCTATCGTGATGTCTGGCATGGATGAGCAATATCTTGTTTAAATACTGCCCTGACTACTGTCTGAATGTAAACGTAGCATTATGAATTTTTGTAAATTATCTAACGAATAAATTGTCTTTAAATTTTTGTGTGCGGTGTAACAGTGTTATAGAACTAATGTGTATGATAAGTCTGCATATACACGATGTCTCCATCTTTCATCTTCACCGAAGCCTTGCATCGTCGTCTCTTTCTCTTGGAGCAGTACCACACGCTCCTCCCCGTGATCCCCCTGTAGTTGCTCGAGAACGTATATTCGCCAACTTTCAACAAAAAATTACCATGTGACATCGGAACCAGCTGGTATGCTGAAATAAATAAATATTGACTAAATATGTGAAAATAATTTCTTTTACATTCATAGATATACTGTTGGGCAAGAGCTTAGGGGCTCCCCGTTGCGCCCTGTTGCTTTTAGATCCGGGGCCCTCCAATTATAGTAGCTGAAGGCACCCGCAGGGGCTTAGTCGGTAGGGGCAACCCAGTTGTCGAGCCCGACACTGTATCCGGGAGCCACCCAGGTCCTGGGTAGCGTGCGTAAAGACATTCCCCTGCGTCACCAAAAAAAAAACGGTCTCCCCTGTTGCTCTAGACTTTTTTTATTATTGTTTCTTTGTTGTTAAATTGGATGCAAATATAAAAAAAAACATGGTTATATTAAAACGATATTTGGACTATTTGCCGATCTTCATATAGCCTAAGATCACTTTTATTAAAGAAAATAGAAATGGTCGGTGGTTTACCCGTAAAAAATCATCATCAACACAAGGCGGCTTTTAAAATATTTTTAATTATTCAAGACCAAAATTTCCATATCCATTATGTAAGGTTTGCGTGAGAGAGTAACAAACTTACCTACAAGGTTTCGCATTTGTAATATCAGAAATATAAGCGAGATAGACTTTCAATTATACATTCGACAATCTCTTTCTGGAGGCAGCTGTCAGTGTCAATTTGGATAAAAGTATCAAATCGATGTAAGTATCGATGTAAGATCTACCGGAACAAGTTCTCAGCCGCGCATTTCACTTATTTTTGTATGTCTAGCTCCCGAAATAAGTATTCGACCAAAAATATTACTCCTCCGTCACAAAATCTTTTATTTTATCGAACTATTTTCGTCAAATAACTTGCACTTTACTGTTATGATAGTAAACAAAGGACCTTTCTAGATAACATTTAAAGCAATAATACCAATTAAAAAATATTTAATAAAAAACTTATACCACTCTGTCACATATCTTGCTAATATGAAGTTTGTTTTTGCTATAAATCAATGTTCATTATTACTTGCAAACACAAATATAAACATCATATACGTCATTATCATTAATGTTTTATTATAAGATTTTTTTTATAGTTATACTTACTTATTCATTACGAAATATAACAACGTTCAAAACAATTTCACCACTAGGAGACAACATAGTGCTACTGGAGCTAGGGGTCAGGATGGGAACCTGACCCCATTGCACGGTTCCGACGACGTTGTAGGGACTGTTCAGACGTAGCCGGACAGTCCCCAAGGAGAAGTCTGGCCTATTCGCCGAGGCCGACCTGTCGCTGGATGATCTGGTTGCCGGCGGATCCGGTACCCTCTAACTATAGCGGCTGAAGGCAAGGGTTTAGTCGGTTTACACTAATTGTCTAACATAGATCTAGGGGCCACCCGGGCTCCTAGGTATCATACGTAAATGTATTCCCCTGGGTCAACAATAAAAAAAACATTATTTATTATCTTTTAATTATTCATTACTATAAGTAATGAATAATTAAAAGATAATAAATAATGTTTTTTACATTTTATTAAGTTATGTATATTTAACATTCCTAAGCATTTGAGGTCAGTATTTTCTTTTATAAAGGTTTTATAGAATCCGATAAAAACCTTTTTTTGTACTTTTTTTTCTGAACGTTATAGCCTCCACCTTCCCAGTTGTGTCTTGTGTCCCACAAAAGACCTGATGAATCTTACGTGTAAGATTTGTCTGTTTTGGTAAAGCTGTCTTGTATATGAAAGGTGGTCTATACCTAATGCATCTCTATCATTGGGTTTGAATTCGAGCCTTTTTTGTGATACAAGTACGAAGTAACGATTGTATTTTATTGTTTATGTGTAATTTATTATATTTTATTATTATATCGTGCAGTATTTAAAAGTTTTCAAGTAACTGTTTCTTTTCTCTTCTTTTTTTATTTCCTTGTTGCCATCTGCGCTTCATAATTCGATGGTCTCTCGCGTTCATGTTTGCCACCAGCTTTTTTCGAGTGTGGTATCTCTCAAGATCCTTGCGCTTTATTTCAGCTACCTTCTCAGGATCACTTTTTCTTTTCTCCCGATAACGCCGCTGTCTTTCTGCTGCTGTTAATGCCTTCTTTTTCGCCATGATATTTCCTTGAAATATAAGCTAAATAGTCAAGGGCACTCTCAACTAAAACAAATCGCTCGCTCTCTCTCTCATTGTCACAAAAATTATGTGACTGACTTGTTATGTGACAGAGGAGTAAAAAATTGTTGCGAATTGGATAGTATTTAACCGTATACAATTAGCATGTTTAGTAGATAACAGTAACTACAAATAATATGATTTTATCTATTACTTACGCCGAATAAACAAGCACTTTCTGCTACAGTTTGTGGCGACTGACAAGTGATATCTCGATCCCAGGGGGGAAATCGTACTTATGGTAAGAGGGAGGCCTAAATATTGAATCAACGACTATAAAGACGAGCAGCGTATACGTGACAGAATTTACGTTCTTACTTGAACATCTACAGCGAGAGACAAGTATGTTTTTTTTTTCATATTACTAAAACAGACAAAAATAATTGTTATTCAAATAATGGTTATATCAGTCAGACTTAAAAAAATATCTTAGAATTTATATCGTTATATAATTTTTGGTATCATTATGCAATATCTATGCCTAAGTCAAGGTGGCAGGGACAACTGTGATTTGTATGGAATA
>LUGF01047059.1:118956-132368 GCA_001625245.1 Calycopis cecrops
ATATCTTAGAATTTATATCGTTATATAATTTTTGGTAACATTATGCAATATGCCTAAGTCAAGGTGGCAGGGACAACTGTGATTTGTATGGAATACACTTCTGTCACCCTAATTTACAACTCCGTAACGTAATTATAATAATAACATTTTTTAAACGTGCACAATCGTTTTTTCTTTAGTTATACAGTACATCTAAAATATATATAAAAAATTACATTAGTAATTCTATTGACTTTTTCTTGCACCGATGGAGACATGCTTTTGTAGGCCTTGCTTCCACGACATTGGCGGCAGCAAGACAAGTGTGGAAGGATGTGGCACTCTGTACTATCTGCCTACGCCATTCAGGAACTGGATGAAGATGTCGGTGTGTGTATGAGTATACCGGGTGTTCCAGACCACCCGTCCAGGCTGATTATTTCGAAAAGTTTCAAAAAAAAATCAAAACAAAAAAATACAATCGACAAAAAACGATTTTCTTTGATTTTGACAAAAATCAAAGTCAAAAACAAAAAATAAAAACAAAAACAAAACTAGAACCATGAATAAAAACAAAAACAAAACAGAATTAGTTCAAAAGCAAAACAAAAACAAAAATAATCTCCGATAAAAAAAAAAATTACTTTTCGAAATAATCAGCCTGGACGGGTGGTCTGGAACACCCGGTATATATCAAATCGATTAAAAAGAAACAAAACGCCCCGGCAAAAGTATATTTATCAACCATGCTGATCAATGATGCGAATGTTTTCCAATTATGAGTGTCATCTTTTTGTACTGCATCCTCACCCTGACGGGGCACTTCTTGCTAATGCGCTTGGAGCAGTACCACGTGGTCTGGCCGTGCATGTGCTTGCTGTTGGACGAGAAGGTGTCCAGCCCGATCTGCAGCAGGAAGCGGCCGCTCGGTAACGGTATCAGTGTCATCTCTGCAAAAGTTAATAACACGTTACTATGTTCTTCATGTCGTTTCCTTTCAGATGATATTTTTGTGTGAGTGAAAAAAAAATGTGTAATAGAAAACCGGCGAAATGCCCAATTTAATTTGAGGGATTTCTTTGGTTGCATGAATACCCAACGCGTCGGATGATGATAGCATTGATGGCAAGGCGAAGCGTTCATGTAAGCCATAGGTTATTTGTTCGTAGCGGCCCATTCGATCATGTTGTTTGAACTGTTTAATTTCAATTTTTCGATGCTTTACTTTTCTTTGATACTACATTTCCAGAGGCAGAGCCCAAGTGTTTGGTTCTAGAGTGATGCCTTCCCAACCATATGTCGGGATTATCTTCGTTCCCTCCTTCTATAAAAGTTTTTATTTGGAAATGCGATTATAAAAATTTATGCTATAATGCAATATACAGACGTGTTAATAAAAAAAAGCAAAGAATCTACTACGGATCATCCCTCCCTTAATCTTTTAAGAAAATTCATTACACAAATTATATATTTTTTACACGAAGTTTATTTTTAAATATTAAAAAAAACACATTAAAGTTACGTATTACATTTAAGTTTTATTAATTATAGAATCGAACCCACCACTACTTCTAATTGGGACCGCAAAAATTTATTAAGGGCCAGTTTCATAGGTTGCTATTATAGTTTCAAATAGTTAGTCGGTGTCTTAACTACCACATAAATGCTCCATATTAATCACTTCTAACCGGCACGGGCGGAAACGAAATTCGTAGATTATTTGCCACTTAAGTTCCCAATAGACTAAGTGGGATTTTAACAGAAACCTATGAAACCGTCTCTTAGTCCTATATCTGAATACAGTAACACGACACCAAATATATTTTGAATTACAAGTTATTAAGACATATTAAATTGAGTGTTATAAACATTTGGATTATAAGTACAAATTGTCATAGGGTAGTTAGGTATAGGTTTAACGTTAATAACAAATATTATTAGCGGCCGTATATTTTTTAGTTTAATACGTAAGATATTGTTAACAGAGATCATTATTATATTATTATTATAATTATGCATGATATGCTAGACTACAAGAAAAAATCTTCTTTGTTTTTAAAAGACTATATACAGACTTCTTCTATAGGAAATTATTATTAGGTACATTTGCCATTTACTAAAAATAGGTAAACCATTGAAAAATATCTATCTACCTATTCAATTTTACCATTAACAAAAAAATATGTGTTTGCATCATCAATCATGATTTTAAAAAGTATCCTGTGATATCATATCACAAATTCTGTTACTCTGACAACTGACTTCAAAGCAAAGTTGTGGTGGTACTCTTTGGACGATAAGATTAGAAACTAAGCAAAGATCACAAGGCGTGAAGAAAAAAGAAAGTAAAGAAATTTTAAATATAATATATAAGCAGATGTGAATAAAATAGCTCATAATAAGGATTTATTTGGTATTTCATTACAGTCTAGTGATCATTATTAATCTATCTTTTTAGTATCTAGAACAAACACTTGGTTCATTATATTTGCAAGTACAATAATAATAAATACGTCCCTTATACTTTCGATGATTTATGTAAAGAGGACCAACTCCTGGAGAGACAAAATCCCCCCCTTATCGTTGATATCACAAAATTTTCCAAAACAAACTGAAAACCAGTTAAAATCTATACGGTTACCGTTTGTATGAAGTAAAATACACCTATCTATCGTCAGTAGACGGGACTTGTTGGCAACTTAAGTTACTGGTATCAAACGAAGGCAATTAGTACATTAGTCAACAGATGTCTCTCATAACATAACTTCATAGTAATACTTTAGTATAACAAAGTATGGATTTCATAAGAACTTATAGTTTTATACTGCAAATAAATGTAAAAAAAAACTATAGAGAAGAATAAAAAAGGTGAAAATTTTACAGGCGACTACTGTACTTACAATACTGTAAATGTACATTAGTTTAAGTGGGGAGTAGCGGGGGATCGGTCGCCTCCACGCGCATTAAGATGTAAAATATTGCGAATTGTGCTATTTATAATAATAATAATACTTATTACCCTTAATGCGTTTCAAATAAACAGTCAAAATGGGTCAACAGTCATAGACACGGCTTCTATGGTCATTGGACCCTATGTTCTAAAGATCGTTAGTCTATATAATTTGAAACGCACTAAATCGTTGTTATGATTTTATCATCACTTCTAAATTCGCCAATATTTGACCAAATATCTTACAAACACTCATTATGTTAGTGGAGGTAAGTGTTCGTTTTGTTTTTAATTTTACGCCTAGTTTAAGTTAACATAACCAGGAGTTGAAGTACTAACCGCAAGTTTGCAAACTATGTTAAAAACAAACATTTAAAAATGTACAAAAAATAAATATATCCTTGTTTAATCAACTGTTTTATGAGTATCCTGTACCTATACACTAATATTATAAAGGAATTATGAATTTCACGATTATGTTATAGTAGCTTTCACAAATGTTAGAAATGATTTTCATCGCAAAGTTACAGACGAAAGAATATTCCGTCTTGGATGAAAAATTTGGGTGGTCCGTGGTTATGGTTGAGGTGAGCTCTGGTGACCTCCTTTCTTCCGTCGTTGGTCATGGTGAGTCTTCCCTTGCACTGGGATCCGAAGGTACAGCTCCAAACGTTGGTTTTACTTAATCTCTTATGATGATAGAACGTGTAGCCGTTGACAATAGCCAACATCTTGCCAGACGGTTTCATAGCCCAGTTTAAAGTAACTAAAACATAAAAATGGAAAAGCCCGGTTAATATTGAACAAAAAGTGAAATATACTCGTCTACTAGAAAGTGTAGTTAAACTAAACTAGTAATCTTACAAAAGTACCTACCGTTTTACAAAAAAAAGCTATTCTAATTATGTAAAACATGTATTAACTTTTAAATTTGTATAAATAAAAACATCGTTTGTCTATCAAAAATTTGTATTTCAAATTATAAAGCTACCACAATATCTTTCTCCGTATACTTGTTCATATTTATTACAAAACTTTTAAAAGACTCTTTGTTTGATTATAAAAGACAATAAAGTAAGAATATCACAATTAATTTAATCGCTTATCAAACAAAACACTTCGAGAGAAAAAAAATCCTTACTCCTACAATGTTTTAACTCTTATTTAAAGAAAATATAGAATGGAGGTCGAAATATCGCTCGATCCTATTTAATAATCACGTGACTTGTGACACACATT
Source organism: Calycopis cecrops (assembly GCA_001625245.1). NCBI lineage: Eukaryota > Metazoa > Arthropoda > Insecta > Lepidoptera > Lycaenidae > Calycopis > Calycopis cecrops. The sequence continues at coordinate 123,125 of LUGF01047059.1, forward strand.
ACAAACTTTAAGCACACACGTGAAGTTGCGAAACATTATCCAGCAGTCGTATTGCTTGTCATAAAACATAACATGAAGTAAAAAGAAGCTTAGGCTAATGGAAAAATAATAAAAATTAAAAAAATCGTTGAGAAAAAACGAATCCCAAAGACACACAGTTTTTTCCGGTCAAATTAAATTTTCATATAATATCCGTTGGCTATCATGAAGTTGGGCGCGGGATGATCGTGCGAGATCATCGACATCAGGAACGCCTTGCTGCCGTTCTGTATAGAGAACCTCGCCTTGCACGCCCCGCCCCGCGTACACCTCCACATGCTAGAGTTGAGGTTCTTGATGGCGCAGTAGTATGTGAAATTATTTATTATGGCCAATTCCTTTCCGGACGACTTCTTCACCCATTGCACTATATCTAAAACAAAAATAAAATTTGTATCCAGATTTACTCTAAATATTATTACAAATAAAAATCTATCATCAAATATATCAGCATCTTATAAACCAGTCTATCATTTCTCCTGACATCAGCTACATCTCATACTCAGCATTAGGCAAAAACGTCATAAATTCGGCTACAGCTGTTGTGGCTGAAAAGAAAAATGACAAAAGGCTGAACTATTAATTTCGAAAATATAAGAACATGATGAAGAAACAAATTCAGAAAAACCAATAGAATGATGGAGTTATAATATGTGGCCAGCTAAGACACTACCTTTAGCCCCCAAAGCAAAACAAGGTGATGTATTATGTGTTTTCTTTAAATAAGCATACGAATATAATTGCTAATAGGCAATAGCTTAATGTATCTTTTTAACTTTGACAGTTTTGTAATGAATATAGAAAAATAATACCACATGTATAGGTTAAAGTTTTATGTATCTTCCATTGCATATGAGAAAGTTCGCGGCCGTGTGGTTGTGCGAGAGGTCCGCCATCATGATCCTCCTGTCGACGTTGTGCAGTGTGAACCTCGCCTTGCAGAGCGCTGAGCCGCGTGTGCACCGCCACATGCTAGACCTCATGTTCTTTATTGCGCAGTAATATACGAATTCATTGATCAAAGCCAGGGTCTTCCCATTCTTGGACTGTACCCATTGTATTAATTCGTCTAAAATAAAAGTAAATATTACGTGTTTTATTTACATGTAAAGATACTGTGTATTACTTGTGTCCCGCAGACTTAGCTAAAATATTTATTTGTGCCAAATTTCATTCAAATCCATTTAGTAGTGTTTAAAGTCGTACCCATTGAATAATAGCTTAGGATATTTTTATTTGGGTGCAAGGACCTTATGAAGTTACAAACTTAAAAAAAGGACTTGAAGGAGAAAAATCTATAAAAAAATTCTGTGGCTAAACTATTGCTCCCATTGATCTGATTTTTGTTGTGTAGCCTGGAAATTATACACTAAATATGTGGTTTCATTTAATGCCTCTCGCTTTTATCAACCTTGTATATATAAATATTTTTCTACATGTGACTTAAGATCACATATCTAGTAAATAATAATTCATTATTACGTTAAAACACTTTTGCTACTGATAAAATTATTAACTACCGAGAAATACTTCTTAACCCCCGACGAAAAACAGATTGACCGATGTCGATGCAGTTTTTTTTTCATTTGAAACTTTAATTACAGTAGTTCTTACATTAGTTTGGTAAAAATCGGTCCTGCAGTTTGAAGTTTCTTTTTGCGTACGGGCTCTTGTATCTCTTGTGGTGTCTTGTTGTATCTCGTGTTTATAATGATTCCGTCTTCGATAATGAATTTGGGAGGGTTATGGTTGTGGACGACGTTGGCCCTGATGACCTCGGAGTCCAGCTGGGTCAGGACGAAGCGGGCCCTGCACGCGCCGGCCGCGGTGCAGCGCCAGTACATGTTGCGTTTTGTGGTTCCGTCTGAGTAGAAGGTATATCCGTTGAGCACCGCCAGCTTCTGACCCGAAGGTCTATGTACGAACTGCACGGTATCTGCAAAATATTCTCGATAGTTTGTATGTGCACGTTATAGTTTGACTATTACGCTACCGTTGAAATATTTCAGACAACCCATAGATTTAATGAAAGAATTCGCGGTATCTTATTATAATATATTATTTGTCGATCTTTTGCTTTCAAGAATTACACTTTTAATACAATGAAAAGACGTACCACATCGTTATGTACTTTTAATACACTGTATATTTAGATTTATCATTTGATAAATGTAATTCATTATGGAACATTTATTATAGTTTATAACAATACCTCTGAAGTGGTAACTTTTTTATTTACTTATAATAGCTACAAGTTACAACTACTGTATTAACCTCTATAAACTATTGAGCAATAGAAATAAAACTCACTCAGACTTGTATTCAATCATTACAATAAATTCAATAATAACCATATTTCAGTAAGAGGTAGTGCCATGCTACACGCAGCAGGATTGAGGCGGCTCGACCTATGAGCTACCTCTCGCTCACATGCTACCGTCTCACGAGCTCCAGCTATTTCCTCGTGTTTCGTGTGGTTTTAATCAAAACCAGTTAATAACATAGTTTTCGTAATTTTGTGCTATAAAATTAATCTAGGTTTATAAAAGGTAGATTATACTGTAGTACATACTTCTCAATTTTTTTTAAGATGTACCTAGATTACATCTCATAAACGTGACATGGGATCTACTCTTTACTCTTCTCTTTTTACGAGTAGCACTTACACACTTAATACTGCCGTTTCAAGTAGTCTACAATTTATAGAAGGTGCCGTTCTGTACAGTGTGCTGCTGCCGCTCGTGCCCGTGGTCGATGCTCGAGCGGACGACGGACATCGCCGAGTTCATCATACACTACGACTGGCACTTGTGTCTGGTGGTGCAACGCCAGAGGGTGTTGTTCTTACTGTTCCTCACGTAGTATTTTTTAAGATGTACTTAGATGACATCTCGTAAACGTGACAATGGAATCTACCCTTTACTTGTCTCCTTTTACAATAGCCGTGGCAAAGTCTACAACTTATAGAAGGTGCCGTTCCGTATGGTGTACTGCTGTCGCTCGTGCCCGTGATCGATGCTCGAGCGGACGATGGTCATCGCAGAATTCATCATGAATCTGGACTTGCACTTGTGGCTGGTGGTGCAGCGCCAGACCGTGTTGCTCTTGCTGTTCCGTACGAAGTAGAAGGTGTAGCCGTCGTATATCACCAGGAGCTTGCCGTCGGGTTTTTGAACGACCTCTATTTTACCTACAACAAATTATCGTCAATTCTCAGTAAATTGTATTGCGTGCATATTATCTAGAACGTTTAGTAGGCGACGAGTTCGGTGTGTTTGAGGTGACAAAGGTGATAGTCGAAGCTGAAATATGGGGTCTTGGTGACGATTTCTTGGTATTTCCATAAACACTTAGGTATGTATTACATTTAAGATTCTAATAACAGGTTTTGTTAATTTCAAAAATGTATAAATAAAGATAAATTTAATTACACATTAATCCTAAATATATGTTAGATATAATAATAAAATATACTAAAAACTATGATTTAAGGGTTATTTTATTATTTAGTTTGAAATTGGAAATATACCTATGCATCTAGCTTTACCTAAACATTATTATTTTAATTCGATACAGTATCTGAAAATATTCAGAATAATTTCATGCTTTGGTAAACTAAATTCTTGTTTTTTATACACAATAAGGGGAAAATTAAACTTGAGATCTATATAAAAATAAATAAAATATAAATGAAGAAAATATAATTTATTCCGTAGCTCATTATTTACAGAAGATATAAGTAATGGAGATCACAGTCTTATAAAACGCCCTACACAATAATATGGATAAGAAACTCCTACACAACCACTGAGGTTTACATAATGATGTATTAGGTCTACTCTCATTACAATACAACAACTTTAACGGATTTTATCGCGGATTGTACAGGGTTGATAAGAGCGAGAGGCATTCAATGAAACCACATAAACTATAAGTGTCTACAGGTAATCCGTAACTATTAAAAAAAAGTTTACGACAAGTATACGAAAATACTTTTTTCAGACAAGTTAAATAGCGAAAAAATGTTATCACTTTGTACCGGACAGCTACAGCGAGGTGAATGACCCCGGCCGGCAATAGTCAGCGATCAGCTGCGATACAGCGTGTACAAAGTGAGAAAAAACTTAAAAAGTTCCTGTGGCCAAACTATTGCTCCGATTGATCTGTTTATATTTGTGTAGCCTGAAAATTATACACTAAATATGCGGTTTATTTAATGCCTCTCGCTTTTATCAACCTTGTATAACTCAGTTCACTCGGGACTATGGTTGCTGTAAAGCTTCTGAAACGTTATAAAATAATTAAATAAACCTCTAAAAATCCATCACAGTTGTTTTATTGCATTAAGGTTTAACCAAAAAGCACTAGACCTAGTACTTGATATAAATGCCGTTGCGGATCAGGAATTGAGGTTTCCTGTGGTTGTGGGACACTCTGCAGGTGACGAGGACGAACTCGTTCGTCAGCGTGAAGTAGGACCTGCACATGGCGTAGGAGGTGCAACGCCATGTGGATGTCGAGAGAGATTTGCGGGTGCTGTCCCTGTAGAACGTGAATCCATCTCGGATGGCCACCTCCTTGCCGTTCCCTTTCCTCACTATCATTACTGAAATTAAAATTACTTTATAAATATACCCGTATGTGTGTAAATAAACAGTTGAACGTAATATTCAAACGGAATATTCTGCATTTTTCCAATAACAAGAATTTTTCAAATTCATTAAGAATTATTGAGATTGTTTTAATATATCTAATTCTAAGGCACAGAAAGACATAGAAAAGAAAAATGTTACTAGTCCAGCATTAGTAATTTAGATTATCTTTTTTATAGCAAATAAAGGGCCCCAGGTTTCGTTTCGGGCCCGCACGACCGCGACGTACAGAAATCTAAAGTATGAACGACATGCCGCTATCACGCTAAAATACTGAAAAAATGTCATTTATTGTCTTCTACGAAACGCCGTGTATGCCATGCCATATTAATCGCCAGTTTTGTGGGCATGTTGTATGAACAATGACAGATGGCAGACTTCAAAGACCATTTAGTATCTCTATTAAAGACATGTTCTTGTATCTTGTATGAGAATGTAAAATCTATTCAAAATTGGTGTTATTACATTTTTTAATAAACACTCCTATCAGCCGTGCAGTGTACACCGAGTAGGCCAAGAGCCCATACAAATGCGACACGCCTCCTTTATTTTTGAAAATATTTTTTACGATTAAAAATATAGTGATAATGTTTAGTCAATAAAATTAAAGTATTAATATACGTAGAGATACATTTATATAAACTAGACCTTAAAGTATTATAAATAAACTAGCTGCGCCCCGCGGTTTTACCCGCGTAACTTTCGATCCCGTGGGAATATCGGGATGAAAAATAGATGTTGGCCGATTCTCAGACCTGCTCCATATGCTCACAAAACTTCATGAGAATCGGTCAAGCCGTTTCGGAGGAGTATGGCAACGAAAACTGTGGCACGAGAATTTTATATATAGACTAGCTGCGCCCCGCGGTTTCACCCGCGTAACTTTCGATCCCGTGGGAATATCGGGATGAAAAATAGATGTTGGCCGATTCTCAGACCTACTCAATATGCTCACAAAATTTCATGAGAATCGGTCAAGCCGTTTCGGAGGAGTATGGCAACGAAAACTGTGACACGAGAATTTTATATATTAGATAATATATAAGTGTATAACTAAATAACAAAACATTTTGTAATTTAACATGTTTATTTCATAATGACTTACGAATAGAAAGTCTGAAAGTGTTAAAGGCTTACGGATTCAAGATGGCCTACACATGTGACACGATATTGTTGATGGAGAACGTACCAAATCCATTTACCGGGGAAACTTTAAACCACCCAGATATGACAAATAAGAGCCAAGTATGCGAATTATGCGGGAGAACGCTTGGCGCTACTTGTTCCTTACACTACAATAAAACTATATACAGTAAAATATACACAGTATATCTAAAATAAATATATACAATAAAAATAGTTTTAACAAGATATTGTACATTCCCGACGTTTCAATGACTTTAGTAGCCTTGGACATTTGACGAGTCAAGGGTTTAACTTTCTGAATATCACAAGTTGTTAAATACCCCCAAACTAGTTCATTTATTTTGTACATACTGGCAGTCTTTACCGTCTTGTGTGTGTTTAACCGTGATTGTATTTGGATGTAGTGTAATAGTATAACCTACAACCAGCATCTACCGAAGCCTATCAGCACTTTTAGACTATCCATAACGTAACCATCACATTTTAAAACGGACGTTTCTTATTTTTAACAAATAATCCGTCATGTAACGAGACCCTCGGCCGCTTGTGCGTGTGTTGTATCCGAGAGCGCACGATCCCAGCGGGGTCCATGGTAAACCGGGACTTGCATATTCTGGTGGAAGTACAGCGCCAGATGGAGTTCTGGCCGTTTTGCCTCACCATGTAGAAAGTGTACCCGTTGATCATAGCCAGCTCCTTTCCGCACGGTCTATGGCCAAAGTTCACTGTAACTGTAAATAGAAAAATATTTAAACATCTACAACGTATGTTTGTATTCCTTTATGTGCAACAGCATAAGTTATAGGTATATTTTGAGGTCCACGGCATGAAAAAAATTGTGGAGTGAAATCATGTGAAATGAGCTTAACTTCAGCTACCGCTTTAGGTTCAACTCACACCAAAAGAGCGGCGAAGGGCAGCGAAACGGGGCGCAGTTTATGTGTCATATGAATTTCAACTTTACTTTCATTGCTATAATACTTATTATAGAATTCTCGCGACTTCTGGACCATTCCAGCGACTTCTCGAGCAGTCGCGGGAATACGCGCGTCTCGTTCGAGTTTCTCATGCGATAATAAGTATTATAGTAATTATTATAAAGTTGAAATTCATATGACACATAAACTGCGCTCCGCTTCGCCGCGTTTTTGGTGTGAGTTGACCTTTACAGCGCTTACATCACTTACGTAATTATTGCTCTGTTCAGATGCAAGTTCTTGCGAGTAAATTCCAGTTGCGTGTCGGAGCTGACACACACACACACAGTTCTTTTTTACAAATATACACATGTTATCAAACAAATCTTGGATCATATTTTTTACCAGAATATGCTATTCCTCAATATTCCATATAAATTGGTATTTCTTTCTAATGAATTCTAATGTTTTGAAAGTGGTTATTCGCTAAATGTAAGAGTCAAAATACAATCAACAAATGAAAACGTTTATTAAAATATATTTTTATTTAGTAACAATATTAAAAATTGTGTGTTAAGTACAACTTTTTGTTTTAAGACAAGGTCGGAAACAGAACTACACATATTATATTTAATGATCTATGTGTTTTTTCTGTCCCTTTTTTTTATTAAGCACACTGCACTGGAGTAATAGTATTTTTTGTTAGACTAACTACAAAACATAATTTTAACTTTTAGTTTTAAGCTAATCAAATTAGATATTCTCTGAATGATCATTAGTTTCATGGTCCTTCAGACCACCCCCATTTATTTAACTTAAATATATTATACTTTTGATATGGCATGGACATAAAATCCATTATTTATTTAACTGAAATACTTAATAAGAATGAAATAATCCCTCGTGATTTTTTTCAATTTCATTTTTAATTAAAAATATCTAATATTTATAATAGTAGCCATCTTTAATGAAGTAGTTGTAGGGTGTGTGCGTGTGCAGCAGGTTGCACCTCGTGATGACGGAGTCGTGTGAGCTCGTGAACCTGGCCTTGCAGATGGGCCCCCGAGTGCAGCGCCACGTCATAGACGAGAGACTCTTGCTGGCGAAGTAGAACGTGTGGCCGTCGATCAGCGCCAACGTCTTGTCGGCTTTGTTCTTTACCCATTGAACTGTAAAAAAAAATTAAATTTAGAAAACAAGCGGATTTAGAGCAGAATATGGCAGATGTGCCTGTCTAATGGCAACATGGCGGCAGCCTGGCCGGTGTCGGTTGGGAAGACGACGCAATTGGCCATCGATCAGGTCAGAAGACTCTCCGGTAGCCGGTCCGAGATGAATGCGAGTAGCAGGAGGTCGGCAACGACGTTTATTGAAAGAGGTACATGTCCAGGCATTATTTGTATGTTACTTATAAAAAAGTAAAAACTCCTAACGTATTTTATTTTTTAAATTTTCTCTTTTTTACAGAAATGTAGTCCATTTGAGACCTTCATTCTCATCATCCTTGATTTTCAGATTTACAGCAGGTAGCTTTTTGTGGGTCAGTTAATAAAATATGGTATTGTATGGTCGATATCTTTAATACAAAATAGTATCTTACATCTAGTTTATTGAGATCGAATATGTTGTTTCCTAGATACATAAATAAGTAAAGAAAAAAAGCGACATAGAAAAATAAAATTTTGTACTGTACACGAAATTTGGGAACAATAGAAGAAATAATCGAAAATATACAAATATAACTATGATTGTATTATATTTAAAAATAAAAAATACATTTGTTTATAATGGCCCACAAGCATAAAGTGTTTTTTTTTATAGCATAGGAGGCAAACGAGCAGTTGGGTCACCATCACCATCGCCCACAGACATCCGTAACACCAGAGGTCTAACAGATGCGTTGCCGACCTTTGAGGAAAGAATAAGCTCTTTTCTAAATAAAAAAAATCTAAATAATAATAACGTCCATAGATAAAACATACGTACGTACGTAACGAACTATCGATTAAGATCCCTATATGATTTCAAATATAAATTGATTTATATAATATAAATCTTTATCTTTACTCTTTTTTTTTTACTTAAAACTTTATCAAAGAAAATGGATATACACATAAATCTCGAAAGTTCTGTCTCTAAATTATTAATAAGATATTCATATATTTAGCTTTCTTGCTGATTAGGAGTGTGGTAAAAAAGACGTTGACCTAAAATGAAGCGAATCTGCCTGTTCGTGTAGACGCGGTTTGCCTGCAACAGGGTGTGGCGCTGCCTTTTATTCGTATTCCAATGACGGACGGAATTGTTTATAGAAGTAAGTAATTTCAAAATTATAACAAATTTGTCAGAAACTTTTAAATGAAATCGATGAGTTCTGTACATGGACTGACGGACTGAGGGCAAAACCAAGCAAATGCCAGAGTCTGTGTCTGGGTCGACGGAACACCAAATATACCTCTTACGACCCGGAACTCTCAATAAAGGGACAGA
>LUGF01047059.1:151766-163111 GCA_001625245.1 Calycopis cecrops
GGGAATTTTCGGAAAACCTGTAATAAATGGGTCAGAGCTAAGTAGAAGTCTGATCAGTAAGTCCGTAGTAGTAAGTTCTTAGTAAGTTTTTGAGACTCAAGTAGTCGGAGATACTGTATGATCGAGTAAACTTTGCAATTCAACTTCAGCTTTAGACTCGGTAACTGATACGTTTTCGGGGTAGCACTTCTTTTTAGCATTTAACACACTCTGGTAAGATGGTAAAATGTCACAAGATGTTTTAGTATTAATAAAATCCTTAAATAATAAATATTGGTGCTTTGTCAACGTCGCCTCAATAAAAACTGACAAAACCTCATCCGCACTAATATTCATTTCTATGCTAGTATTTTTAGACTTATCAGAAGTATTGAGCAGCTCATTCATAGCTGAGTCATCCTCTTGGGATAATACTGCCAAACGTCGGCGTTTAGAACGCTTAGATAATACCGAAAACACTTTCTTAGGGAGTCCTCGGGACGGCCCGGGCTGGGTCACGTTTTCCTGTGTGCACTGCTCAGTACCTCTTCCTAATTCAACACATTCAATTTCACTCAGCCAATCTGCGTACTTATCCAAAAAAATAGGCTTAGATCTATTAACAATTTTCCAGTATCTACTAACACTTTTACATAATTTCAAAATTCGACTATCTAAATTCTTAATATCTATATTTTCGACTTCATCCAGGGAAGCTAAAAAGGTTTTCAGGACGTGTTGATACTTTTCTGTAAAATTTCCACTTGTCGATGACCAAATCTCAAAGAAATTCATCCTTGAGAATGTGCATTTGAGCAAAGTACCTGAAAAGAAATTAAAAAAAATATATAGCTAGTTTTGTAGACTGTGCTACGACCGAGTTGTCACGGTCGTAGAGTCCGTCTGGCTGCTAAATATGCAAGTATATGCAGATGAAACCTATATCGTTTGAAAGAAGACACTTCAATTAATATTTTAAAATAGGTGAGAATGGTTGAAAAACGGTGAGAAAAGTTATATAGGTCTACGCAAAATAACATCTGAGTAAGAATAAAAGTCAAAATCTGGTGTCGCGTAGCTGGCCCCTGTATGCTAATAATATGTCAAATCAGATAAAAAAAGTAACAAAATAGTAAAAACATACCTTGTTCTTGGAAATCCATCTTGCAAAAATACGTCACAAACAACACAGTTCTGAGAATTCACTATTGCACAAACAATGCGCTAATTAGTCTCTGATAAGGGCGAGTGCAGCGTAATGATGCTTTCACTTCGGAGGTCGAAAAATAAATGATCATTAGACAAAATATGCGACGTGTTTATATTTTTTGGTAGCTCAGTTATCGGTGTATTGTAATAAATAAGTAACTAATGGATATTTAACACTGACTTTTTCATATTTATGACCTATGGTGGGACCACTGTGTGCAATCGTTCAGAACACAAAGATGTTTGTTAGGATGTTTTTTTTGGTTCTAATAACTAAAGTGAAAACTATCTTTTATCATGATTTCATAAAGATAGTTTTCACTCTAGTTATTTGAACCAAAAAATACTGATTGTACGTAGTAAGTACAAGTAAACACATAAATACCGGTAAAATCATAGCCATCTTTTTTGTTTAGCCGTAGCCGTAGCCATTAAAATCGACGATTTAACTTTTAAGGTCAACAATATTTGGTACATCATTGATCTTGTTATTTATTAAATTTATTAAAAATAGATTTAAACAAAATTCGTTTCATTTTATAACTTTACAATTCTAATTATATTAGACTAAACATTTTCTGTTTCTCTGCTTCGTTTGTCACTAGCCTCTTTTCTTTAACTAATTTCACATGTTGTAATTTCATCATTATCCCTTTTTGTTATTGTTCATTTTTAATTACTTTATTTGAAACATTAGCAAAAATGATAACATATTTTTAGTATCATATTAAATAATATTGGATAATCCTTTCATAATCGATTAACTTAAAAATTAGTTAATAAAATGAATAACAAATACATTAATTAAATACAGTCTCAAAAATTCAGGATGTTCCGAAATTTATTGTTAATACTGGTAACTTGTCAAATTTCTAGCCCCGGTATGGACTTGACAAATGTTCAGAGCAGTACTGGTAGTCATTTTTGAAACGCACTCTAAATCATCGTTTTTGGTAACTTGATGTACACTCCCTCATGGACAAGAAACAAGGGCGCCGGATGGTTGTGCGGCGCCATTTTGTTGTTTTGTATGACATTCCTGTCGTTGTCCACTATAAACTGACACTTGCACGAGTCTCTCTTCGTGCAACGCCAAGTGGTGGTATATCGTGAGTTTCTCTTCTTCAAATACGTGAATCCGTCTGCAACGGCCATCTCAGTACCTGACGCGTTCTTGACCCATACAACTGTTGAAGGAAATTAGCATCATTATTAGTCACTTTCTTAAGTATTTTTTGTGGTATAATGGGGCAAACGAGCAGCCGGAGCCATTTTCATAACTACCGACGCCCATAGATGGTACACAGAGGTGCCGCCCACCTTTCTGCGTCCACCTCCATGGACCACCGGCTACTTACACACCGCACGAAACGCGACAGCACCGCTGTTAGGGTGCTTTTATAAAGAAGCAGGTTCCTAGCGCCGACTCCCGGCGCCGACTCAAGCACGTAGGGTGTCCCTTGCATTTTGAAAATGCAGGACAATGTATCTCGTGTCATACTCGTATAAGACTTGTGTTCATTAAACATTGTTTTTTCAAATAAATGTTAATATTCTTGGCAGTACCACGATGCATCCATGCATATAGCAGCACTTGGGCCGGCACGATTGAGGTGTTTCACCATTAATAATAAACATACCCGTTTATACCCATTTTTTTTTAAATAATATTACTTTATAGAAAATATATTAAGTACACTGATAGTATTACATAATTACTATTTAGTTCTACTTGTAAATAATACACGTTTTTTTAATACTATTTCCACTTTTAATTAACATACAAACTTTCACATCCTACTAATATTATAAATGCGAAAGTTTGTGAGGATGTTTGTTACTCTTTCACGCAAAAACTACTGAATGGATTTTCATGAAACTTTACAGTAATATAGCTTTCATTTCAGAATAACATAATAAGTTAAAACTTTGAATCATTTTTGAAGTCCGAAATCCACGCGGGCGAAGCCGCCGGCGGAAGCTAGTTTATAATATTAGTAGGATTTTTTTCTTTTCATATTAATGTTAGAAACACTAACTGTTCTTTTTTTTACATTTTAAATAACTATTTTCCATAATAAATAAGTCGTCGTCCGATGAAGTTGACGACATGATGGTCACTACAGGCCGATTGTCGGCGCCGACTCCGGTATGTAGAGTGTCCATTGCATTTTGCAAACAAATGCAGGACAATATATCTCGTGTCATACTCGTATAAGACTTGTGTTCATTAAACATTGTTTTTTCAAATAAATATTAATATTCTTGGCAGTGCCACGATGCATGCATGCATGTAGCAGCACTTGGGCCGGCACGATTGAGGTGTTCCACCATTAATAATAAACTTAAAACATGAAAAAATATCCATTTTTTTAAATAATATTACTTTATAGAAAATATATTAAGTACACAGATATTATTACGTAATTACTATTTAGTTCTACTTGTAAATAATGCACGTTTTTTAATACTATTTCCACTTTTAATTAACATACAAACTTTCACATCCTACTAATATTATACAATTATAATACTAATATATTAATATAATACTAATATAATAAATACTAATATATTATACAAACATTTTAAATAACTATTTTCGATAATAAATAAGTCGTCGTCCGATGAAGTTGACGACATGATGGTCACTACAGGCCGATTTCGGCGCTGGAAACCTGCTTCTTTATAAAAGCACCCTTACGCAGGTCTCGTGTAAGTTGATATGAACGTTAGCACCTTTCATAACAGCAGCAGCAGAAGACATCGATTAGATAACATAAGCCTCTCAAAGAGAGCGCCACACTCGCTCTTCACAATAAAAGTACCTTAACAATTAACTTTCTTACTGTTGATAAATAAGGGGGCCCATACTCATTAGCATAGATAATCGAAAGATAGAGAAAGATATCGCAACAACTGATAGCAATGCTGTTGCCTTTCGAGAGTTTGGGAGTTTTTGGTGCCCCAATGAAAAGGGAGGAGGCTTTACTACAACTATGCAGATGTCTATGGGCGTAGTTAATCATCAAATGGCTACGACTGGTTCTTTGTAAACTGTAAAAAGGAGAAAAAAAATCACATTCCGACTTGCTACTTTAATTTTTGTAGCGAATAAACCTAAAAACTACTACATCGACTTCAAAAGTTATTTTACCTTTAGTAATCCATATTGTCCCTGCCAAAATTTGTTACCTGATATTTTATTACACACCCGTGCATGGTACAAAGCGACGCCGCTAGTGTTGATCATTTAATGTCTGCAGTTAGTCTTATTGTAACAATCAAAATATTATTAAAAAAACGGAGTCGAACTCATTTTTATAAAAAACTATAAACTATAAATAATTAGTTAGAAAATAAAAAACAATTACTGAAGAATATTATACTACAAATTTTACAACATATACAATATACAATACGGTAAACGAACGTGAAATTCATTACGTAAATAATCATGGGAGGCACTGTCTCCCAATGTTGAATACTGAGTAGCTTTTTTAAGGAAAATCGAATATTCTAATGGATTCGTGCGTCCTCGGGTTCTCGACCTGGCTGCACCCTGTAATGACGCCTCTGTGCAGACTTCCGTTCATTTGTATTTGTAATTAATTCAAAATCTTATTAAAACACAAAAAAACCCAAATTCCACGTGCGACTTTTGACCAGAGAAAGGTGCAACTAACGAGTATTATATCATAGCCAATGAATCACCACCGGGCACAGAAAATTCCCACTTCATTAGTATCAATGACATGCATAATTCCTCTATCTGTCCTTAATTCGTCGTATTTCGGCGGCTCATAAGTGCGCAGTAACGTAGGCCTAAATATTTTGAAATAGAGTTGATGAGAATATTCCGTGACTTTTTTATAACGTTATGATTATACTTCGAATTCTGAGTTGTGAAACCACAATAATATTAATGACATCTGCTATATTAAAAGTAATTGCTTTTTATTTTTATAATATCAAAGCCATCATATTTTTTATAAATATTTTGCGTTAGATCTTCACAACTCTTTGGCTTTCAATGTTTTTGTTTCGACTTTTTGATGACGTTAAGGCGAGTTCCACAGCTTGCTTCTTCAGAGACAATCCCAAAAAAACCCTTGCAGTTTAAACTACCTAGAATAAACATTTAACGTAAAGTACGTTAACCTAACTAATACATATATCCTTTTTTATACGTCTTATGATTCCCCTAAAACCACACGGTGCTCCGTGTCGAGGTGCCCGGGTGTTCCCTAAATTTACAAATTTACAGCTTTATAATAATTCCGTTATGAACGACGAACCGTGGAGGAGGGTGGTTGTGGAACAACATCTTCATCTGTACCATATTGGTCTTGTCGTGGACCGTGAAGCGGCTCTTGCACGAGATCCTCCGTGTACACCGCCAGATGGTCGTGAACATGGTCTCCCCGCTCTTGGAGAAGGTATACCCGTTCACTATGCCTAGTATTTTACCCGAGGATTTCTTCACCCACATAACTGAAACAATATATCTGTGATGAAATCAATAATATAGACCTTATTGAATATGTAATACCTATAGATAATTACTAGCTGCCCAACAGAGCTTCTGTTCTCTGTCTTTCTTGTCATTATTGGAAAATATGTTGTGATGGTAACGAGGAAGTTGACAGCGTGTGTGTACGTGTACTGTGTATTAGTATTAAAAAATGTGTAATATGATACAAAAATATATAAAAGATGTATCTACTTAAGATTACTAATTGATTCTTAAAGAAATAAGTGCATTTATTAGAAATCTGGTAGACATTTGATTTCTGTGCGTCAGTTTTTTGTTATTATTTTGTTATGACTGATACAAGAATAAAAATGTTTTGCGTTAATCTATCTGCATGTACGGCCCAACTAGTGTATTTTAGCTTTCACTGTGTGTTAGGTATATATTTTTTTTTATATAGGACAAAATATTTAAAAGTTACACAAAATATTCAAAAAGATATTCGACTTAGGTTAAATATTGATCCTACATCTCTATCAAAAGTAAGTACATATTAGGAAACAAATTAAAATTTATTAAAATTAGGGAAAAAAAATGTTAAACAAAAAAAATCGTATATTTAAGCAAAAAAGCTAGAAAACTTTATTTTTAGCTTTTATTGAATAGAATCACACCCAACAAATTGTTTGAAGTCGATATACCAATACGTACACAGGGCGTATAAAGTACAATTAAATCTTAATAAAAACTCCATTGCGAATGAGGAACTTGGGCGCCGCGTGTACATGGTCGTTTCCATTAAGCCGTATGACATTCGTCTCCTTCCTCAGGCTGAAGCGGCACCGGCATGGCCGCCCATGCGTGCACCGCCATATTGAATTAGTCCGCGTCTCTCCGTTCTTGTAGAAGGTGAACCCGTTGATAATACATATCACTTTACCCGATGTGTTCTTCACCCATTCCACTGCAAAAAATATACAGTTCATATCATAAAGGTTGACAACATCCTTTATATATTGTAGACTATAATCTGCTCGTTTGTTCCACATACAATAAAAGAACAGCAGTTTTAACCTGGTGATTACCGCTCCATTTATGTGCGTTACCCTACTTCATCCCATCCTACCAATTGGCCATCCATTTCTCACAAGCCGCACAAAACGCGACATTATCGCCATCATTTGATGCCGCTAATGTTTTACGCGCCGGTCCCAATACAGCTACTATACAACAACAAGCACAACTTCTTACCTATATGTATGTAACTATATTTAATTAATTAATTAATCAGAACGGAAAAATAAAATTAACTAATTCGCCCAAGTAATATATATTATTATATAAGTATGTATTATATATACATATTTATAGAGGGTTATTCGTAAAACACCTAGCAAGCTCTAAAATATAGATAGCTAGTAATTTTTACAACAACGTTTGTTCTACGATTTTTGACACAACTTAACAAATTAATTTTAAATGATTTTTTTATTGTACTTATAATGTACTGTGGCAACATTTTTAAATCCCGCGCGGCCGGCCTCCGCGACAGCTGTGAACGGGGTTGTTGACCTTATCTTGCGTAGGTACTCGATTCACTTATAACGCTCGGACGAAACATTTCATTCGTATTTATTTTTGTATGAAATAATAAAATAGTGAATTACGAAAAGTCATCTATCTGAAAGCTTGCTGGTGTTAAAAATAACTCTGTATATAATAATAGAAGTGTGTGCGGCCACTGAAGGCACCTGAAGAAAAGCCGTGTCATCTCATAAGGGGATAAAAAAGCATATTTCGTTAATTCGTTATAATCTGTACAAAACTGTCACATATAATATAATAAAATAAATTATTTTTTATCCTAAAGGTCACAAACGACAGCCTAGCAGATTCCGGAAGATTATCTTAATAGAGTCTATTAATTCAATAACATTTTGGTTGAAATTGTAGTTTGCGGGCTAAAGTACATAAATATGAACATATTTTTGTTTACATGTGGATGGTATAACTCTAGTATGACCACCGCGGACCAGTTACCCCTACCTACGCCTACCTTATCACTAGAAGTCATCACTTGTATCATCATACATACGAAGCTCGGATGCGAGCATCATCTATTTAATAAAACGCGACAGAGAAGCCCTCACAAAACGCATTATTTCGGAAAGGTCTGTCCCACCATTATTATACTGAACCTTTCCAACACACACATAATCTTATGAGCATTATAAACTTTATTAAACTTAGTAAAATCTACAAATATGTATCATAATAATTATATAGAAATAGCAATATTTATTCTAATTTATAATTTGTACGTCACGATTTTGTGTAAAACGCCATCTTGTACGACAAACTCGTTGGGTCGGTGCGAATGCTCCAGCGACCGGCGGATGAGCGTGAGCTCGTCCCTGAGCGAGATGAAGCGAGCCTTGCATCCCTTTCCCTTGGTGCAGCGCCAGCTGATCGTGTTCTTGTTGACTGACGCGCGGTAGTACGTGTGCCCGTCCAACACAGCCACTTCCTTGCCGGTGGAGTTCTTCACTAGTCTCACTGCGAAAATTCATTTGCGTTAATTTACATGGTAAATAAAACTAGTTCCTAGTTGTATTATTATAGAGACGAAAATCCTGCGATTTTTTCAATATTACTTTATAGACTAGTGTTAAAAACATAGTCCAAGGGTCTCTAAAAGTAAAAACATAAATATATCAAATAATAATGACCGGTGTTTAGTAGCACACACTACATGTGGCGATACGAGTTACGCAAACTATTAGCGCCCTTCCTTCTACTACGTAGCATGTTGATGTGAACTGACCATATCTGTCCCTGTCCTAACACCGTTATAAAAACACTTCAAAAACTGCTACAACTACTTAATGAAAACAACGAACAACTAAAGCAGAGCATAGAGGGTTTTCGCCAGTTGACGCACATAATATATTCAAACGTAATAAAATTATAATTGTTAAGCAATTAAATGATACAACATTAAAATGTTAAAGAGGGAAAACAAAAGTATCATAATAATATATTTTAATGTATAAGTATATAAAATAATTATGTTAACAAATAACTTCAATTGCCATCTTTATTCTGTGCAAACTATAAAAAACTATGGTAATTTACTTAACGTTTTTCATGAAATTAGTTTTAGTACTCATAATCTTTGTAATAACACGCCATTTTGTATGATAATTGTCGAGGGAAGATGGGGATGGAATATCGAAGACTTGACAATGACGGGGGAATTCTTCTGTGTGATGAACCGGGCTTTGCAATTTTTGCCCTTCGTACAGCGCCAGGTCATCGTACTGTTGGAAACTGCCGCCAAGTAATACGTGTAACCATCTAAGGTTGCCACGGGCTTCCCGTGACAGTTCATCACCAGCATCACTGTGAAATATAGTTTTAATTAAGTAAAACAACATAATTCTTAAAAAAAAGAAACTAACTCTTCCGTCTCTGTGCCTGAAGTGAGTTTTGGCCTCCTAGATTTCACCTCGCACGATCTTGCGCAATTTCTAGCTTAGATCGCACGAAAGTCTGTTTCCTGGACGACCCACTGGTCTACGCCCAATTAGTCCACAATATATCTGATATTCTCTTCACAGCCCGATCCTCCTCCATGCGTTCCACGTGTCCGAGCCATCGCAACCAATTTATAATTATTACAACATTATATTTATTAATCCTATAGATCTTGGTCGCAATCAAAATATGGTGATTGATAAAATAATTTAACGTGTTAATATTTTATTATTAGTACTAAGGATTTTACAGGGTCCTATTAAAATCCTTGAGTAAGTAAGAATTAAACATACATACGCTACAAATTTTATTTTTGTTGGTTCGTTCGGTTCGGTCGTTAAGAGTTTTTTTATAGTGCTCTTACAATATAAAGGCAAACGAGCAATCACAGTTATTTTCATGACTACTTACGACCATAGACATCCGCACAGAGGCTATACAGATGCGTTTCCCTCCATACTGCTCCATCCTACTTGGCCCACCGGCTCCTTGCACACCGCACGAAACGCGACAGCACAGCTGTCACTGTACGCCGATGTCGTGTAAGCGGGAGGTACCTCCACGGTCGTGCCGACCCAATTCGGCTGCAGCTTCAGCGTGGTACTACTTCTTACTAAAATTTAAAGCAATTAGAAGCATTGATATCGTAGTTAAGAGTTAAATAAGCTGTATAACCGGGCCCTAACAGCCTATATGATTATTAACAAGCCTTTTCGCCTGTCCTCTTTGTTGACAATAGAGGCACGAACCATTACCGCGAGGTTTCTATTATTGTTATCAAAATATTTACTCTAAGAGTGTTTTACGCAGATCTTACATTTTACACTTCATACATTTTATTAGGTACAATATGTTAAATATCGGATACTGGACATGTTTGTCGGGATTTTCATAAATATGCAATTTGCGCACGAACACGTAAACATGTGTTGCGTAGGAACCCAGAACTAGAGAAAATAATGGTCTATTAGGTAAATTCCTCTATCAAGTACTTTAATAACTACCTCGTGTACTTGTGGTAAGCATATTCAACCATTGTTCTAAAATCGAAGTCAACGGGACTTGGTCGGTCATCGGTCGTGTCAGGCGTCCGACCAGATTAGAAAGGGAACAGTAACACAAAAAAAGAGGGGAACATGGGAATATAAAGTATACTTGAGTCTGCATACTCTACTTACAACATAGATGGCTCGCCTACAAAGAGGTAGCGCAGTACCACAAACCGGCCAGGAGGAAATTATTATATCAAGTATGCAAGACTAGTAATAAAGTGCTAAAGGAAAAAAACTTTGGAATTATAATTTATTATACAGTATATATGAGATCAAGATTATCACATGATCAAATGCATGGTTTACATTTCTATAAAGAACATAAAATCGTCTTAAAACAGCGTACCTATACACTTTCTTTATCACTTTTTATCATGAAATATTTATATTTAATGACATATTAAATCAGTCTTAAAACATGTTTTAATGAATACAACTGACAACAACTGAGAACAGATCGCAGTGAAACTTTTAAACATTATGTTTTGGTGATCCTACTAATATTATAAAGGCGAAAGTTTGTGAGAATGTTTGTTACTCTTTCACACAAAAACTACTGAACGGATTTTCATGAAACTTTACAGTAATATAGCTTTCATATCAGAATAACATAATAAGTTAAAATTTTGAATCATTTTTGAAGTCCGAAATCCACGCCGGCGAAGCCGCGGGCGTAAGCTAGTAATAAATAATCTAATATAGATACCTACCTAAAATAAACCTAAAGTACTTTTAACCTACTTTATGAAGAGTTCCTATCAACCCATTTAGTTTAACAGAGATCAGATCGCAGGGATAGTTTAAACGTTAAGCTCTAATGATGATTACAGTGTATAAGGTACATACAACATATAAAATCGATTTTATACAGTTCCAACACATTTATATAACACAGAGATCGTTGTGATAGTTTAAACATTAAGTATTATCATTTTTTTAATGTAAAACTATTTTATCTACTAATGACATCTTAAGTTTACGCGAATATTACAGAAAAACAACTTTAAGGCGGATCACACACGGCACGCGGTTGGCGGTGAGGCGGATCTCAAGTTACATTGGGCTCTATGAAATCCGTTGATACCTAAAATTGA
>LUGF01047059.1:164390-175074 GCA_001625245.1 Calycopis cecrops
CCTGATTAGAAAGGGAACAGAAACACAAAAAAAGAGGAGAATATGGGAATATAAGGTATACTTGAGTCTGCATACTCTACTTACAACATAGATGGCTCGTGTACAAAGAGGTAACGAGGAAATTATTTTAACAAGTATGCAGACTAGTAATAAAGTGCTAAAGAAAAAAAACTTTATTATACAGTATACACGAGATCAAGATCATCACATAATCAAATGCCTGGTTTACAATTCTATAAGGGACATAAAATCGTCTTAAAAACAGCGTACCTATACACTTTCTTTATCAGTTTTTATCATGAAATATTTATATTTAATGACATATTATATCAGTCTTAAACTCTTAAAACATGTTTTAATAAATACAACTGACAACAACTAAGAACAGAGACTTTTAAACATTATGTTTTGATGATAATAAGTAATCGAATGTAGATACCTAAAATAAACCTAAAGTACTTTTAACCTACTTTATGAAGAGTTCCTATCAACCCATTTAGTTTAACAGAGATCAGATCGCAGGGATAGTTTAAACGTTAAGCTCTAATGATAATAACAGTGTATAAGGTACATACAACATATAAAATCGATTTTATACAGTTCCAACACATTTAAATAAGACAGAGATCGTTGTGATAGTTTAAACATTAAGTATTATCATTTTTTTTAATATAAAACTATTTTATCTACTAATGACATCTTAAGTTTACGCGAATATTACAGAAAAACAACTTTAAGGCGGATCACACACGGCACGCGGTTGGCGGTGACGCGGATCTCAAGTTACATTGGGCTCTATGAAATCCGTTGATACCTAAAATTGACTGATTACCTACCTAAAAATGACCGCGCGGTCTGGTCTGGTCGCGGTGTACGTGTGTTAGGTATCAACGGATTTCATAGAGCCCAATGTAACTTGAGATCCGCCTCACCGCCAACCGCGTGCCGTGTGTGATCCGCCTAACGGAATTTATCGCGCTTTATTTATTTTTTTTAAAAGTCTGAAAATAAAGCCCCAGAATCCGTGGTCACGGGATGTACCCGAAGATTTATAATGATTTAGCAGTTCCAATTGACCTCGGGCTTGTTAAAGATTTAAATAAACCACCAAAAAAAATGTTAAAGTTGTTTAATTGTAATATTTGATCAATTCTTTGTAGATATAATATTTAGCCGACTTTATACACAATTCCGTCGCGCACCACGAAGTGCGGCGGAGCGTGGTTGTGCTGCAGACAGCCGCTAAACGAAATTAATTACAAAATATAAACCGACCTTAATGTCGATCTGCTAATCCAGCCAGGAGAGTGATGTTTAAGTATTAGGTCCGGTTAGCCTATGAATAACTTACCTGTAATTTTCAGTTTAACAGGTTCCAACCAGGAGTAACTATAATAAAGCATTTATTTTACAGCTACATTAAGTATACAATAGCTACTTTCACTGTTGTACTTTAATACTTTCACCTATGAACTGGACCTATGTGTATGTTTAGAATTTTCATGACTGTAATTTGAGTTGAGTCTTTGTCAATAAAACACATAAATCTTAAGATTTGATTTTATAACTAAATAATAAACAGTTATAACAAATATTTATATCTATATTACGAGTAATTCATATTTATGAACAAACTATTTAGGGTCCTGTATTAATACTTCCAACTTGTTTGTATACATTTACGTCGTTCCTCTGCATCAGCTACAAAGATATGAGATGTACTTATATAAGTGAGATATAAATGATGATGAGAGTAAAAACAAAAAACTACTGACCTTCAAAAAGCTAAGCACCATAATACATGTGTTGCACAATAAAAAGCACCATGTATATTCGAAAAGAGTTTAACCACGTAAACAAATCCTTGCCTACTTCAATCTTAAACTTTTAACAATTCATCATGTAGGTAAAAAAAAAGTAAAACGTTACACATTCACATGATTTACACTTTACTATTAACTTATTTACTTGATATTAATGATTGGAAAAGAACACAAAATATATGCAAAAATATTAAAATTTTAAATTATACAAATAGGGCTGACAACAAGCCCAAGCCAAAGCCGACCCCAAACTGCAACCCCACATTTACACAAAGTGACCCCACAGCACACACACCTTTTACTACATTCACAGTGCGGGTAAAATAGGGGTTGTGATCAGCTGAGATGGTTAGGACTAATACATTTATTATAAAAATATAATTCAGTAGGTATAAATTGAACATACATACAGAGATGTAATAATATTTGTTTGAGACTCGCTTTTGTTACACAAATTGTTGTTTACGGGTTTTAACACGATAAAATATTTAGCATAATATAAACATTGTACAATATATAAATTATGCAAAAAAATTTATTAAAGATGCTAACGCAACGTATACCTTGTTTTCGCTAGTACCTTTAATAAATATTATGTTTTCGTGTTAAAACCCTTGAACTAACTACAAAATATCCATAGATATACATTTTTACCACAGTGACGATGTAAAGTGGAATAATATTAATGTCACTGGAATTGTCAATGGGCGTAGGTAATCCTTTATTAACTGAATACTAGTTTGTTCATTTGACTCTTCTTTGTTGCCTTTATTAATATAAGACCCATGCTGACGTCATATTAAGACACCTCATAAGTTATTAAGTATTATTAGAGTTACATTTAAATCAAATATAAACAAATCTAAGTTAGTTAATGGACCCTTCTATTTTACGTACGGTTATTCGCATACGAACTTATCTTTTTTTTTTTTTTATGATATAGGAGGGCAAACGAGCAGTCGGAGCCATTTTCATGACTACCGACGCCCACAAACATCCGCATAGAGGTTATACAGATGCGCTGCCCTCCTTTCTCCTCCCACCTCCATGGGCCATCTTAGAAATAGATATAGAAAAATCTTTATTTGGTACATACACATATTACACTGTTATACGTAAGTAAAAGTAAAGTAAGTAAGCCATTTAAAAAGAAAGAAAAAAAAAATAAAAGTACAATAATTGTGATAACTTAGCCTACGACTTAATTCTAAGACATACCACACTGAATAAAACTAATAAACTAAATAAAGATAACATAAAGATTATTTTTTTCCTTCATTCATAACATGTAAGGGACAATGCATAACAGTGTAATACACCAAGTGCCCAAAAAGGGGTCTCCTTTTTGGGCACTCAGTTGGATGACTGTAGATTTTACCACAGTCCTGGTATTACGTGGCCCCTGAATCTTGTATAAAGTTTAACTATTTTAAACAAATTAAATTTCACCAGCTATAAGGTACCTGTGGTATCTCCAGTTCAAACCAAGCATTTGCATAAGAATGAATCCCCTGACGCAGTTGGGTAAAAATGAACCTTAAACTTAACAATATTGATCTTCATTTCCCCTTCCTGCTTGCTGCAGCAATGATATTGCGCATCTTCGCGTTCCTGTAATAAACACCGTCGAGTATGACGTGTGGCAGCGGCTGGTGGTTGTGTTCCAACTGCGCGCGCGTCATCTCGTCCGCCCCGACCATGGAGAACCTTCCCTTGCAGGAGCCGTGCCTGGTGCAGCGCCAGATCCTGTTCGGCGCGACGCTCGAGTTGTCGAAGTAGTACGTGTACCCGTTGATGATTGCCAAGGGCTTGCCTCTCTGGTTCTTCACCCACATCACTGTTGCAATACAATGAATATTAAATATATAATAATAACTGTACTTGGTGCCTGATTTTAATACGAAAAGAAAAAATGAAAATACATCAGCGTTTTTGCGTCTTTTTTTTTCATTTAAACAGTACAAAAACTCTTACATAATATAATTCTACCAAACTGCATAGCGGTTTACCGGTAGATAGGTGATTGTCGGGTGATACCTCTTGCTCAAGTGATAGCTATATTGTCGTGTTTTGTGAGGTTTGCGAGGTTACCGATAACCTATTGTAAGGGAAATGGAAAGGCGAGCAACCCGTCTGTATAACGATTATGCGGATGTCTATGGGCATCTGTAATCATACGAAAGGTCCTTTGAACCATCATAAAAAAAGCGAAGATCACCTTTCAACATTAAAAGCTTTTTTAAGGGGAATAATAAAACGAGCGAATAAAAAATAACTTTGCGACTGATGATGAGATACTGTTTTAAAAACTCGAGCGGTATGAAAATGAGTAAGCGAAAAATAAACTAAACTAACGACGAATATTGATAAATAATAAAATTCGGAACGAGCTTACAAAAAGTCATCCATTTCAGATATTAAAAATAAATTAAATAACGTAAATTTAACTAACTACTTATATTTCGTAAATATTATCTTTGAATTAATTTAATTTTGTATCGGGCTTCTGTTCAAAAACAGTTTGTCATTCGACAAAGGCCGCCTCTAAAAATTTCTCTCTCTCCTTGTCTTTTACTATTTGAATCCATTCTGGACCTGGAAAAAAGGCGGCTTTTTTTATACTATCCTCCCGTTCTTTGATTAAACTGCGTTTATATCTACCTACCTATTTTATTTTGATTTCTGTTTCGGAGCAACACTGTGTTCATGATTATGTCACTTTATTCGGACTTAAATAATAAAAATACATTTCTCATCAAATTTTTATTTCCAATGTTTTTGAACAATTGTTTTACCTATGACAACATTGAAACTACATGCTCATTTATGCCTACAACACATTTTTTTAATGTGTTATTAATAATTTTAATTTTAAGTAATTTTAATTAGATTCTACAACACTTTACGTCATTAAAAAACACACAAGCCGATATGTAAAGAACAACTTTTCAAAGAGAAGACCAAAACATTGACGTTTCTAACAAATTAGCGATATGACATTTGTTACATTACCGGAGCGAAAAAAACAAATTAAAACCAATATTTTTAGGACAAACTATCTATAATAGACGCCATTTCTAATTATATAAGGGCGGGGCGTGTGATTGTGTTCCAAAGACATGCGCACGAACTCGCGCTCTTTAGTGACAATGACTTTGGCCGTGCAGCCGCGTCCCGAGGCGCACCAGTAGTAGTCGGTGACGGTCTGCCGCCTCATCAGGTAGAACGTGTATCCGCCGATCAGAAGAACATCTTTCCCATTCACATTTTTCACCCAAATCGCTGAAACATAAGAATTTTTGAGTTAAAGTAGCAGTATTCAAAACTTTACTTATTCATTAGTACAAACTACCACATCTTCTTATTAATTACTTATAACCGAAACCCGCCTAACACAAATTACTATTTTAATTGTCAGGTAAATTTCAATAAGAATCAATAACCATATAGCACCAAGAGTTCTTGTTACCGAAAGTAGGCATGAAATCTAAATTATATCTATTATAAAAAAAGAATTAATGTTAATACTTTATCAAAATAAATCTAATATTATATAAATAAAACATCTGCACACAGACACAAATATTTATTTGCACTTCACAATTCACAGATAATTGAAAATACATCGTAATTACGAAGACTAGATACCTATTATCTAACTATACACAAACAGACAAAATACTTCTAAATAAGAGCTCAATTGTAAATAATTCATATTTTTATATTTCTAGACCAACGTTAAAGTTTGAATAAATTTTGCTATGCGTTAGATATAATTTGTTTTTCTACTTTATATACTATTATATCTTATATTTAATCATTATTATCTTTAAAGAACATCATAATGACGACCAGGCTGGCGCGGTGGTACAGGGCTCGAATAGTGGGGCATGTTGCGCCAGGGGTCGCGGTTTCGAATCCCGCCTTGGTCATGGATGTTTATCTATGTTTTGTATGTATTTCTATAATAACAATCTTAAATATATAAAATTTCTTAAATTTATTAAACTTATTAAATACATTCCGTTGTCTAGTACCCGTAACACAAGTCCATAAGGTACTTAGCACGGGGCTAGGCCAACGTAGTGTGAAGTCCATATAAGTATATTTACTTATTTATACGACGACAAATCATTTGAATATATTTTTTTATATTTGCTTTAGCATGCATGTGAAGTTTACTCCATAAAAAAGATTAAGGTGATAATAAAAATATAAGACGTTGTTTTATTATAATGAGTAATATTCGCATAAACATAGACATGCTCATATTTTTTCAACCCTGGGCGTTTGTTGATGAGTAAACTTAAATGAAAGAAATCCTTACAGTTGACTACAAAAGAGCAAATTACAGATCCAAATGTTCATATTATATGTCCTTAAACAAGGTTTAAAAGCGAAAGGCATTAAAATAAACCACATAATAAACTACAAATGCCTAAAGTTAATCCGAACCTATTAAAAAAAAGTTTATGACAAGTATACGAAAATACTTTTTTCAAACATGTTAATTAGCTAAAAAATGTAATCATGCTTTGTACCGGCTCGTACAGCGAACGGCAACTTCGTACGGGGTGAATGACCCCGGCCGGCCCATACTCGCTATCAGCTGAAAGTACAGCTTGTACGAAGTGAGAGAGAAAACTTTAAAAATTCCTGTGGCTAAACTATTTCTCCGGTTGATTTGATTTTTGTTGTGTAGCCTGAAAATGATACACTAAATATGTGGTTTCATTTAATGCCTCTCGTTTTTATCAACCTTGTTTAACATCTACTTTAAACTTATTATATTTTAAAGTAGAGCCCATCTCTTATGAGGTACGTAGGTGGCGCGTGGCTGTGGTTGACGTAGCATCGGGCGATTTCGTTCATCTTCGTGACGGCCAGCCGGGCGGAGCATTTGTTGGAGCCGGCAGAGCACCAGTAGTAGTCCGTCAAGCACTGCTCCCTCATCAGCTTGAACACGAATCCGTTTAAGACGACCACTTTCTTCCCATTGTTGGCAGATTTTGCAAATATCACTGCAACAATTTATGTATTAGTAGATGAAGTTCTTGTGAAAGATTCTGGAGATCTGTTATATTTTAAAATTATTCAAATTTTAATTACAAAGTAATTGAGTAATGACCAGCGGTTTATCTCATACTCGTTTTGTACATTTGTATAGAAATGTACCCTAATTAACTTAGTGATTCGCATGAAATGTAGGCATTGACTACGCTTGACTACTTTCAATAATATATTCCTGTACGAAGTTAATCATAAAAATACGTAGTTAGACAATTCGCACGAAGATTGTGTTTTGCACGACACAGACAAGATTAGATACTTTCTACAGAAGTTTATACTTCTATATTTCATTTACAGACTTCGAAAGGAGGTTCTAGCAAAAACTTTACAGTTTACAAGTATTCGACTGGGGTGGAGAAATGAAATACAATGTTTAAAATACTATTTTTTTATTTCTTTTTTGATAAAATGTAAAGTTTTGATTTACCTGTTCTTGAGTTTTAGTGTCCCCAAATTCTACAAATTCTAGTATGTTCGACAAAATATTTTTTTCTTTAATTACCTATGTTATGTATTATGCCGCCAATTATATTCTTTTTATGTGGTATACTCCCGAGATGATCCTTCGTCATCAAACAGGTTCTGATTATGGGATTATAGGGAAAGAGAGGGCAGCCCCCGCATTTCCATACGCACATTGCACATACTAGTTTTATCATATTTATTAATAGAACCAACAGTAAGCTCTCACTTGAAGAATTTTGTAGATCCTGTAATAATTATAAAGGTAAATATCAAAGGCTTTGACAGTAAATATTAAGGCAATGTAGAGAGAGAGAGCACAGGTATAAGAAGAAAAAGAGAAGAACAGAAATAGTAAGAAGTAAACAAAAACAATATAGCTTTAAAAGGTGCTGCGTCAGCTATAGCAGTAGGTGCATGGTACTATATGAACAAAAATGCATTTGTCTATATGACTATCTGTTTTCTTTTTCCATGAGGTGTACAGGAATGTGGTTCTTCCTTCAATAATAATAGATCCTTGTCTGAATAAAAATAAGAATAGTAAGTTAATAAGCATCATCATCATGATTAGCCGGAGAACGTCCATTGCTGGACATAGGCCTGCGCCTGCCTTATAGTGCGCCATAGGTAAACAAATTTACAAACATTATATGGAAGTTCCTATAAAGTATGTTAAAATTGTGATAGGAACTTCCGTTCTGCCATAGCAAAATAATTATTTTTCTCAATAATTGTATTTACATATATATATATACATATTAATAGTTATAAAATAATAATTTAAATTAATAATAAAAACTAGGTAATGAATAATATATGCGTGTGAGTGAGTGTGTGTGTGTGTGTGTGTGTGAATGGGTGATTGTGTGTGTGTCTGCGTGAGTGTGTGCGTGTGTATGTGTATGTGTGGCTCTGTGCCTATTCGTGTGTGTGTGTGCGTGTGCTGGGCGTGTGCAAGAGAGTGTGCGTGGGTTGTGCGTGCGCGTTTGAGTGTGGAAAAACCAGATGTAGGTATTGTAGGAAGTATAAACAACTGAGCAGTGAGTGTGTAAAATTATTTTATTATACCTGAACGTAAATGCGCTTTACAATTTTTCCTGTTAACACATCTCCAGACTGTGACACCATTTTTGTTTTTGCGTTGCATGTTATTTCTATATCCTTGTCTTATTAGAAGTTCTTGACCCCTTTCTGATTTAATTAAAGAGATGTTAGTTAGTTAGTTCAATGGTTCATTGGCCGCATTTAAAATTGTTTTCGTGATATGATTCAATTCAATATTTTCTGAAAATAAGAATCTGCATCTAATGAGATACTTCATACTACTTAAATTAGATGACATTTACAGCAAAACTTGTTTGAGACATTTTCAGGTTAAGGTACATTTTCAGTCAGGTCAAGAGAGGATGAAGTTATAAACACTTGTTTGTTTTTTTAGTAAAACTTTACTTGTACATACATTTTTTTAAGATGACACCTACAAGCGTTTTTTGACTGGACAATTGTAAATATTGTTTGAGATTTCTACATTCGAAAGTGGTTATTAACCACTGAGGTCAGTCCAATTTGGCTGTTAACAATTTTAGGGATAGACAAAACATGTTTCTTATTTCAAAATTTGAAATAAAAATTACGAGGCAAAAAATTAAAATATACTTACTTATAAATAATAGGAAAATAGGTTCTATAATAATTGAGATCTACGACAAGGAATTTTGTTGTCGTTAACGAAACGGCTATACAACACGATTGTGAAATGAAGTAGGCACTGGGGAAAACCAAGACGCAGCATGATCAGATGATCGGGTGCAGTCTGACGGTGGTATCCAGAGTCTTCGCAATGTACACGCATTGATGAAGATAAATATGAATGTGTACAGTGGAGGCGGACAAATTTGACAACAGGCAGACAAATCTGTAAGGATATCATGATCCTTACAGATCTGTGGTACTCAGTTCTCTTTGCAAACAGATGCAATGTAATCAGTCTAATATTTTTTCACTGGTAAAACTGAATATTCAATTGTATCCACATATACTGTGTCAAATAATTTATAGCGAACAATGTTCAAATTTTGATGTAAATTCCGTTTCTGATAATGTACGTGGGCGCTTTGTGCGCGTGGTCCAAGTTGGCGGCGCTGACCGTCCCCGAGGTGTTCATGATGAACCTGGCCTTGCACTGCCCCCACCGGGTGCATCTCCAGATGAAGTTCTTGGTGCTCTGGGAGCCGCAGTAGAAGGTGTACCCGTCCATGATAGCGATATCTTTACCGCCTCTGTTACGGACAAAGATGACTGAAACAGAACGGGGCAAGTAAAGAACTGCGTGTATTTTTTTATAGTATAAGAAGTCAAACGAGCTGCCGGAGCAGTTTTCATCAATACCGACATCCATATACATTCGCATAAAGTATGCGTTGACCTCCTTCCTCTTCCCCCTCCATGGGCCACCGGCTACTTTAAACCGCATGAGACGCGACAGCGCAACTGTCACTTTACGCCGGGTTGTCACGCGCGTCAGAAGTTTACTTCTTATGAACAAACCTGATTCTGAAGTGAAATGCATGTCTCAAACGTTTCTACTCCTCATACTTTTATTCGCCGGGATTTAAATATCGTTTCATGTTATTGTAATGTAAATTCCAAAAAGCAAAGGTGCTACATTTCTTTAGTTTTTACAAGCAGCTGAAGAATGTCCCTCTTGTAAGTATTAAATCAGGTATCAGTTTAATTTGTATGCATACATTCATCAGTCATCAACTCATCACTATTGAAAGCTAGAACCTTTGACCTCTTTTTAAAACAAATATATTTTTTTTTCGTTTGGAATTGTATTTCTCACATACAAATAAAAAAGTACAAAATATTTAATAATTTATTACGAACACGGAACATATTGCATACCAATTATAAGGGACAAAGAAAAATCAATAATTTTGAGACGTAGATGTAATATTAATGATTGCTGCTAGAAATCTATTACACAGATACAGATCACGAAACCCCAGGTTTGAGTACCGACTACATTCAGGGTGGGCTTTTCAACATCTCAAAAAGTCAGTCCAAAAATAACGGTGTTAGGCTAAGAACTCACTGAGCGTTTTTCGCCCGTGCCCGCTGCGGTCGTAGAACGACCGGCGATTTGTGCAGTCACGTCAAGTCAGTCAAGCTGCCGTTGTGATTATTGCTCAAAAACTTGGCGGATATAATCCTTAGATTGGCGGTAGCAAGACGCACTTGAAATTCTTGTACTTATATTCTTCAAAGCCGCGTCGCCGGCTACTGCGGTCGCCCGCCAAGCGACGGACGAGGCGGCGGTTGAT
>LUGF01047059.1:175097-185467 GCA_001625245.1 Calycopis cecrops
CCCCGCCGGTACCGCGGAAGCTGTAAACAACCGCGAACTCTGCGGATGTAAAACGCATCGTGAAATCTCTTATTTTTTGGATATAAATCTCCATTCTACAGAAGCTGCGTGCTCGCAAACGTGGCGGACGCGGGTGGAAACCACTGCGTGAGTTCATAGGCTTAGCCTTACACCCCCGAACCTCGGAAAGGACACTAAAATGTCGGTCTTTGCGGCTACTGACTAATAATAATACGTCATATAAGTATGCGTAATTTAATCTAAAAGTTTTTGACTAATATACATATCCAATATAACAGGGACATAAATTTCATGTTTACAGCTGTATCTACAGCTAATAAAATAAAATACATAAAAATAAATTCCTAATCTCATTGACTACAAAGTTAAAGTGGTTTATATAATTACAGAATCGTTCGCCCTCTGAGCAAAAACAGTAGAATATTTATTTTTTATTTATTTATTTAATAATTCATTTACACAGAATAAAATTAAAACATTATGTATTAAAATGTTAGAGAATGCTGGTACATAGATTTATAGGAAATATTCCTTTTTTTAAATAGCCTTTAGCCATCTACACAATATTCCGCTTGCTACTTCCACTAACATGCACTACGTACATATACACCATATATTCCATAGCATTAATGGAAGCAGTTCTGTGATGATGTCCGGACCTTATTTCTTAGACCCCTTTGTCCATCTTTCTGTCGCCAGGTTGTATCACCTGAACCGTGAAACTATCGAGGCAATATTATGTAAAAGTGTGATACACAGATACTTCCCATAGCGACTTTAGTTGTAGAGACATCGACATTATTACTATATACTCTATACATTATATACTATGATTATATACACTATATACTAACAGATCGGGCATCCTTTTCTAGTAAAATATGTCATTTATTAAAATAAAATATAGTCTAGATATTAGGTAGGAGAAAAAACATATCATCTGTGGAGAATTTTATTAAAATCGCTCCAGTAGTTTAGGAGATTATCCTAGATAAACATTTATATCTAAGTATATAATGCTTTATAAAATTCTTCTTTGAACGTAGTTACGTACATATCAGTAGACTTTACTGTTCGGACCTAAATTTATACTGTGGAGACGAAATAAGCCCAATATACGTTCGTTGTTGTGTCATGAGTGCTCTGTAAAGGTTATGACTGTGGTCGAACGGGAGACCGACCAGGGTGGTCGGTCTCCGTCTCTTGCAGAGAAAAAAAAAGGAGGTAATTTAAGTATTAATAAATGGACATAGGGACCAAGAGGTCCCACTTCCCGCGACTCTGACGTCGGGGACAGCTCGCGCGCGATAGCTAAAATGGCTTCTGCGCAGATTGTCTGTGATTATGTGGCTCATGGATCATTACGGTATAAACTAAGATACTATTAACGAATTATGATAGCAATAGTATGTTTGTATGTTTGTACTTACACAAATACAGAACTGATTGGGCTGAAATTTGGCACAGACTTACATTGACTCTGGATAATCATATACATTCTTTACATCGGGAAGAAACCTGAATGATTCCCCGGGAATTCGATCCACGAAGACGAAATCGCGGAGAAGGAATATGGAAGTACTTAGGGATTAAGACGTACTATGTCATTCGATTCTCTTTTTCTACAAGCTGGCGTGCAAACGCGTCGTGGTGACGAAACTACAAGGACACGGCTAGTATCAAATATACCACAAAATATAAAT
Source organism: Calycopis cecrops (assembly GCA_001625245.1). Taxonomy (NCBI): domain Eukaryota; kingdom Metazoa; phylum Arthropoda; class Insecta; order Lepidoptera; family Lycaenidae; genus Calycopis; species Calycopis cecrops. The sequence goes on from LUGF01047059.1 coordinate 176,822, forward strand.
ATTATACCTAAATATAATAATAATTCGAATGCCAGTCATTAGATAGAAGCTACCTTCTAATGACTGGCATTCGGGTTAACTGAGGGGCCTATATTTGACAAGAGCGTTTTTTATAGTATGAGGCAAACGACCAATCGGAGCCTTTTTCTACAACCGACGACCAGACACCCGCATAATAGCTACATAGATACATTGCCCTCCTTTCTCTTCCCTTCTCTGTGGGTTTCTTATACTTTGTAGTAAAATCCATTCCTGACAATGAAGCTTGGCTCTGGATGGTTGTGATACACGTCGCCGGTGATCATCCGCCCGTTGTGAGCCGAGATGATGAATCTGGCTCTGCACTTGGCCCACCGGGTGCACCGCCAGGACACCGTCCTCTTCGTGCGGACGGCGCAGTAGAAGGTGTTTCTGTTTAGTATTGCTATCTCTTTCCCCGCTTTGTTCTGCACGTAGTTCACTGCAATGAAACGAAATGTTATACTAAAAGTAGTTTATATTACGTACTTGTCTAAAAGGTCATTCTAATATTGCTAGTACAAACAATATTTTACTCATCCTCCCACTATAAGCGAGTCACCGAACCCTTGGCCCTTGTGTATACGTAAACATCAGTATATTCTTTGTCATATTAAAAAAAAAAGAAACATGCTAACCTAAGAACTATCTACGTATTTCATTAACGTCTCTAAAAATTCTCGAACGACTGGTATATTTCGGGATACATTACATAGGATATATAGGATAGTTTTCGGGATATATAAGCGCCGAGGATGTTGTGAATTTTGTTGGTAAGCAAAAAATACATAGTAAAAAAAAGTAGTTAAGAAGAAAACATACAATAGAAACGATTAAATAAAAAATAGATTCTATATTTCGTTAAACACGTATAACAGGACAACTTTAACATCTATACTACAAGTCAGCGTGCACAGAAGATATTGAGATCTAATAGTGTAATTCTTTGAGATAAAATTCTCAGTGTAGTTGATTAACCTAAGTTTATTTTTATTGGTAGAATTGAAGAGGCCCTATGATCGAAAAAATGATGAATATATGTACTCGTATGACTCAATAATAAAAAAAAGATTAAAAAATTACGAACACAACTACCGACATACATATAATTTTATTATTAATGACCTGTGACGATAAACATTTCTTGTTTGTGACTTTTGCGATTGTTACATATTTTTGAAGTTACTGCACGGGTTCTTGTGTATCACAATACGTCGAGCAAAGGTATATGTTTTCGCTAGTAGCTTTAATAAATATTTTATCGTGTTAAAACCTGTAAAGTACTGAAACACATTTCGTTACAAAGGATTATATTCTTCTCGAACTTAAAACAGTATTTTAGAAATACCAATATTAAATGGTAAAGTCTTAGGGATTTGTCAATTTAACGCAAAAAATAATTTAAAAAACTGACAAATAAAGGTCCTTGTAAGTCAATTAAATCATTGATAAAATTCTCAACTCTTTTACATTAAAATATAAAGAATGCAACTTCAGTCCTAAAATAATTTATATGCAAGGTTAAATTATTATAATAGATTATATAATCTCATATTAAAAGTTAAAATGATATTAAATGGCCATCTTCGCCAAGCACTTCTAACAAATTTCTCATGATCAGAATAAATGTATATTATATTATACATACAAAAATTATTAACCGATATTATGCAAAAATTGTTGTTGAGTAAAGTGCATACGCTGTATAAAGCTTAGTTGCAGCAAAAACTGTGAAACTGCTTACTACATCTACTCTATCTTAAGATATTTAATAAGTTAACATAAGCCTTATTTTAGGTATATAGATAACATTTATTCTCTAATTAATTGAATTATTCCGTTTATTACAAATAATTTATCATATACATAGCTCATTATACTAGGCATTAAATTCACTTCACACACGCCGATCAGATCAAATTTAAACGTATTTAAATCCGTATTTGGAAGACTGTATTTTGTACAAAACTCCGCCGTACATGCGTATGGAGGGCGGTGCGTGCGTGTGCTCCAGGGTTGTCACCCTGAGGATCCTCCCCGTGCTGGAGGCCTTGAACCTCGCTTTACAGGGGTAGCCCTTGGTGCACCGCCACATGCCCCCGTAGACGGCGGCTCGCTCGGCGTCGCAGGTGTAGTACGTGAAGCCCTCCAACACCGCGATCCGCTTGCCGTTGCCGTTTATCACGAACTTGGCTGAAACAGATATTTATTTATTACATTTGTAACAAGACAGGTAATAATTGTTATAAGCCAAGATTATCATAAATAATCTAAAAATTAATAAGCTTAATCGACAAATTATTGATATCTACAATTGCGAACGTACGGCGGTGACTAAAAAGCGCACATAAAGAAAGCAGTGTTCTATCAGGATATTGTTATAAATAATGTATATTTATATATATAACAATATCCAGATAGTACATTTGGATCAGGTTTCTAGTCTGCACATAACGTTAACAAACCACTCTACAAAGTGTATAGGTACAGCGTCTTTCTTTTTTTATACAAATGCTACAAAAGCAGCTCCAGGAGGTTATGAACCTCATGCAATACTTATCCCTACCACTGCTCTTCATGAATAGAAAAAAAAGAAGAACAGTACTTTTCTTTTTTTCTATTCATGATTCAATTTAACAGGACCGTCTCCAAAAAGATTGAGTTTTAAAAATCGTAGTTACCTCAGGTGTAGTCAGAGCTGACCTGAAACTCGTTTTTGAGGCATTATTACATTCACGTAATAGAATAAAAGAATAAAAAAAAAAATTTTTGACGTTTTTGACTCGACAGAAAACTCAAATCACGCTTAGCATATTGTACTGGCCAATACGAGCAAGAGATATTTTTTATTAGGATTCCGGAGCTAAATAGAAAATAATATCAGGATATTTTTGTCACAGTGCGTACAAAAATTGGTATGTGTTTTTTGGTTATTTTCGGTTTTCAATGCAGATTTTATTGTTATTTCTATACGCACATACTGTTAAAACAGCTATGTGACTAATTCAATATTAATTTAGACAGTTACTATTGTAGCTATGTGACTTTTGACATACCTAATAAGTTTTTTGCTCTTCCTTTGTGTGTAAAAAGACAAAACAACTATTACACGCGCAACGATATTTTGTAAATAACGGAGCTTGGTATTCCATAGTTTAATTTACACAATGAAATTACAACACATAATAATAATTTATTAAGTATTAAAATAATAACAATAGAGTAGGTAATATAGAGTAAGCGCCAAATACAACAGTATTTCTTACACTTTAAGGTCCCTAGATAAATGGTGAATCAAAAATAAAACAAACACACACTTTATATATTAAGATGAATTAAAACTCAAACAGAAACTTCAAAGATCTGAATTAAATACCTACTAGTCGTTGGCCCGTGCCCATTTCATTGGGCGTCCAAAATAAAATCTATTCACACATAGGTATATAGCACACTTATCAACTCGGAAAGGGATCGTAACCGTATCACCTCGAGCCGGTCAGTATTCTTTGTGTGAAACTTCATACTGCAACGCACACTAATGGAAACGTAATCATATCGTCTTCGCTTTTCTAGGCGAGGCGTTTACGATCCTTTTCCGAGCTGATAAGTGTGCGGCGACCATTAATCGTAATAAAATATAGCCTATGTTACTTCCTGATAATATAGTTGTTTATTAGTGACAGAATGATTACAGTGGGTCCAATAGTTTGAGAGCTTGATCGATACAAACAAACATAAAATCTTTGCTGTTTATAATATTTTATAATATTAGCACACAATAAAACCATTTAACAGACTGAGTCAAATGAGCAGTCGTAATATAGATTACAACCGACGCCCTCATACATACGCATAAATATCCGCGGAGAAGACGAGTTAGACGTGCCCTCATTTTGTCATGCTCTCTACTGAGCCACGGGAAACTCAGAAACCGTACGGAGTATTACTGTAGTAATTACAGGTAATACAGCATCAGCAGGTACATAATACACTTATATTTTTACATTAAATTAAAGATGAACTCTACGAGCACCAACGACCCTTATTATGCTAATATAGCAATAAAATAATGTTTAAGTTGATAATATCGCAGTTAAAAAAAAAATACAGTCATTATATGTAAATTTCTAGAAAAAATGGTTAAAACAAATATAGTATTATTGAAAAAGATAATCTTTTTAATCATAATAAACAATATCAGTTGGCATTATCATCTTTAAAACCTTAAAGATACCTATTATATTAAAACAAAATAAATAATACATATTAACACATCATTGATAGAATCACTTTTTCACAATACAAATTAAAATTATTAAAACTAAAATAAAAGCACCAAAGTTACTAATAATCAATTATTTTCCCCGATACGATTAAAACTTGAATGATCGATTATTATATTAATCATTATACATTCACTATCACAGTAGATTATATTTTTATATGCGAGATTGTTTTTAATGGTGTAGGGAGGCAAACGAGGAATCGGAGCCATTATCATGATTACCGACGCTCACAGACATCCGCATAGAGGCTATATACAATTTAAAAAAGTTTATTCGGTTTCCTAGGTATGAGTTTATTTACAATATTCAAAAATCATTGTTATTTCAATACACCCCAATATAATCCATAAGTAGTTTCATATTTTTGAATAATCAATATGGTAGGTATATTGATTATTCAAAAAAATATATAAAATTCCCGTGTCACAATGGTAGTTACCATACCATACTCCTCCGATAAGGCTAAGAACGATTCTCATTAAATTTTGTGTCTACATCGGGTAAGACAGAGAATCGACCAATATCTATTTTTCATTTCGATATCTCTACTGGATCGAAATTTATGTGGATAAATAATTCATATAAAACTTTTTTTTATATTATAGGGAGCAAACGAGCATGTGATTAGTGACTACCGCCGCCCATAGACATAACAATATAAAACTACGTAAAATATAAACTTTAATGGTTATGGTTTTTGCCTATTTTGACGACGTGTTGGTCTACGGTGGTGATGGCAGCAACACACCCAAAGTTCTTTTTGGAGCACCGCCATCTTGTTTTATTGCTAACCGAGTAAGCCTTTATATATTTATAATCGCCCATTATAATTGCGTCGTTGCCACGGCAAGTTTTTATGAATTCCGCTGAAAAAAATAAAAACTGCATAATAAATAAACTTCTATTTACAGAAGAGAAAACAAAATAGTTATTCGTATTTATTACCTATCGTGATTACTCACTTACTAAATTTAATCCCTAGCTTATCACCATTGATGGCGAAGGTGATAAGATAGGAGCTTATGATGGAGGTTTAGACTAGCTTTTGATGATGGTTTAGACATAGCATGAGACTTTGTTTAAACCGTAATGATGTTAAGCAATTGACAAAGGGAAATGAAGACTTTTAGGGTCCGATTATTGAATTCAAAGGAAAATTACAAAGAAAATTAATTATAAAAGCTTTTTAATAAATTATAAAATATTTTTTTATATTAAATCTCGTCCGTATGTCGAACAAATGTTATTCTTTCAAGTGAAAACTGAATTGTAAGATGGCACGGAAGTAAGTTACAATCTAGAATAGAATAAAATATTTTTTATTGAAAAATATATATTTCTTTGGAATATATATTACGCTTATAAAACCACGAAGCCTAACTAGTTATACAAAAAATATATCCTATATTTAATTATTAACTCTTATTATGGTCAATGAGATCTCTCCTCTATTTTATGTAGGTGCGGCAAACGTGCAGTCGGAGTAATTTTATGACTACCGTCGCCCATAGACATCCGCATAGAGCATTCTTTCCCAAAGTGGGCGACAATCCCTTGTGGGCGCCGGAGCGCGTGCGTATGGCCTATAGCGGGGCGGTAAGTGTCCTATAAAACGACAAACATGTTATACATATTTTTGAGGTGAACAAAAATGGGATGCGCTACAAAATAGCTGACTTTCAAAGTGAAATAAGTTTGAGAAACTCTGGCATAGAAGTTGTACAGAGTCCTCGAGTCGTCCGCCAGAATAAAACAATCACCTTCACTAAGTATGACAACTTTGTGTGAATGTTTCTCTCCTTAGAGGTATATTTTGTCATCTATCAACATTTGTCGAATATTTAATCATTGTAGGTAATATCAATATCATCACAGCAAATGTGTTTTCTTTTAATGATGTCTTAAGTTTACGCGAATATTACTTATTATAATAAAACAACTTTAAAGAGTTTTCTCTATTTATAAATCACCAGAACTGGGGTAAAAAGTAGATAAAAAAATCAATATATAAAAGTCTCGAGTGACATTGTTTGTAACTGCTCCAAAACGGCTGAATTTTATTAAATTTTTTTTGTATCTGTCAGATCTGACAATCGGACTTAAAATATATTTCAGATCCTAGCATTACTTCGAGATCGAGGCTTGATTTTAAACCGCGGGGCGCAGGTAGTTACATGTGATTGTGTTCGTTGTTGATCTTGAGTACCGCAGCCCCGAAGGTTGTGACGGAGGCGAGGCACCCCAGGTGCTTCTTCGAACATCGCCATCTCACTTTCTCATTCACAGAATAGTCTTTAAAAAATTTATAATCATCAACTTGTATCGCAACCGTCCCCAATGAAGTCTTCACGAATTTCACTATAACAAACATACGAATCAATAGAAATTTACATACAAATGTTTAAAAATTTTAAGGACAAAATTGGTGTTCGAAATAATTATATAATAAGATTTTGTGTAAAAATAACAAATATATAATATATTAAACATAGAATCCACAATTAAACAAGATCATCAAAATCTCCATCACCAAATATGGACATTATAAAATAACGTACCTACTTAACTATTAGGTACAAAACAAGCTTAAACATAAGGGATGTTTAGGCTATTAAACTGAATCAAGTATGTTTAACATCGTTTTTCACATTCGCATAAAGACGCGCCGTCCCTTGCCTTAGATGCTCTGCGATCAATGGGGTCCGCAGCAGTGACGTCATTGACGACTTTGATAATCATCGGGGTACAACTGCGAATCAGCCTCCTGAGAACCACCTCCACAGAAGGGTCGCTGAACACCCCGTCAACTGCGGGACAATCTTCCCAACGTATTTTATTTACCACTTCTCTTTTTCTTCAGTCGACATCCCATGTCAGTTTGAATAATCAATGGTTGTGAATATTACAAAATCTACACACAAAGTCGTTGACGGTCATGACGGCGGATCTGCAGCCGTGCACCCTCTGGGAACACCGCCATCTTGTCTTGCCGTGTTTAGTGTAGTCTAAGAAATATTTATACTCCGCAATCCTCAGCACCCTCCGACCACGACGACTCATTCCAAATGACACTATAAAATTATAATTAATATTACCGCTAAATATCTATATGACGCATTTTTTTATTTTATCTGAATTTAAAATGTCTTGTACGCGACTGTATGTAGTTCGTTTTTTTTCCATTCCTTGCTTTATCATCTTCACCTTGCTCTTTCGACTGCAGAACACACATCTAACATCGATCGCCACGTTTCTTGCTTATAATAACTAAATGTAAAGAATATACTTGATTAAATTTCAAATTCTAGAATTTGCAGCATCCTGCATAATTTTATTTTTTCATCATCATTATGCTGCCGGAGGACGTTCACTGCTGCACATGGGCCTAACGCTAACGGCCACGGGCACGAAGCACGAGGCTGGACGCCGCGCCGTACAATAATCTCTTAGGGTCAGCTCACACCGAGACGCGACGCCTCGCGGCGCCGCGCGTAGATTTTACATAGAGCAACTCAAAATATACTTTACTTACTACACGAAAAGATACACATTTCATTGTGAGAATTCAGATACGTTGCGCGGCGCAGCGCTGCACCTCGAGACGTCTCGCGACGCAGCGCGACGTATCGCTACGCGGCGGTGACGAGCGGCGTGCAAGAGCGGTGCTGCGTCTCGCGTTGCCGCGCGGAGCAGCGCGGCGCCGCGAGGCGCAGCCTGAGGCCGCTGTGGCGACTTGTCTACTATTTCCGTCCCGACTTCGTTTTATTATTATGTTATAATTTATTTCCTGCTTGCATTATAAGAGATTTGTAGTAGATGTTTAATAGAATAGAAAACGAAAAATACTACGTTATTTCCCAAAAATATTATTCGATGATACTTGTCACTACGAAAACATATTTTTTTAACGATTATAATGATACATTTAAACTTTACAAAAATATATATTATTATTTTACATTATATATTGTTATTTTTTATAACCTACCAAAAACATCGATGTTTCCGAACATCGATGTTTTCCTTTCGATGTTTATCGAGCATCGATGTTTAAGGGTCGATGTTAATATCGATGTCAACATTGATGTTTTTCTAACATCGATCATCCCTAACTACGGGTGTCGGGTGGGCGCGGGAGGAGCGGTAGCCCGCGGCACAGCCGCGGCGAGTAGACACGTTCCGCTGCGCCGCACGGCGTCTCGCTGCACCGCGCGGCGTCGTTGATGATACGATTTAAAGATGCGTCTCGCGGCGCCGCGAGGCAACTCGCAGCGCCGCGCTGCGCAGCGCGACATCAAAGCCGCGTCACGTCGCGTCGCGTCTCGGTGTGAATTGACCCTTA
>LUGF01047059.1:187043-202490 GCA_001625245.1 Calycopis cecrops
TATTTCTAGAATAAAAAATCTTAAATATATAAAAATTCTTAAATTTATAAAACATATTAAATATATTCCGTTGTCTAGTACCCGTAACACAAGTCCTTACGGTACTTAGCACGGGTCTAGGCTAACGTGGTGTGTAAAGTCCACAGATATTTATTTATTTATTATTATTTATTTTATTTACCACTTCTCTTTTTCTTCAGTCAGCATCCCATGTCAGTTTGAATAATCAATGGTTGTGAATATTACAAAATCTACACACAAAGTCGTTGACGGTCATGACGGCGGATCTGCAGCCGTGCACCCTCTGGGAACACCGCCATCTTGTCTTGCCGTGTTTAGTGTAGTCTAAGAAATACTTATACTCCGCAATCCTCAGCACCCTCCGACCACGACGACTCATTCCAAATGACACTATAAAATTATAATTAATATTAACGCTAAATATCTATATGACGCATTTTTTTATTTTATCTGAATTTAAAATGTCTTGTACGCGACTGTACGTAGTTCGTTTTTTTTCCATTCCTTGCTTTATCATCTTCACCTTGCTCTTTCGACTGCAGAACACACATCTAACATCGATCGCCACGTTTCTTGCTTATAATAACTAAATGTAAAGAATATACTTGATTAAATTTCAAATTCTAGAATTTGCAGCATCCTGCATAATTTTATTTTTTCATCATCATTATGCTGCCGGAGGACGTTCACTGCTGCACATGGGCCTAACGCTAACGGCCACGGGCACGAAGCACGAGGCTGGACGCCGCGCCGTACAATAATCTCTTAACTTCATCTAATGTAAAATAATATCTGCTCTAAAACCAGTGATACATTGATGGTTAAAATAAAAAATGCTAAGCATAAATTCAGAGCTTAAAAGTGCGGTAAGTGCTACTTACTGTTTGGGCAAATTAAATTAATTAAAAGATTTTATTTAAAAAGTGCCCAAATGATAATTATAAAATAAGAATGTAAAAAAAACTTACTAAAATTTATTATGATGTAGTTTAATTAATAAAATAGCATTTTAAAAATTAAAATGAAATATTATAATTAATTTAGACAAGTATTAAACAAAAATAAGAAAAAACGTTTAGCACTAAAAATACAAAGTAGAAAATTAATTGCATTTTTATTCTGAATAACATTAGTTATTAGCCATTTCATTTATACGTAAATTCACATATCGTTCTTTCAAACAAAACTCAATTATAAAACGACAACCAAATATTAGATAGTATTTCCTACAAAAACATGGCAAATGTGGTAAAAGCTTATAAAACAAAGGTTTATTGCTACAATTTTTACTTTGGCGACAATATTACATTACTTGTTTCTACAATTATTTAATACACACATACACAGCACATCATCAGCCAACTCTCTTACGAGGTAGGCAGAGAGGACCGAGTACCACATATCACGACTCCACACTTGCCTTGCTTCCTCCGCGCCGGTTGCCTGGTGCTGCTCTTGACAAGCCTTCACGTCACTTATTTAATCTGAACATATTTCCCCGCGGCGGTCTTGAAGAAGGTGGGCGCCGCGTGGTTATGCTCCCCGTGTATCTCCTTCATGACCAGGTCGTATGTCGTCACCACGGCGACCTTACAGCCCGCGTGGTACTTGGTGCAGTACCATCTGTAAAAAAATAATCCATCAATTTCAAGAAACAAACAAAATTACATAAGGATACACACAGATAATGATCAAGCCCTTTCTTTTATATTGTAAAGAAGCAAGCGAACAATTGATCTTATTAATATATTTTTTTTTATGGTATAGGAGGGCATACGAGCAGTCGAAGCTATTTTCATGACTACCGACGCCCGCACAAACATCCGCATAGAGACTATACAGATGCGCTGCCCTCCTTTCTCCTCCCACCTCCCCGGGCCACCGGCTACTTACACACCGCACAAATACAACTGATTCCTGACTGATTCCGTTCCCCATCATAATATCATCATAGGAAAGTCACAAATTGCACGAAACGCCATAGCCAAGCTGTCTGACTTCACGTCAGTATAATGTGAGGTGGAGATGCCTCCCCTGTCGTGTCGAATCAACTCGCTGCAGTGCAACACTGTTGCAAAGCCTAGTTAGGGTCAATTCACACCAAAAGCGGCGAAGGGCAGCGAAGCGGAGCGCACATTCAGCGTCATATAAATTTAAAATTTATTTTCTTTACTGTAGTATTTATTATCGAATTCTCGCGACTTCCGCGCGGATTCCAGCGACTGCTCGAGCAGCCGCGCTTTTGGTGTGAATTGACCCTTAGTTAGCAAATGGTAATGGTAGTGCCATACTGCATAACTCGTGCTGGCGCAATCCGGTTGCACTGCAACCGGATTGCGCCAGCACGACCGGGGAGGGACCATCCTCGCCTTAAAGGTCATGGCTTTTTATTAAGTTTTGTGAAAAGCCAGTGGCCCATAGACATGAACGAGGCCAAGGCTTCTGCATAATCATTACTCCTACGGATGAAGAGCCTCGGTAGTCAGCCAGTGGGTCCAATTGTTCATCTGTCCCACTATGCTATAAAAATGACTAGTTCATTCATGCTACATTACCTGTAACGGTCCCTCTTAGACACCTGCTGACGGTTGTACGCGAAACCCTTCAGCATCAGCGCCGTGCGGCCCGGCTTGTACTCTATCAGCTCCCCTGAAACATTACGTGCGGTTATTGCGGGCAGTAGGAACAGGCGTCCAGTCAGGAAACGGGAAGACGATACAAAAATTCAAGACACGGATGGAGAGTATAAAGGGACCGGATACACCTGTGGAGACCTCTGCCAAAATGCACAACTACCTACCTGTATGACCTATTGTACAACTGAATAAATTACCCAATAAACACATTATAGTCTTGTGAAATTAATTTTTAATAAAGAGCCATTAGTATTCCGATATAAAGATAAATCGTACAAACTCCATCTTCAGAGCTGTTGATGACACAAACAATAAAAACGAGAACAAGATTCACAACTTTATTTCGGTTTCACTATAACGTAACATCCATTAGACGTTTGGAACAACCTCGGCGGCTGGTGGTTGTGGTGGCCGCTGGACTTCAGCACGACGCCGTCTCCGGTCACGTTGATCCTCACTTTGCACCCCTTGTCGTAGTTGACGCAGTACCACCTGTACCTGTTCTCCTTCAACAGTCCCTGACGATTGAATATGAAGTCGTTCAGTAAAAACGCTTTGAGACCTCGACTCGTGGTTATAACTTGACCTGAAACATTATAAATTGTATTGAGGGTAAATAACTGTAATGTACATTCAAGTGAAAAACACAAATATCCTAAATTATAATTTATTGCACCCAGTCACTCGCTTTATAAAGACATCTCGACGCCGTACACTAAAAATCGTCGAGCCCTTCAAACTGTAGCAGGTAAAAAACAAATCTATATTCATTTTTTTACAAATATATTATGTTATTTAGTTTGACGTACCAAATATTTCCAAATCACTTCTTTGTTATAATCCTGCAATAACAACAGCCATCGCTCATGACCGTTTGATAAATATTGATAAACATATATCGATAAAAACACATAAGGGATTCACATTGGCGAGGCCTTGCAAACGATGACAGTGGGTACACCTTTTTCTAATATATTTTAGGGACACTTTCATTTCGTCAGCTTACATACGTAGAAATAGGTTTTCTGTTGTAACAAATACACACTAATTGAAGATACCTAGTAACGTTAAATTCGAGGGTGAGACGTCATCTAGCGTTATGAAACGTTTCATAACTCATGACAAACTATTGCAGATAAGAACGTCCAGCTATGCTGACTCCGTTCTTATCTTTTGGAATCACTGTTTTATTTAATGTCAAATCTATTTTGTTACTTCATTACAACGTAAGGCCCGCTGGAAGTTTGGAACAGTTTAGGCGGCTGGTGGTTGTGGTGGCCGCTGGTCTTCAGTACGAAGCCATCTTCTGTCACGTTGATCCTCACTGCGCAGCCCTGGTCGTAGTTGACGCAGTACCAGCTGTATCTGTTCTCCTTCAACATTCGCTGACGATTGAATATGTATTCGTTTAGCAAAAATGCTTTGAGACCTCGACTAGTTATTATAATTTGACCTGAAAAATTTTAAATGGATTTGAGGTCACTATTAAGAAAACGATACTAAAATAGCAGGATTCTTTACAGTCTTTCTGATTCTTTACTTATTTTAAACGTTGTGAATTCTAATCAAAAACTACCATTAAATGATCATGTAGAGTCCTGAGTATTCGTTAAAAAAACTAATCGAATGTATATGTAATACTTGCTTTACAATATCTTTCGGCGAACCGCGAGATAATTTCCATTTTAGCCTTTAACTAAAGTACTTTCTTTCAGTCGAGCCTTAAAGTATGTAGGTAGGTATCTAAAATATTAGGGAAAAATCAAAATTTTACTAAATTCATTTTTGGTCCATTGTTGGACATCCAACGATCGACAGCAATAGGCTGATGATGATGACGAATTTTCGGTGTTTCACTGTCCTTATTAGTCTCTTCTAGATAAGCAAAAAAAAGTTAGTTAATGGGAAAAACTAATTTATTTGGCCTTGCCTAGCTAAACCTAGGAGTTCTGAAGCTTGGCCATGACTTACAATAATCATAAAATTGGTAAATTAAGTTTCATATTGCAATCTTGCACATAAGTTATAATTAAATATAACAATCAATCTTGTCTTGAGCTTCACGTAAATAAATAAATAAAAAAACAAAGAATCTATAAACAGATTTATTAAAAATGGCTATGATTTAATAAGCACATAAAGCGTATCAGAATGTAAATATTATACTAGATATTTACAATAATTTATTTAAAAACATTATTTAAACAACATATTTAATATACTTATAACTATTTTAGGTAATAATTTACTAGTTATACTATATTTTCAGCCTGGTGTTTCCCACTGCTGGGCAAAGGCCTCTCTACTCTCCTTCAACTTCCCTAGACAGAAATAAATGTGCTAGACAGGGCCGATCCTTCCGGGAGGAGTCCAGCTCTGCCGCGTGTCGCGGGCCATCCTGGAGATCCAATGGGTTATGATCGTGGCCCGGGGACTACCCGGCATGCGGATTATCCTTTATATTTATTATTTAATTTACTAATACTTTTAAATACAAATAAACAATATAACTAGTTTGTTAATGAGATCTTATAAAAATATGAAGAATAAAAGGAAAGTATATAAAACATAATTAACTTACCTATTTATTATACAATATGAAATCATATAAAAAGAATTAAAAAATGATTGCTACTACCCTACTGGGGGAGGCCTACATGATGCCATCTCTAAGTGCCTTTCATGAGGTTTGTGACATCCGGTGGGTCATTGAAGGGGAGGAGGAGAGCACGGTAGCACGTTCCCATAAGTTTTCTGCTGATATCGATGGGAGTTTCATAGGCTCTTATACTATAAAAAGCACAATATTAAACTATTCGCCAAGAACTAAACTGTTCGTGTCTTCTATCACATAGGTAAACATAAAATTATACCTATTTGTGAAATCTAAATATACACAACAAAGAATTATCAAATAACAATGTAATAAATATTATATAATTTAAGAAAATGAAAATTCATAATGTCTATTTTACTCTTCACCAATGATTATGTTCCCCGTGTTTTTTCACAATCACATTGTAGACTGTCGTGATGGATGCCTTACATCCGTAAGTTCGCTTTGAACATCTCCATCTAATTTTCCCATCTATTCCATAGTCCTTGATAAACCTATTGCCATCGTATTCAATAACGGGCTGCCCTCGGCGGGACGTTGAAAATACGACCTCTGAAAATTACAAAATAATTCAAATCTTCACATGAAAATAGTACACAATACTCATTTATTGCTTGAATTTATATGATACAGATTTATTAGAAAGCAATATGGCTAGAAGTAAAAAAAAATTAACCACTTTTATTTTATTTAACCATACTAAAAAAAAGCACAATATTAAACTATTCGCCAAGAACTAAACTGTTCGTGTCTTCTGTCACATAGGTAAACATAAAATTATACCTATTTGTGGAATCTAAATATACACAACAAAGAATTATCAAATAACAATGTAATAAATATTATATAATTTAAGAAAATGAAAATTCATAATGTCTATTTTACTCTTCACCAATGATTATGTTCCCCGTGTTTTTTCACTATCACATTGTAGACTGTCGTGATGGATGCCTTACATCCGTAAGTTCGCTTTGAACATCTCCATCTAATTTTCCCATCTATTCCATAGTCCTTGATAAACCTATTAGCATCGTATTCAATAACTGGCTGCCCTCGGAGGGACGTTGAAAATACGACCTCTGAAAATTACAAAATAATTCAAATCTTCACATGAAAATAGTACACAATACTCATTTATTGCTTGAATTTATATGATACAGATTTATTAGGAAGCAATATGGTTAGAAGTAAAAAAAAATAAACCACTTTTATTTTATTTAACCAGGCATATAGATAAAAAAATGAAAAACGTTTATTCTGAATGAATTTATTTTAGCAATATGTTTTACATGTTAATAATAATTAATATAATTTTAGGGAGGTGTTAGCTCTAAGTTCATCTACCGCTTCTTACTATAAAAATCATCAATCAGTATTCAAAATGTTCTAAACATAGCATAACTAAATAACTAAACTTAGCTTACTAAACTCCGCCTGATGTTTACCCTTATTAAAATTATTTTATATTAATTTAATCTAGATTAGAGAACAGGGGCGCTAGAACCAGTATTACATAATTAATTAACTATTGGTAAAATATAATTTTGATATGCATATGAAAACAACATGTTTTACATGTTATTTAATATCATTTTAGCTATTTCTTAGTTCATCTATAGCTTAATGTTTAAAAAAGAAGCCAAATCAAAATCTCATTCTAAAACTTTCCTTGTTTCATAACTATACTTAACTTTATAACTTTATCTACCAAACACCAAACGATATTTCCTGACATTGGATATTTCTAGCTAACCGGGCTACTATATGTAATTTAACTAGTAAGTTGGTGAACAGAGCTAGTCTAAATCTAAAATCTAAATAAATGCTCAATGACAATGCTTGCCTATTTTTTTAATAATAGCTCCACGGAACGTTACAATGACAGCTTTGCATCCGTAATATCTTTTCGGACACCGCCAAGTGATCCTGTCGAGTTTCCCCTGGTAATGCTTGTTGTACTGGTAGCCCTCGCACTCAATGGCCTGCTCTCCTCGTTGAGTGAAAGTTAAACCTGCAAAAATATACCTCAGTATTAGAAAAAATCCTTAAACCATTATACGATATTTATGAGATGTGTTTCAAAATGGTTTTCCCAGGGTGATTTTAGGGGTATATAGATATTGCTTTTATCTCTCTTTTATCTACGAGTATGTTTCATTAAAAAAAGGCATGAGTTTTTATTTTAAATTATGCTTTTATCATTTAACCATTCATTAAAACTATTTTATACAGCTAATACAAGAACAAAAATAAAGTAGGTTAAAGGGATCAAAATTTACTTAAATAAATAAATAAATTCTAAAAAGATTTATCGCTATTATAAGTTTTAAGCTTTCACTATTCGTATTTATATTTATATACTGTAAACGGGACTTCATCGCGTCATAAAATCGAAGCGACTCTCGACGTCTCAGTCTACTCGTGACCACGGCCGTAACGTTACAGCCGAAACGTCGAGAGTCGAGGTAAATACTTCGATTTTATAACGCGATTAAGTCCCGTTTACAGTATATAAATACTATTAAAAGATTTATATAATACATATTAGGTATGATACACACGAAGAGCAACCTTAGATCATTCTTATTAAACGGCTTCAAAAATATAATTTACTATATCGAAAGATGATTGATTATTATTTACGATTAAATTTAATTTTTGGGAATTTCGATATTGGATAATGCACAAGTATGATTTATGCATGTGTGAACGGTTCTCTAATATTTCTAACGATTGTATACGTATCAATCTATAAATTCGTTATGAAAGTCAAAACTGTACATTTCATATTTTTTTAAAAGAATACTTGGAGCGAGATCTACAATCGATATCGAGGCCAAAAATGTAGTTTTTAGAATTTTTGTCGGTATATCTGTGGGTCCGGTCTGGGCTAAACCAAAAAATACCGCGTGGATTTACTTCAAATTTTGCATGAATATTGCTAACAGGTCGGGTCATCATATAGACTACATATTATCACGATATTTCCACGGGATCGAAACTTATGCGCGTGAAACCGCGGAGCGCAGCTAGTTCAAACATAAACCTATAACTAGACCAGCTATTATAAAGAAATAAAAATAAAAATGTCAATCGCTTGACCTAAAATAAAAACGAAGAGCTTATTACTTATTATGTGCATTTTTATCTTGTTATTTTTTTTATAATTACTTTTTGATATTTTAGTAGGAACCACTACTCAGATATCAATATATTTTTACTTCTATCTTAAACACTAATCTTCCTAATTTTTAATTCTATGATATACACCGTTACCGCTGCAGAACAGGGTGGGCGGGTCATGGGTGTGGTTTCCTTTAAAATTCAGCAGCCTGGACTCCACCAGCATGAGCTGCGTCTTACAGCCTCTGTGGTACATGGAGCAGTGCCAGATCTCCCCCGCCTGGGTCTTGTGGTGGAACCTGAACGTGTACTTGTTGAGGAGGAGCGCCTTCTTCGAGCCTATCTGGATCATTTTATACTCTGAAATATAAAACAAATTAGTTAATAAGTTTGGGATTTAGTTAAGATTATATACGAACATATGGTTTTTCAGTTTTACATTTTACATACTAGCGGCACCACTCGGTTTCACCCGCATTCCACAGCGCGCAGCGTGGTGGTAGTCAGCCTACAATAGCCTTTCTCAATAAACGAACTATTTTACACAAAAATTTTAATTCGGACCAATTGTCCTAGAGATTAGCGCGTTCAACCAAACAAACAAACTCTTCAGTTTATAATATTAGTATCGATTAAATTTATTGTGTGCAATAATAAAGCATCGGATCATTTGTTTAATTCTAAAGGAGGATTATAAAATCTCTCTTCGAATGTGAAAAGGAGTGAAAATATGACAGTACCAGGAGCTATCTTCATAAACTCACACACACATACATCTTCACGCAAGGTCCCTGTCAGGAGGCAGAGAGTGCGTATGCACTCCGCTTCCATTCCCGGACATCCTGTTGACATTGCAGCGTAATCAAATGCATCAAGAGCGGCTCTGTCATATAAACGTCTAATAGTGGACGAAACCTTCATAAACCACTTCGGCGCTATCGTTATGGCACCAATTACTTAGCACCAGCAACGACGGTCTCGTGGGACGTGTTACATCAGGTCCCGTTCATAGAGAGGTCATTTCTTTGAATTGAAATGTTCCCGGCCAATCGTAGTAACATTGGCAAGGAGTTATTTTGCTCACATCGAAACCCCTCAGATGTTGCTTAACCATTGTCCATGTCTTATCTACAATGAACGTGTCAATTTCTTCTATTACTCCTACTGATGCAAAGGTTAATAAAGCATAAACATACATTTTATAAATAGGTAACCAACAAATTAAATTATATATTTCAAGAATACTCATATTAAAAGTTATTGATATAATGTTAAAATATCGCCTATATAAAAAAGATTTGACTATGACCATGCCTATAACAGCAACGATATAAGATAAACGATATAATATGTATAAGGTGCATCCTAGCTCACCGCTCTCATCATAAACACTGTGTGGCCATACTTATTGTATATTTTATAGCTTGGCGACGACACTTTGCATTTTTTTCTTTTTAATACATAATTAAATATAATTGGTCAACTGCTACACACCGGTGCAGTGGTCAGACTTATCGCCTTTATAGCCTTTATAACCGACGACACCTCGTAAGGCTTTTTTACATTTTTACAGTGTGGACCTACTACTAATTATTATTATTATCAATCTTGGCCTTTATCCAGTTATCGTCCACAGAAGGATAAAACTATTAACATACTACAATAAAGATAGTAACGTTATGCTCCAAACACATAATTAATTAACTATTCTAAAATACATAATTATAAATCTCTATTTCGTGTAAAAAATAGCTAACATATTTATTTAGTTGCGGGTAGAGTTGCAAATGTTGTTCATTACAATGAAACTACTTAGCAGATTTTATAATCGTTTATTTAGTTAACTAAATCCATGTTTCCAAATAAACCACGATAAAACCCATTCAACTAGCTTTAATATGATACCCCATTATTTAAAAAATATTTTAAAGAATATCTCAGATCTATAGCATTATTTTCCTATCCTTCCTATATATCAACATTGTCCATTAGCTAGAAAATCAATTGCTTCATATAAACATGAGTTTGGTCTCTTGTATCGTGGTTATGTTCGTAATGAATGTCTTTTATTACAAGACGCGCCCCGTCTCTGCTGACGCCTACTTTAATATACGCTCCACACTTGACGTTAGCTGTACAAGTCCTTGTAATGCCTTTCGATTTACTTCTAAAAGTCTTGCCTCCATAAGTGCATGTGTATTTAAGTATGTAATACTCTAAACATTCTCTAATTGGTTTTCTAATACCTCTTTTCCTACACTGACTTAATGTCACACTATCTCTTTTATGGAAAACACAATTTATCTTCTCTTGGAATTGTTGGATTCTCAAGTCTAGTTGTTTAAACGAGTCAAAGGTATCACCTATTCTAATCAAACCTCTCCCAACATCATTATAATAGTCGTTTACTTTCCTTTCTTCATCCCACTCTCTATAGTATTCGTGTTCTTCTTCGTCTGTAGGAAAATAAAATAAAATTATTAAGTTACATTCAAAATACCCAATAGGCTTTGATTAAAAGATATCAAGGTATCACTCGCTTACACGCTACCGGCGTAGTGACAACCATGCTGTCGTGTTTCGTGGGGTGTGTGAGTTTCCAATGGTCCATGGAGGGGAGCAGAAAGGAGGGCATTTATATAATCGATTTTTTATGGGTGTCGGTCATTCAGTGTGTATGGATGCTAATATGCTTTACAGAAAAAGAAACCACTTGTATACAGAATGAACATATTAAATTCAAATGTTGTACGTGTATGTATTTAGTAGTAAAACTAGTGTACTTTGGGCTAAAAGAACTCTTAACACTTCATGAGTTTACACAATGTTGCTCGCCATCTTCGTCCGTGTCTCGTTCAAGCCTTCTCGTAGTGGTGTGGCTCAGTAGCGCAAGAAGAATCCAGACATCTTTGGCAAACCAACTGATCCTAGGGGGATGGTTTTTACCTTCAATTACAGAGCAGGAGGAGGAGACGTTTTTGGCGCATGTGACTAGAGACGAGGATGGGAATTCACCCCATCGTACTGTCAAGAAGTTGATGCGGTTATCCCCAAAGGTGTCGCTGATGGCAGTAGATGGTTTTACAGGGTATTAGCCCCCATAGCATTGAATTCCTCGCTTCGCCAAAAAAATGTTGTGAAGTTAATATTTCTAAAAGATTACCTATTTATATTTCTCATATTATTCTAGATTAGATATTAAGTTTAGTTAATTATATATTAAATTGAATTTTAATGCACTAGTAAAAATTAATAATAAATTCTTAAAAATATGATCACATTATTATTGTAACAAAGATAAGTCAAATATCAAAAGGAAGATTACTGGAGAAAGGAATCCATTAGCATTGAGTAGCGGACGAATATAAGCAATCACAAAAACTGGAATTTATTTTTTTATTTTATTTACATTGAGTCTTTAATAAAACTAATCACATTTTTGAGATTATACAAAAGCATCATCCATCGCAGATGGACTCACTGAATTAACATATCACATACTTACACTTTATTTCATTTTTTAATGTACCTACCTGGTGGTACACGTTATCAAGACGAATCTATATATAAAGATGACGTTGAGAAATAACTTGAGATTCAAACTAACGGTTGCTCATATTTTTACTAGCTGATGCTGAGGCCTTCAAGAAAGAACTGAATCAAAAGGTAGTAAATTTGAATCGGCCTGAAATACGCAAAATAAATTATATGCCATATGGTATCTACTAAAACTTTTAATTCATTTAGTTGTTTCACGAAAATTTCAGACCTCAAAGATGTCTACTAAATAGCTCGTTTTAAAATACAATAATAAAATAAAATACTATCTACAACTCTGCTACTGCTTTTGAGATTTTGTTGTCAAAATACTGCAAAAGCAGCTGGAAAGTCCATACCACTAAGTACACATAAGTGTACTCAATCTCTTGATAGACCCCGTTGACGTCACGAAACTGCAGCAAACTCATTCTTCAACAGGACTTCGGTCTTGCAGCCCTTCTACAACTTTGTTACTGCTTTCAAGATTTCGATCCGTCAAAAAACTATGGAAGAAGCTGCAAATGCATATCACTAAGAACACTTATATCTACTTAATCTTATGATAGACCCCGTTGGCGTCACGAAACAGCAGGGGCGGTTCGTGCGTGTGCGTGCCCCTCACGTCCAACACATTTTGTTCATTCTTCAACAGGACTGCGGTCTTGCAGCCCTTGTAGTAGTGGGAGCAGTGCCAGATGCCGCCGGCATGCGTCGAGTGGTGGAAGCTGTACGTGTATTTGTTTACCAGCGCCACTTTCTTCTTGCCAATGTATATTACTTCTGCGCCTGTTTAACAAAAATTTAAAAATAAGCAAAATATAGATTTTTTTTTTACAGTTTGTTGATTCGGTTGCATTGGTAGCCTTTAACAACTTCTCAGTCCTCGGGCCCCAACCATAGTTGTTTCTTATACAGTACCATTCAAAAATATAACAATCACTTAGTAAAGTTTAGGTTCTGACTATATTTCTAAACAGCAGTATACGGATGTCTGTACTTAGTAGAATAAAAACAAACACATTAACTTTATACTGATCTTTATTGTATAGATAACTTAAGTTGATAAAAGCAGATATTTATGTCAAAGCATTATACCTATAATACATATATCAAAATTATATTTTCACTCTAATGATTTGCCTACATCGCAATATTACATAAATTTAAAAAATATATTTTACCTAGTACTCATCTTTAAAAATATTATAAAGCACGACTTTTTTCTCGACAAAGAGCCGGGAGCGTTACGTGTATGCAGTATGCAGGGTTCTTCGAGATAATAAGATCAAATAATATGACTATGTTAAATGTACATAGTATACAACGTTTTTTACACAAGCGCCACTTATCACGAAATTTGAATATCTTGCCAGCAATAACGAGCTACAATTTGACAAAAACTAAGGAGTTGAATATCGTACTAAGCAGTATATTTACTAAGAAAGGTATATGAATTAACTAATGAAGAAATACATACGAATATATTAAGCACTTAATATAAGCCGGTAACAAACATCAGGTGATTTACCGCTCGTCGAATTGACGCGAAAAACCGACAAGATCATGATTAAATAATCGTCGGCATCCATTCATGAACTAGCTAGTAATTATGCACATCCCTATACCTAATTCTATTCTATTCTATCCCTATACCTAATTCTATGATAATGTCCGTTCTCGTCACAGAACAGCACGGGCGGACCATGGGTGTGCTCGCCCTTCACGTACACCACAACATTGTCACTCTGTATCATGGCCGTGGTCTTGCAGCCCTTGTAGTACAGGGAGCAGTGCCAGATGCCGCCGGCGCTCGTCGAGTAGTGGTGACTGTACGTATACTTGTTTATTAGAGCCACCTTCTTCTTTCCGATGCAGATTATTTTGACAACTGCAAAATAAACAATTATTACTGAAAATTACCTTTCTTATTTTATATAAATAGTATAACCAGAGTGCATTACAAAAATTAACAATAGGTATGCAGGGCTTTGGAACTCAATTTTGCAAATACAAAACAGCTTTAATTGGGAAATTATGTAGACTGGACGAAATTAAACACAGTAATGAGGTATACGCAATATCTTGCTTATTCCTTAACTCCAATTATTTTAAATTATATCATCGTATGAGAGAGAGCCTGTTGAGTAGAAGATCGGTGAAAGATAAACGAGTCGCATGAGGGCCTGAAGGGAATTTCGGAGTACAGGGATAGTAGAAAGTACAGCTCAGAGGTCCAACGTAAAACAAGTGTACATATATACCTAAATAAAATAAAACACGAAATGTGCCAAACCATATTTAATTAAAATTTAAATGTGCCTTTAAAACGTAACCCACAGTGCATTCCATTATATAAAATATATGTGCGTTTCCGATTATAACATCACTAAACAAAATTTAATAAATCACTTTCATACATCGATTCAACAAAACTGTAAAAATAATATTAATATATTATATGCTTCTCTTCTACCTCTACACTCCAAAAACTCTTTTTGGTAACGTTTTGTAACATTTATGTTATTTATGAAGAATAAATTATAAAGGTAACGCTAAATTATAACATAAAATTTATAATATATATTATAGCAGAATATAAAAACTACAATTTCCTTGAAAATATTAGAATACAGTTAGAGAATACAGAACAATAAAGTTATAATATTTAGTGATAGATTTCCCTTAGTTCATTTTGCTCATGTTTTTGGTCAAAGTGATCGCAAGCAACCACAAGTTGCTGAACAAATAAGCATATCATAAATAAAAAATACTATCGGGCAATCTTCATATGCGTAAGCATAATACTGAATTACACCGTAAGATTTATACATTTTTCTAGTTTATAAAACACACGTAGGGATTAATAAGTAAATAAAAACGATTTAAGCCATAATAATATAAAAATAGAACTCTTATTAAGTGGAATGTTAATCTAGGTCTTAACCTATAATAGTAGTATATAAAATATATAATTCTTTTAAAATTCAAACTATAAATATTTTATAGAATATAACAATTCACTAGTACACATTAGACACAAAAACACACACAACTTAAAGTGTTCTTCTCAAAAGATATTCTCCTTAATATATTATTAAAAGACAAATGTTGAGTATAACCAATTAAGAGTTTCAATTAAGTTTTTTTTTCAATAAATTTTGCTAATTTGAGTTTGCTTCAGTACGGATGTGACACCTTTTATGATTATTACTCTCACTACGAATTTCGGAGCCTGCTATATATTAAATAGGGAAGGGGCGCCTAGATTGTCTTGCCATCCACTGTTTGAAACATTCACTGTTCTGCTCTTAAGATACTTTCAATATCTAAAGAAATCTTATAGTGAACATAGGCCTCCCCCAGAGAGCGCCACAAGACACAACGCTTGTATCCAGCATCAGAAATTTATGTAATTATTGTTTTTAGACACACTTGTCTCAGCTACAACACAATTGCATTTTGTCGTTAGAAAAAAATTATAGTCCCAACTAAAAAAAATATTTTTTTTGT
>LUGF01047059.1:203231-229214 GCA_001625245.1 Calycopis cecrops
ATGTGTAGGTTTTCTATAAACTGTGTGACCCAAAGTGTTATCAGAATTTCGGATTACCAGGACGTCTAAGAAAGCCAATGAGTCGTTAGTTTCTAGCTCCATAGTAAATTGTATTTTATTAGAAGGTATTATTATATTAGAAGGTGTGAGGAATATATATCAGGGGACCAACGAATTGATAGACTCGTTCATTGCGGAGATTTCGTCATATTCTGCAAGTGGATATTTGCATTGAACGCGATAGAATCCGTTTAAAGAATCTTAATCATATTTTTTTTGTAACTGTTTTAACTCCATTATTATTATAAAATGATGAAAATAGCATTTGACTATTTTTCAATTTCAGCTAGTAAAGTCTCTATATTCCTGCACGGTCCCAATTGTAAGTGGCAAGCGGGCCATCCTGATCAGCAACGTTTTAATTTTCAGACGTTTACGTTTAATTTTGTTATTCACAAACCCTATGAGGTTTTTATGCTGAGGACGTGACTATATCAGAATAAACTAATCGTCGCTTTACATTTTTAATTTGACTAATTATACTATCCGAACATAATTATTGTTCTCATCACACACCACTTAAGGCCACAATACATTGCTTACTCAATATAAAATTCAGAAAAGATCAACATTTCACCAAGTACTCTAACAAAATACATCTTAACATAAACTATTTAAATATAACATTTTTTTAAGTAGAATATTATAATAATTTAAAATTGTTGGTAAGTGTTATCGAATCTCTGTAATTAGGTACTTAATTACGATCAAATCAAATGTTAGTTGTTTATTATAAAAGGATAAGTCCTAGAGGGCGCTACAGCTACTTCATGCATACTATAAAATTCCCTGATTTTTTTATAGTATTAGGGGGCAAACGAGCAATCAGAGCCATTTTAATGACTACCGACGCCCATAGACATCCGCATAGAGGTTATACAGATGCGTTGCCCTCCTTCCTCCTCCTCCTTCCATGGGCATGGTTATGTTATTGATTATGTATGTGTGGGTATGTGGGTTTTATACGTGTGAGTGTATCCCACTAGTGGACACGACCATTCCGTCGATGGTCACCGCTGCAGCTTTACACTTGAGCTTGTGTTTCTTGGCACAAGTCCACCTGATACGGTTGCCAGCCAGAGACCGTGAGTGCCTGAAGAACTTGTGACCTCCGATGAAGATATTGGTCGACTCCTTGTAGAAACGGGCTCGCAGGATGGCATGGACCAGATCTGAAATATAAATAAACAATTATTACAGAACCGTAAGTAAACATCACCTTATTTATTATTATAAAATGTTTGCTTCAAATTCTGATCTCATCACTCACACTGAAAAAGCATATAATAGTGAGAACATAGACTTATACAAGTCTATGTTCTTCTTCAAGATCATAAACTATTCAGATGCTTGTTCAAGATCATAATCTATACGGACACAGTCCTCAGCTGTCAACTATTGTATGTCACAGCTGTAGGACTTCTGCGAGATAAATGCAGTATTCTCAATTAGCAAGAATCTCTTAATTTACAGATAAACAAACCTCACGAGTTTAAGGTTCTACAATCAAATTTACGAAATGGAAAAAAGGAAATACAAAATATTGTCTGTGAGAAATAAAATACTTACAATTAAACTTAATTTTTAAAAATTTAATCATACTATATTCTTTTAAAATATGTTTTGTTAATGACCAATGTTGTATATTTATATACTGTGAACGGGACATAATCGCGTACTATTTTAATCGAAGTACTTACCTCGACTCTCGACGTTTCAGCCGTAATGCAACTTCTACTGGTGACTCGTAAGTACTTCGATTAAATTAGTACGCGATTAAGTTCCGTTCACAGTATATAAATATGAGTACAAATCGTGAAAGCTTAAAACAGTATTATATACATATAATTATATAAATATAAAATATATTAGCTGTGGTAGATGTAATAGTTCACGTTCAAAAAGTAATTTCTGTAATACTATTTCGAATAAAAACTTTTTCATTTTCATTTTTTATTATAAATATATAATAATAGCCGTACGTATAGTAAATAAATTATATCCGAAACGCATACAAATCATATTGCTCTTTCTTATAGGTAAATGTTAACATTTTACATAATACTTTTAAATATCCATTGATAATAATAAAGATAATAACATGCTGTAGAAAATAGTAAAAATGTCACATTTGTAAACTAACACCATACTATTTGACCCTATTATAACAAAGGTCCGTTATTTTCTATTTACACAATCAATAATATAAAGAAGCTTTACTTAACTTATATAGTAAAGGTTAACACTACTAATTTTATAGATGTCAAAGTTTGTCTGTAGGTATGTTACCTTTTTTATCACAAAACAGGTTATTGCTGCAATTTATTTTGACACATAATGACAGATTGCAACCGTCGCATAAAAAATAATGCTATTTTTCTCTAAAAATATAAAAAAAAATGTATTACAAATGTAGAAAAGGGACAATCAACAAAATAATTAGTATGATTAATTGTAATCATTAACGAATTATCGTAAATATTACTTGATACCATGAAATTACTTCGAATTACTGACACTAAAAGTCTATCTGAACATTTGACGTTTAACATTTTTCTTTACAAACATCACTTAGAGCTTTTTACTTTAGGTTTACACAAAATATATCGTTAATAATTGCATCATCAATCATCTTTCGATCGAAGAAAACCCCTTTTTGGGGTAACCAATATAATTGGGAAACACGATATCACTATTGGAATTTACTCCTACGTTCCAACATTCAGCGTAACGCTTTTAGCTTTACCGCACTTAAGTTCCAGCGCACTTTTCAGTTTTCACTCCAGAATCATATTTGTTCTAAGGAGTCAACTTTAGTCTCGTGTTGCGCTCCAGCACGGATTTGTGTTTTAAAATGTTTATGTTTCGTCACAATGTCGCTTTTTATCGTATAAGGGAGTAACACAAGCATTTTCATGACTACTGACGCCCATAGACATCCAAACAAAGGCTATACAGATGCGCTCCTTCCTTCTACATGGGCCACATGTTCACATCTTAATATACATCCCCGTGGATGAGATGTGATACCTCGGAGGGTCGTGGTTGTGGTTCTCCTGTATGAACCTGAGTCGTCCGTAGGCGTCCGTGCGCGCTTTTGCCTCACATTTGAGACTCTTTTTCCTCGTGCAGTACCAGAACATAGGGCTGTATTCAGAGAAGGTGAAACCGTTAATCATGAGCATCCCTTTTTTAGTTCGGCTTGGTATTTTTATAACTGAAATACATCAAACCATGGTTAAAAAAAAACATTAATACAAAAAACGATAACCTTTTACAATCTCTCTGATATACGATTTGAAATTTGCTGATAAATTTCTTATTTTTTTATTTACAACTAGCTGGTGCCAGCGACTTCGTTCGCGTAGCGTAGTAATATTATAATCAAGGTGATTTGTTATTGTTTGCTTGCAGTGTGCCGAAATTCCGATTTCCCGTAGGAACGAGCAATTTTAACGATGTAAAAAGTGTTTTTGATCTTGACCAGGCTTAGTGTCTATACACCACAAAATGTTAATTGGTAGTGATTGCACCCATCTGTTAACTGTTATCTGTAAGTAAATTTATTACGAGTTAAATAGTATTAGATTGCCTGAGAAAATATGGCCAAGGATAACGGTTGCCAGTCTTTGAAGGTTCAAAACTGT
Source organism: Calycopis cecrops (assembly GCA_001625245.1). Classification (NCBI taxonomy): domain Eukaryota; kingdom Metazoa; phylum Arthropoda; class Insecta; order Lepidoptera; family Lycaenidae; genus Calycopis; species Calycopis cecrops. The sequence continues at coordinate 206,939 of LUGF01047059.1, forward strand.
TAGAAAATCTTAAAAACTAATTATGATATCTCGCTCAAACCAAAACTCACCCTCTTATTTTAAAAGTTAGAGGGGGGCGACACGTGAGTACGTGGTTTACAGATGAGTGCAATTACCACCAAAAATTAAGATTTTACAATTTTAATTCGTCATAGCCTTGACCATTTTTTTATGGCAACCCCATTGGTAATCATTAACAAATATATTTAATTTCCAAAAATATAATTTTCACCTGGTCAACAGATGGGTGAAGGTTGTCCTTACTACGTATCCTCTACTACAAGAGGCTCGCGGTCTCTGAGCTTAAAACGATCGACTTGAAAGGAACAAGCTTCAATCTCACCTAGGCTAGCGTGCAAGAAAATCACACAAATTTAAACATTAATTATTTAGTATAATTAATGTGGATCAAAAACTGAATAAAGAATTAAAAACTTGAAACAGATATTTATTAAATAAACAACAAATTACCCTTAACAATACAAACAAAACATTAGCTGAATATAACAATAAAGTTCGGACTCTAAAATAAGTCCACATAACAAAACTGTGCAACTTGTAATTTTTTTGTTCCTTTTTCGACTTTTTTCATTTTCCGTGGTAGTGATGGCTGAAAAATTTGATTATTTGGTTGTGGCTAGTCCAAACATGGCTCTTACAGCCTACGTTGCGCTTGGTGCACCTCCAGAACTCACGGGAGCCGCAAGTGCGCTGCAGGTTGTATCGGTTGCAGTCAACGATGAGAACCCGGTTTCCCAACCTCGTGGCTGCTACTGAGAAAAATACTGAAAGTTCACGCAAAATTTACTAATGACACTACCACTTCGAAGAAAGAACAGCACTAGAAAGGTTGATACGAAAATACTTTTGATAATTTAGATAAAGATTATACATTTTTTATTATTTTAATTATAGCAGTATGTTATTTATGAAGCAATCACAATAAACATAAATATCATATATTGACTCAAAAGCATAGGATATAAAATAAATTATTAATTTTTTCTTAGTTTTAGATAATATCTATAAATGATTCAATCATTGAAAATATTATTAAAAAAAGCTACCAACGACACCAATGACACGGATTTGCTTTATCAAGTTTCGTGAACTATAGGAGCTAAACTAAACATAGAATTTAAACATTACCTTTTGTCTACAGGTAGTACTACCTATATGCTATATCCATGATAAAAAAATGAGGATTCGTCAATAAGGGGGTGTAAGAGATAGAAGGTTAGTAGGAAATTCACCATGGACCGCAGATAAAAGTTTTATTGTACATTCAACTATATTCGCCATATAATAATTACATAATAACATTTACAGTTAACTGGGTTTCGTTAAGTACAGAATAAAATATAATTATATTCCTTACATACCAACTCCTAAGCGTGACACTGTGAGTTACTTGAATGAAAATTCTTATACAAAAAAGGTAAAGAAATTGAACTATGATAGTTATATATTTTCTCAATATTTGAAATAAATGAATATAAAATTGCAATATGTCTATAAAAATAAATAACTAATTACATACATTTACATTTATAATTATTTTTTTTAATAATTATAAAAGAAAATATTCAAGTCGATAAAAATGGTAAAGGATAATAAAATAGCAAAAAATAGCTTTCATGGTGATCACAATTATGTATCGTATTCCATTGTTTTACTTCAGCATGTCCAGAAAACTGTCATCTATATTTGGCTACTTATGTATCGAAAAAGCAATTAATTGTATTCATAAATATTATATCATTGCTCAAAGACTATTTGTAAACATAAAATGTATTGACACCTGGGATGCTACATTTCATCATTATTTACTATTTCAAAAAAATCAGGCCCGAATGATATGATTTATAATTCTTAAAGCCTTACACAGTAAGGCAGTAGCGGTTAATGCATTGCACGCCGAAGACTTTATTATTGACATCTCTGTCACACATTTTTCACAACGTTAATAGCTTAGTTTAAAAACATAAAATGTCAATCAATGTGAATGTTCATTGACACACATTATAATTCTATTGTTGAAGGTCGTAACTCTACACTTGCATCCGTTGTTCCGCTTCGTGCACCTCCACGTGATCTTGGGACCCCTGATGCCCTGCTTGTTGAATCTTTCCCCATTGAGTATCAACACCTGGCTGCCTGCACTATTTGTCACAAAGAAACATTCTGAAACAACAACAACGCATTAAAGAAACAGATACATTTTACTTTTTTTTACACGAATACCTTTTATTTTACATTTGTCAGTATTATTCTATATGTCTACTAACTAAATGAGTTCTTCGGAATCAAGGAATGGAATTAAACTAATAACTTAAAGTCACAATATTTTAATTAATACATTCTTTGGATTTCAAATGCCAAGGAAAGTAATATTTAATATACTATAATGGCTAGCAAACGTAACATATACATATAATAATGGAATACATTTTTAAACAAAGGTGTTGGTAAAAATAAAACGAAAGCTAACAAGTTTATAGGTTGGAAATAAATTATATTTTCACCAGCTAGCTTTAAAGTGGCGCACTTTCTAAACAGATGAGTTGCCACTGGAATTGCCAAGGTTAATTTATTACTATTTTTTTATTTAAATTTATTGATAATTAACACACAGTTTATTTTCGCTAATGAGCTTATGAGTAATAAATGAAAGCTGCTTTAGGAGACCTACGAATGATTATGTTCGGCTTGAAAGTAAACGATGGCATCCGACACCGTCCAGGCTCTACTTCTGCAGCCGAAGTTCTTCTTGTTGCAGCGCCAGAGCAGTCTGTCGGCGACCTCGTTCTGACGATTGTATCTGTGCCCGTTCACCACCAGAACACGTGTGCCGTGCTTAGACAGGTCGTACGAAACTGAAACCAGAACTTCCTTTACTACTACGATATATCGCCGACGTACGACGACAGTGTGACATAAAAAACACGATTTTACTGAAAACGACTTAAACTTTTCATCAAATCATCATAGCTTTTAAATAATTATCAGGATAGCTATTTGTCTCTAATAGGATAAAAGGGCAACTATTAAAGAATTAAAATAGAATAGAATAATGTTTATTTAGGTTTTTAGTAAGTACACTGTTATACATTTTATAATTTAACACATATAAAAACTGTAAACAACGAAAAAAAACCAACACATGCATCAAATAACAACACTAAAAATTAAAAATTAAACATAACAATAATATTAAAACAGGCAAAATATCACAGTGCTTGAAAAAAAAAACAGAAATTGAACGGTGGTAAATTTAGTCACTTTTAGTTAGCATTGGAGGCAAATAAGCAGTTGTTAAAATATATTTATAAACTTATTTTCTAAGTCGGACCAGTAGTTCCAGAGATTAGCGCGTTCATACAAACATACTCTCCGGTTTTTTAACATAATATTGATGAAGAAAAGGAAAGGAAAGATTAAGGAAAGGAGTAGGTTTATATAAAATAAAAAATAAGTTTTTTTAGATTTGATGTTTTTTTTTTAATATCCATTTCAGTATCATGTACATTTTCGGGTTGAAACACAGTACGATCCAACCCGAAAATGCGTTATAAACATCCAAAAACGCTCATGAGCGCGCCACCTAAATACAGCGACTAACTGCCACGCGTCCAGTCTGAAGAGCGCACGAAACGTCCAACCCCGGCTATGCTTCCGTCAAAACTTGTACCAGGTTATGCGGTAAAGTCAAAATATTTACATGAAAACAAAGATTTACAAGTTATTGTGTGTCAATAATAAACTATTTCTCTTATATTAAACTATCGTCTTTTACTGAGATTAACCGATTCTTAATAGACTTCAAAAAATAAGGTCATCAATTAGACCCGTGCGTATATAATATTTACAAAACTGCCCAGTTTTCGCATATGTCTACATCACCACAGTGTAAAAAGCGATAGCACAGCTGTCACTTTTCCGCCAGTCTCATGACAGCGAGAGGTTCGAGGAGCGATACCTCCCCGGTCACGCCGGCCCAATTAGGCTGCATGCAATATACAATGCAACTACCTTTTACAATAGAATTTGTATAGAATAGGTACCTACCGACAATAAGAAGAATTTGTATAAAAAATTGATTTTTTTTTAATATTTCGACATATTTTCCTATGCAAATGTTCTTCAGTTTCATAGGTTGAACACACCCTTTCCCACCCTTATACCCCTTCCGTTATGCCTCATACATTTAGGAACCTATCTACACCTGTTATTCTACTGCAATCCGACTGCAAAGTTTCAATTCTTATTCTACTGGTTTAAATTGAATTAAATTTGGAATATCACCTATGTTTACAATGTCTGCTTAGATACTGAAATTTTAGGTTTCCTGTTTTATCCGCAACGAAGTTATAGGGAATTGAAATTGGCCTGAATTGCTTCTAGAAACGCGCTTTTTTGCTCGACTTGCGTGGTCACTGCCGTGCCACCAGATTTTTGTTTGTTAATAGTTATTACAATGCGATTGAGTAATCATGTCAGAACTCCTTTTTTATTTCGTAAATAAACATTAAAACATTAAAAGATTAAAACCATAGGGTTGTCACCCTATGGTTTTAAAGGAGCGTAGGTATTTATCAAATAGGCTTAGTTTCTATACCGTGTCATACTTATACCACAGATTAATAAACTTAACTTATACTGTGGCCATACCCTGTTTAAGCTAACCATTCAAGCACGGTATTGCTGAAAATGCTTTTTGGGTTAAGTAGTTAAAAAAATTAAGTTCTTTTTTTGTGATTTGCTCATAAATGTGGTTTAAAATAAAAATATATTTTATAATTGAACTATTTTATCTAATTATTAAAATATTTTTTTTCATAACCTCTAATGAAAATAGAACATTTTCTATGTTATCTCTTTGGCATGAAAAATTAAGAAAGAAATGGAATAAAACAATTTTTTTGTCAATTATTAATTTTTTTGACTTTATATGGCACGTATTAAGATAATCTATACTAATATTATAAAGAGGTAACCTTTATAATTTTGTATGTTTGTATTGAATAGGCTCAAAAACTACTGGACCGATTAAAAAATTTCTTTTACCATTACTTAAAGGTATTTTTCCGAATCCCTATAGGCTATATTTTATCCCGGAAAATAGATAATTCCTACGGGAAACTCAGTAATCGCGAACGAAGTTGTTACAACAGCTAGTAAGTAATAAAAACACAATATAAATTACTCTTTATTAGCGAAAGTGAAATAAAATTACCTTCAATGTATACTACCTATATTTACTAAAAATTTTGTCACTAAAAAAGCTTTCAAAATAAGATTAGATCCCCCTAAGATGCCCAAAATTTTCTGAAAAAAATGCTCGCTCGTACGTTCCTTTGAGGAATTTGTAAGATGGTGTTTTACCTTGTACAAGCGGTATTCAAAATGTGTTTTGTAAAATATATTATAAATATATTGTTTCAACTTCTCATAAAAGAAATATGATGTAAATTTTGAAATAATAACAAATTTCGTCCTCACTCACACACCTTACAAAAGTCGCATATCAAAAACTATTGCACGTATCTGTTTACTGTGTGTGCCACTTCAACGACCTTCCCGAGAAAAAAAATGAGTTGGCCAGCCGAGACAACACTTTCGGACGCGACGTTGACATAATACAGCGAAAATCTTTTTCAATGCCCGTCGATTCTTGCTTGAATTTTTTTTATTTAATTTTAATTACAATTAAAATCTTGCGTGAAAATGCGATAAAACATTGTGTAATTTGCGTAAGAAACGTTTTGGGTTTTACAAAGCTCAACATATTCTCGGTGTACGTCGGATATAGTTTTACTTCCATCAATGTAATGTCTTTTGGAATTTGCTCTGATATTATAATGTGACTCTATTTTAGGTATAGCTTCTATGAAAGCTTTCACACCAGTTCTTATTGTTTCATCGACACGAAAGTGATTATTATGACTTCCGCGATTATCTTTGATCAAAGATATATTTGTATTTTTATTTCTTTTCTTTAGCGCAGTTTGTATAGGTCTATTATTGATAGCTAGAGTGTTTTTAAAAAAAGTTTTACAAACTCTTATCTTTTCTCCAGATATTGTAAAAAAGAAGGCTTTGTTGTTGTCTCGCTTTAGTGCTATTGTTCCATCAGAATTAATCCTGTCATATCGCTGCAGTGGTTTTACTTCTTCCATAGATTGAATTATATAACACCATTGCCTTTCGATTTCACCCAAACCCCAGTAATCTTTCATAAGTTGGCGTCGTTGATCTTCCGTTATATTAACTTGACATTTAAATCTACAATTTTCTTTACAAGGAGGTTTTAGTGAGCGTTCTGGGATGTTTTTTAGGGTTTTTGCTGATGTATATGGTCTTCCACTATTTCTTAACTGCTTTGCAGTATTCTTTTTCCATTTATTTTCTTGTCTAGGTTTCTTTTTACCTTTTTTAATAGATGTTTCAATAGTATTTCCAGATTCAGATTCATTTTCAATACTAATCATATTAGGTGCAGTACCCGGATTTTCGTCACAAGTAATAACTAAATCAACATCTGAACTTTGTTTATGGTTTGAAGTTTGCTGACTCGGCACAGCCATAGGTTCAATATTATTTACTTGAAGGAGGAAGGAGGAAAATACACGAAGGCGCTTTTCTTGAATCTCAACATAATCCAGATCTTTCACCGAATCGTCGCTGTCTGTAAAGATGTTATCAAAGTCAAAATATCTGATTCAATATTAATGCAGCTATTTCCCGGTCAATATAATCCAGGAGATGGTCGTGGTCGGCCAGTATTTCATGATGATGATGACGTAGAAGAACAAATTTTACGTGCACTTCAAAATGACCCCACTACGAGTAAAAGTCGCTTATCCCACCATTCCAAGGAAATTCCAAGATCAGTAATACGACGATCCATAATGAGATGTCGATTGCATCCGTACCCGTTTGCCCCCCCTTACCATAAAAAAAAGATATTATTAAATAAAAATGTATGAATTCTAAAAGATGTGTTAATCCTTAGATTTAGTCCATACGAATATGAAAAAATTAACAGAAAAAAATAATTTAGCTGCATACAGCTATGTGTATACCTCGTTTTAATCGTAATTAAATGGGCAAGTTTTCTTATTACAGGGTCATTTTTTGACGCTACATTTTTTACCAGTAAGGATTTAAAGTTTAAAAAAATATCCGTGAGACTTAAAAGATTTTGAAAAAAGGGCCAATACTCATAAATCACGGTATCTACTATCATGAAACCATTTTTAGTGAGGATGGATTTGGCTTCTAGCTACTGAACACCATTAATTGTTTTAAAATAGGTACCCATTTTACTCTAGTTTCCTATTTATCACAAATTTTGGAATTTTCTTAAAAATACACTCAAATAATCATAACTTTTAAGGTGATCAAGTTAGAGCTCTACCATGGAGAAATTTTTTACTGCAAATAACCTCAACTATCGCCGTTTCGTTTGATCCACGATTTTTTACCCACTCTGTATATACATATACCTACCTATATGACTTCCAAATAGGAAATTCCGAATATTCAGTAAATTTAATTTCTCTGTTATAAATTAATTTATTTTACATTTTCAAAGATTTACTAGCAGATATCTCTTATAGATATTTTATGCACAACGATGTATTTGCCTTGGGTTTTGTTTTTTTTACATATATAAATAAAAAATACTGAAAATACCATTGTGCAATATACTATATAAAATACATTTAATCAATTAGTCAGTTCGATTAACTCCATTTGCGCGCTCATTCAGAGCGAGGTCAGTCGAAATTATCTCTATACGCCCAGCACAGCTCAGTTAAAATTAACCCCATTTAGGCGCTCTGCACCGCTCAGTTGAAATTAACTCCATTTGGGCGCCCTGCAGAACTCGCTGTGCTCACTGATGTGCGCTAGCACCTGTGCTCCGTCCGCGTCCGCCAGCAGCTTGGCCTTGCAGTCGTGGGACTTGCGGCGCGAGCAGCGCCACAGCACGGTGCCGTCCTTCTTGACGTGCGAGTCCCGGTGGTACTTGCGCCCGTTTATGATTAAGTACCGCTGCCCGATGCAGGGAGACATGAACGCTGGAAATAAATTATAAAATATGAATACAATATACTAATATTATAGAGAAGAAAGATTTTCGGGTTTGTTTGTACCTATCGAAGTACACTCTGTACTATTTTATTTCGATTTGATCGATTCGATCGAACAATTATTATTATTATTCGTTTACAATCATTTTTTCACTAATAGAAGGCTACATTGCCAGGAAATAACAAATGTTATTTTATTATAATCAAAACAAAAAATCATCATATTCATCATCATGGGTCGAGTCGACTAGTTAGATATAAATTTAATACTTTGAGGAAATTAATGTCACTTTTAGAGTTCTTTTGTACAAGAATTGAGGCAGATTTTTTCCGGAATTTCTCTACCGATTTTTATGCATTTTTGTATACATATAGTGTTAGTTTTTAGTCACCGGCCAAATTTTCAGATTTGATTTAGAATTAGTAATACATTCGATATGTAAAATAACAAAAAATAAATATAAAAAACTAATTAGATACGAGAACTGTGTTATTCTAGATTAGCACATGACATCCAACTCGCGAGTGTCGCTCTGCCAGCGTCCCTGACCTTGAAGTCAATACATTTCGTGTGCGAACAACGATCGTTGTATTTTAAGGACTATTACAAATCTATTTTTATTTAAAAAAATATAACAATTAGATGATAATATTTAAAACACATCTAGAATTGACATTTAGTTCCTTATTTTTGAATTTGTGTAAGTACCGGTAACTTAGCTCCATGATTTTATCCGCGTGTTTCTATCCACGCAAAAATATTTTACGGCCAAATATAATTTCTGGGCTACCTAAAATTACCTAGGTCTGAAAGTGTATATGACAGTTCTAGTGGGTTATTCATTTATATGTGGATGGTGTTATTACATTGGGAATAATATTAATAGTACCTACTTAAGAATTCTTAGTGTACGTTAAATCAGATTACTTACGTTGATATTTTATAAATATTTGTGAAAATCAATGTGTCAAATGTTAAATTATTAAAAATGCTGTGTAGCAAAATAAAAAGTGCCAGTTAGACTCGCACACCGAGGTTCCGTACCAACGAAAGGATCTCTACGACATTTTTTTACCAGAAAATAAAATAACTTTGTTTTTCATAGCGATATGAATGACAAAGTTGTATTTAAGTTTTTTTTTGATAAAGTATTATTTCTCAAAAACTAATAATGTACAGTCACGACCAATAATATATATACACTTTAGTACCTTGTCATAATTTGTATTTTTGAAATTCCTTATTAGGTATTGCTTTTACTTGTCAGAGAAAGTTATTGTGACAGGGTACTAAAGTGTATACATATTATTGCTCGTGACTGTACAATACCTCACTCAAACTTTATTTTCGTTGAAAGTTTTTGATATCTCCAGCATACATATTTTTTAAATTTCTCATTTTCTTATTTTAAAAGAGGGAGGAGGGGACGACGACACTCATTTTTCCTCTTTGGAAGCGTCTACCTTTCAAACAATTGATTTTGACGAAAAATGGTTCTAGTAACCTTAATCTCATTTTTAAAAACCCATTCATAGACACCAATCACATACAGGTTGAATGAAAAAAAATATTTTTAGATTTAGATTAATATATGGAGTGCCTCTCCTTTATTTTTTAATTTATTAATTTTTATTCAAAATTCAAGTAACCGTTTACAGAATACATAAACCTACAAAGTTTCAACTAAGAAGGCTTAATAGTTTCGGAAAAAATGGCTGTGACGTACGGACGGACGGACAGACAGACATGACGAATCCATAAGGGTACAGTTTTTTGCCATTTGGCTACGGAACCCTAAAACAGATAATATAACAAATATATTATCTATCTGCGGGAGAGTGGGGGGGAGGGAATTTTCTATCCTAAACTTAGTGTCGTCGTTACTTTTTATTAATCTCATCCTAATATGAGTTTTCGTATAAAATTGAGACACTTTAATATAGTATAAAAAATCACATTTAATATATCTAACCATCGTTCATATATTTAGTAAACAACTACATTTATAAATATAAAACGTAATATAGGCAGTGTATAACAAATTAAATAAATAATACAAACAATGTAGAACATAATTATCCTAGTTTTTCCCTCAAATGACTAACAACGGTATAGATATAGATAACAAATATATTTGAAATATAAGTTGCAATAGTAGTTTTATAATTTGCCAAAATGGTTTACATGCATCGTTACATTCAGTAAAAATGTATGTGTGCTGTGTATGTTAGCGCAGAAACGTGGCTCTTACTGCTTGGTCACTATTTCACACATTTTACTCGTCTCATTTTTTTCATACCGCGCCATTTCTTAAGGAAACTCCAATAGTTATATACTCTTTAAGAAAGCCTTTGAGTCGCATTAGTAGCGTTCAGTGTGATATAAGACTTTCTGGTAGCCCATTAGAGGGGAACAAGGAAAAATGGCATATAAACGACGCTAATTTGTTATGGGCGTCGGTACATGCGGTATGCGGTACTATTGATATAGTTCCATTTACTTAGACAAACAAAGTAAATTTTCAATAACTAATACCCTACTACACAACTAATTTCGATTCGAATGATTTGTTTGCTCCTTATAATATAAAAATGTATTTTCAATTCCTATAAGTACCTAATAAAGTATTTTGCGCCGAATAACTTTCAAAACAACCAGTTTCGATAAAAATATTAAATACAATATCACGTTGAAATAATATCACATTGGATTCGATTTTATATACACGGAGCTCAATAAAATTGATATAAATCCTACAAAAAAAACTTAATATAGGTACATATTGTCCACTCTAACAAACTTACGAATTGCTTTAAGCAATTGTCTAGAAAATTAATTTAATACCTCAAAGAATTATCACTATTTATTTACACGGTAATGATAATCTATCAATAGTGGTTATGATAATCTTGGTGCCTTATAATTCTATTGTTGAACGTGTAGATCTTGGCCTTGCAGCCTCCGAGCCTCCGCCGAGAGCACCTCCACAGGATGGTGCCGTTCTTGTTCACGTGAGAGTCCCTATGGTACTTGTTCCCCATCACCACCAGCACCTGCTTGCCATGGCTCGATGGCCAGAATTCTACTTCTCCTAACCGCATCCATCGACCTGGAAATTAAATATACATTACATACAAGCCCATATTCAGGTCCTTATGAATATAGGTACGGTTATATCCCTACAGTAAATGGCTTAATAAATCAATCAGATAAAAATAAAGTTGAATGAAATTTGTTTTCAATAATTGTATTTGTATTTATACTGACGACATGCCTTAGAATAAAATACTTATTTCAGCTATAAAAGTTTAATTTACTGAAAATGATTCATCAGTTACATTGTTATCAATACTTTAATTATTCTTACCTAATATTACATTAGATGATTTATCGACTATATAAAAACTAGAAGATATCAAACTGCAGTTTTCTATATTGTATCTATCAATGCATTGGGCTACATGAGATACAGTGAATTCACAAAATTGTAATAATGTCGTCCTCGCCGATTTCGGCTACGGCGGTCGTCTAATATAGACGAGCCATCTGCGCAAGACATATTATAGTCTACAAGTATCAGAATGAGGGAGCAGAGAGTGCACTAGTGAGTGCACTGTCTGCTCCCTCATTCTGATATTCCGATGGAACGGCAGTCCAACACAACCGGTGAGAAATCAGACGCAAGACCGACGGCTTAACGTCCTTTCCGAGGCACGGGTGTACCACGTCAACTTCCTGACTCCGGACTGTTATTAGAAATTGAAAAATCCCAATAACACTTTTTGGTCCGACCCGGGATTCTAACCCAGGACCCAACGTCTGTGGTTGAACATGCTTACCACTAGACCTCGAGGCAGTCAAAATCCTAATATCCAGTAGTCAAAAATGCCGATAGATAGAATATAGAATACGGTCGTAAGTCCCTTACCAGATCCCCGTTGCCAAGTATGTGAAAATTATAGTAAAGGCACGGGAATCTGAGGCGCTCTGTAAGCTAGGTACATAGTGGAGTTCCTGGGGGTTTTTACCTCGGAGTTGAAAAAAAAAAATGAAATGCACAAAAAAATAATGGGTAAACATTGCAATTTATGGTTTAAAAAACAATATCCCACATCGATCATATTAATTCATTCACTGTAACTCTATTCCGAGGTTTCACGGTTTTATATGCTCCAGGCACTCCACTAACATAAATATTATGTAAATCGGTGGCGAAATTGAGCAAGCAAATACACGGGGTCGAGCTAAGCAAAACCGTTTAATATGGCGATAAGTAAGTATAGAAAATTACTAATGATACATTGTTTCTATAGTATAAGGGGCAAACAAGTAATTGAAGCCTTTGGCTGGCTACATATATACATATACAGCAGTATAAATATCATGCAGATGTGTTGTATTCCTTTCTATTTCCCCTCTAAAGGACTACCCTAAGCTCCTCTCGTATAGCTTCACTGGCGTGCCGACGTAATTGAGCATTGCACTACCTCTTACTAAATTACAAGTGTATATAATAATACGTTTTAAGTCACATTGCTTGCAGAACCAGCTACACGAGAAAGATTTTCAAGCGGCCCCGCGCCGGAAAGCGCAGTTGTTGGGCCTCCCACCAGGTGGACTGATTACATGGTCAAGGTCGGAGCAGGATGCGAGCAGTTTGTGACCGTGACCTGTGGCGCTCTGGGGGAAGCCTATGGCCAGCAGTGGACTTAGGCCTCCCGAGGGAGACCTGTCCAGTCCAGCGGTGGACTTCTATCTTTAAGACAAGTGATTATGTTTGTTGAGGTGTCGCAGCACATTCTCCTCGAGGTAAGTGACCACCATCGCCTTGCAGCCGTCGAGGGTCCGCCGCGAGCAGCGCCACGTGCAGGTACCCTTCAGGGTCTTGTGCGAGTCCCTGTGGTACCGCATGCCGTTCACTATGAGCACGGGGTGGCCTCGGGTCGACGTTATGATGCGGGCCCCTGCACACACATTACATTTGTAGGTCTGTACTTTATCATTTATTGGTTCATGTAAATTATGTCGTAATGAATATTATAATCAATAATTATTGTTTAAACAATATATACGTATTTACCATTAACTACTGGATAGCATAGATGATAATATAAAATATTAATAAATTATTTTATCTTTTCTCCTAATATGTCAGATGTACGATTACCTATCAATCGTTATTTGCTATTAATTGTAGAAATAATATTTTAATCTTACAGAAACTCTATACAATAACCATTGATTTTTATTACATATGCATTAATAAATACTACAAATTAAGTAATAACAAAATAACCAAAAAGTGTATTTGGAATATGCTTTCTGTTTGCTGAGTGCGTACAATTAAAAGAAAAATGGAGGTCAAGGCTCTAGCCATGCAATTGAATGTAAATTAATAAAAATCAAACCTACTAAGTATATTTAAAATCATATCATAAACAATAACCCCCTTATTAATAAACAAAGAATAACTTTATACAAGTAATATAACTTTATCCAAGTAATAACCTAGTAATAAACTGACATCTGTCAAATTCCATAATTTTTATGTGTTTTTTAATATGGAATTTGACAGATGTCAGTTTATTACTAGGTTATTACTTGGATAAAGTTATTCTTTGTTTATTAATAAGGGGGTAAGTGTTTAACTAGGCTCGGCTAAGGCTGTATTTAACTAAATTATATTATTACAGAAAATAAAACAAATCAACCTTTCCTTATTATCACAATGACATTTATTTACAACAACAATATTTAAACAATATATTATTTACACGTAGTATAAATATAAATCATTACAAAATAGGCAAACTCTTCAAGTGCCTAGAACTAAACGTAATTCTTTTCCATGACTTACACATATTACGATAAAGGAATGTTCACAAATACTATATTCAGTGTTTTAAAACAATATGAATATAGAATTTTAGGAAAGGACTTATTTTTTAACATAACAAAACGTCGAACCAAAGTAGAGAAATAATTAATATAAGAAATTCTAAGACAGGACAATGAAATATTTTTTTCGGCAAAAAAAGGAAAATAAAACAATCATTTTTTTATGGTAAACTGAAACCTAAATACAACCTTAGTGACGTTAAATTGAAGTATCGTAAAAAAAGTTATATTTCACATAAAATAAAAGGTATTGAACATTTGTCAAATGTCTAAAAAGAATTTTGTTCAAATTTGGCATAGATATTGTTCACCAACGTAAATTAATAATTCTGGCCGATCACAAGAGATGATGTCTATAAACTCCCATATACATTCACAAAACAGTTGCGTATATATTTAGGCATTGCGTTTACCAAACCATCCTTGTCATGGGTACTTATAAAATCTCCTTTCTTCATCAGAATATATTTTACTTTAACCGAGTTGGCCAACCAGAGGTACGCGAAGGAGATATTTAAGTTATAAGTACAACTTGTACTGTTTCATTACGATTTTCAAAAAGTGTGCAATTAGTATTGCATGGATTCCCAAGCATTTTCGTCAGTAAAAAGTTGATCTTACTAAGTTGGCCATTCATGTACTATCACTATGTCTACAGCGCGATAGCTGCTAGATTGTAAAACATCTTGAAACATGCTCAATGATAAATTAAATAGGGTACTCCAGAACGTACTCTTGGAATTTCAGGTACTTATGAAAGTATGTGTTTCAGATCAATACTATAAGTATTCTTTCCACAAAAATCTATCCGATAAAACTCTTAATAATTTACATCTCACATATTTACATTCATATAACTCTATGGGACTTGGGATAAGATCAGAAGGAAAAGAATAGTGATAAAAAGATCTATACTTTTTATTTTGTTGATCGATTTGAGAACTTTAAAGACTGCTTGCTCCAAAAAGTAGATCATACACAAAGTGAAAGGTCCATTATTTACAGTTGCGAGCTGTGGAAAAATCATACGAGAACATATAGAGGAGCTTAACAAATAAATGTTATTTTGTTGGGCGCACGGTTCGGTTCCGGATAGCATTGAAATCTAGATAAGTAATTGGAATTTAAATCAAAATATAGGATGCAATCATTTCCTTAACCCATTTTTGTTCATAGCTAAGGCAGCTTTTAGATAAATTATAAATAATCATATTGAAGACGAACACTGTTGTATAATTGAGTGTGAAAAGAGAAAACAAATCGTGACATTTGATACAGGAGATCTCTAACGTAGGTCGGTCTTATACTTTCGTAGTTACGTAATTTTTATTACTGTTAACTTTTTATATTCTCAAACAAATGTTTATAAAACCTAATCAATTTTTCAATACCTTTGTTGGGGACATGTGCTAAATCAATATCCACCATCAGGTACTAAGTATCTAGCAATGAATGACATCATTTCTAATATTATCTGCAAGATAATATAAAAAGCTGACCTATATCTTTTAACAAACTCAAGACAATTTTATTTCCTATTAACAACTAAGGAAACACCCATTTAAATTTAACATTCCTTGATGGTTCTTGCTGTTTGGCTACTTGCCCAGAAATACTTTCAGGTTTTATAAAATAACAAAAGTCTTGCAGTAGCAGGGTATTGGGCTGATTCAAGCTTTTTACGAGTTTGGAGGTGTTTTGCTGACCGTGACCTTAAGACTTCATAGTTCATTGTGTGGTGGAAAGATTTTGGCAGATACGTAATAGGATCAACTTATTATAATATTTACAACAAATTATCATAAAGATTGACATATTATTATTAATACCCTTTTTATACCAATAAATATTTAAATTAAAGCTCTATAAATAAACTTAATAATGAAGTAAAACAGTTAATTTAGCAATAAAAAAGTAAAGTAGTCTTAAACAGCAAAATATCGTTGAATTCTCTACCGACGCTCTTATTTTCGCATGACAGCGCATTAAGATTTTAATAGTATTTATAAATGTACTAGCAGTACCCTGTGTGCGTTGCTACGAGGGGCGCCATCTGTCGAAAGTTGGTCATACCAACTCAGAATCTTTCGTGGGCTCATGCACAACAAAGTTTGCTAAAGATCATCAAATGACAACATGATCACATGTATAGTTTTCGATTTTATAAAGAACATACAGACAAACAATTTTTATATATAAAGATTCGATTTTACGTTTGTACATTGGCACAGGTAATAAAATGGTTTGTGAGCGATATAGATGAATGCAAACAACATATTTTCTTAGCCTAAGATTAGGATAGTTTGTCATGTTCGCATGGGTTCGCTATTCTTTAGTTAGGTGCTGTCACAAAAAAAAATTTGAAAATATTATTATAATTATTACTGGGGTGTATGTATAGGGTGTAATATGTATTCTTGGAGTATAGGAGGGAATAGCGAAGCGCAGTGGCACGGGTTGAATATAAATGGAATATAAGAAAAGGCGATAACTAAAACGGCCAACCAGTCACTTAAAAAAAAATAAAGTATGCGTTAAAAACTTCGCATGAGTTTATAAAAGTAACATGTTGAAATAACATGTATTTATAGATTCATTGCACCTAATAAAAAGACATTTTATTATTTAACTATCACGCTCCCACTTGTCTAATATAAATATATTTCTCATTATTAGTTAATATAAATAAATTAATTATTATTGCAAGTGTTAATGATTGTGTACAGGTCTCACTCGTATTATTATATTGTCTATGGTGGTGACGAAGGCTGTGCAGCCGGAGGTCTTCTTGACGCACCTCCACCGGATCTTGGCGCCTTCGTTCTGGTGGACTGTGAACCTCTGGTGTCCGATGTCCAAGCACCGCTTCCCGCTTCCCGTGTAGCCGAAGAATGCTGAAAACACAACTGAATATAGAACTTTCATAGATACTTTTCTATTTTCATCACTAAAAGGAATACAAAAGTAGTTTTTTAAACATTTAAATAATTTAATTATGATATTTTCAGAGGTACAGTAAATAAAAATGGATAACAATATAAAGTTTTATTTAAATACATGAACAATTTCCTATATAACTTCACTTGCAATCCCACCCCTTTTGTATGTATGTATTCGGATCACCATAAGATGCAATTGAACGCACGCCCATTGCCTTTGTGTTGAGAGTTTAACCTTAATCTTTTTATTTACACTTTTATTTGTATTTTAAAATAATTTTATTTAATTAATTGCTCTTAAATTATTTTTTCCGTTATTTAAATACATTAAACGAAATTTATGCTGGTGCGTTTTAGCAATATATACTTTTGATGTGAACTATACCCATACGCATAGCGCGAGGAAAACCCTAGAAGTCCAACAATTCAATGTATATATATCATATTATCTATAATCTACCCCAATAGAATTTGGGATAAAATCGTAATTATATTACTATAATTTTTAATCTATACCTGTGCCAATTTTTATCTCAGCAGTATTTGTGTGAAAGAACAACATATATAGAAATTGTATGTATAAGTAGGATTTAATAATGATTATGGTTCCCATTGTATTTGACTATTCTGCCTTCGATGGTGGTCGCGGTGGCTCGGCAGTACCGGTCCTTCTTCACACACACCCAGTTCAGCCGCAGCCCTTTGCTGTCGCTCCTCTTGTTGAACCGATGGGACTCGATGATCATACAAGGGTTACCAAAGCGTGTGGTCGAAAATGTTGGCTCTAAATCTAAAAAAGGTAATTACATTACACATACTGATAAAACGCCAATATGAAATAGAGTTTCTTGGCTTTGACAGAAATAGCTTCAGACGCTAACATGATATGAACAGTCATCAATGAAATTGATTGCGAATTGATTTAACGTCAGTTTGATTTAAATTTAATTGCAAAACATCGTACGTGAGATTTTGTGAATAATTCGTAGAATCAGCAATTGTATTTTGAATGATGCATTTGTCTCGTACCCAGAAATCATTTGAGTCTATGTGACAATGAAAACTCTATAACAAACGGGAAAGATCTAATTTTATTATATCTATCAACTCAAGCTACTACAGTCCGCGCTCTTTTACCTCACTGCTATAATTCCTGGTATAGTATGTATATGTCACCCTAAGATTGTAAAAACCGTTAATTTACAAAATAACTCGGTAGGTTGTAAACTGTCGAAAAATTGTGAACTGTACAAACCATTCACAATTTAACGCATTATTTTTCGTTAGTTTATAATCTTCGGTATCTTCCCTGAGCAAACCGTAAAATTGTGAATGAAAGAACAAAGTTCACAATCTTGATTTTGACTACCTGTAAAATTGTGAACCGTCCCTGATTGGTCGGATTAGGTTTACGAAGGTTAGGGGGTTAGGTTAACGAAAAATAATGCGTAAAATTTTGAATGGTTTGTACAGTTCACAATTTTTCGATAGTTTACAATCTCCCAAATTTTGTTTACGGTTTTTACAATCTTACGGTAACATATCCACACACGTTCTTCAAGAAGACAAAAAAGTTACCATTGACAAGAAGTTCATATTTAATTTAATAGCTTAAACAAATGTGTATCATGCAAGTAATAATATATATATATTTTGCATTTATTCTGATTTTAATTCCTTACTAATCCTAGCTCATCAAAAACATTTTCAATTTTTAAACAATTTTTACAAGAAAGTTCCAATTAATATTCAATAACAACGTGATAAATTAAAATTTATTAAAATTAATACACACAGTATAAACAACACTTACAACCAACATACACATTAGGTATCTAATAAACAATTTACACATTATCTAACAGATATACCTCTCCCTCGCTATGCACATACATTATTTTATTATTTATAATATTTCAAAACTGTGTGCCGAGCATGATATAGATCCGAATTAAGTCCGACTCGTACCCCGGACACGTACCTTCTCACATATATCATACGTACCTACTTACCCCTACTTGTCTCCTATAGGCAAGTGTATGTACTCCACATGACATAAGGAGAGGTAATACGGAATATCACTAGGCTAACCTAGTGTAGGAGTTTCATAACTGACTGACCGATGTTGACAAATTTCATTATGCCGTGGTCTCGAACGCAGCACAACTTTTTTGTATTTTAGAGCAGCACTTATAACAGCGTACATCAGACATACTTAACATGATTTTAACAATATTTACATAGCTAATTGACAATAATTTGACAATTTTATATTTTTTATAGTATAAGAAGGCCAACGAGCAGTCGAAGCCATTAGTGACGCCCATAGACATCCGCATAGAGTTTACCTTCCTCCTCCGCATCCATAGGCCATGTTAGTAATGATTGTGATTTATGTTGGACTTGCAGACGTTGTGGTGGACCATACTGATGCTGGCCGAGCAGCCGACGGTGGAGCGCTTCACGCAGTGCCACCAGGTCTTCACGCCGTACGAGGAGGTTCGCTTAAACCTGTGAGCCCCCACCATTATTATAGGGTTCCCTCTCTGAGACAGCCCAAATGTCACTGTGAAACAATAAAACTTGTAAAATATAGAACCACCCACCTAATCTACTTATAATAATAAAACTTAAAAGTATATTCATTAAAGTCATAACACGGCACATGTAGTATGTAGGTATATGTTTTTAATAAATGGAAAAGAAAAAAGTTGAATTTAATTTATCTTTCTTCTATACTACTATTTGAATACTCATATCTGAATATACTATCAACTCATAAGATTCAAAAAGTATACAAAAGCAAAAAAGAAAATTGTAAACTTTAAAAAAGTGATTATTTCGAAAAATATTATATTCTTAGAAAAATAACTTTCACAAATATCTAAATAAAAGAACATCGTAATAATCAATACATATTTTAACTTATAACTATATTTTATATTTATAGAACTCATGTTCCTATAAACAAAACGTTTCTAAATATTTTCAACAGACCCCCCAATTGTGGCCACCTTGAGGGGGAGCGAGATGGACCTAGTAAAACCCATCTAAATCCAATATGAAAAAGGAAACAGTCTTTTTTACATTTTGCGTTTCAAATTATAACAATGAATCAATGGAGCCTACATTTTTATACTATGTCAATTACTTTATTTTCTTATGCTAAATTGAAATACAACTTGTGTAAAACACACTCAAGGCCATATCACTGTATCCTCATCGAGGCCTTTATCGATGCTTAAAAGACGCACGTTTATTTTATATACTTAGCAATCATACTGAATTACTATTTTTAAAACACCAGCAAGCTTGTAATATTACATAGCTAATACCAAAGACATGTTTCTTTTCAACTTTTGTACCTAATTACATGAATTTTAAATTACTTTTCGTGTTTTGATTACACCGCCTGTCTTGAAATTTCTAAGTCTACGTTCAAAGGCGCAAATACCCCATAGCGCCCTACACACTCCTTGTATGACGCATAGAGTTTATAACATTCAAGCTCACAATTAAAATATTGATGTATGAAGAAGTAATACATTTTCCAAAGTCGTTACTTATGATATTAGAAGTAACCAAAATTGCTGTTGTTAAAAAAAATAACCCTGTATACGTTAAGTAATTAAAACGTTTCATAGTTTTTTGTGAATCAATTAAAAAAAACCATACCATAACACAATTATTGAACAAACTTATTTAGTAACATAATTCATCTATATACCCAAATTAACGTGTAAAAATGTATAATTATGATAAATCTGTAACCTACTATAACATATTATAACTAGTGATTGTGGAGGGTTTTCTCCTTGACGATGACGTCATCGATGGTGGTGATGGTGGCCCGACAGCCCGAGGCGACCCGGCAGCACGTCCACAGCACCCTGGCGCCTACGCTCCGGTTGTTCCTGTTGAACCTGTATATGCCCATCTGTATCGCCGGCTTCCCGAACCTCGTGGTCGTGAATCTAGGCACTGAAAAAAAATATTCCTGTAATTCTGATCATTAAGTAAACACGGGAAATTGACTTGTTCGTCAAATTTTTAAACTTTGATCATACTTGATATTCAACTCAAATTTCATTTCGTATATTAAAACCTTCTCGGATTCAATTTCAATAATCAGCTCAGTGACAAAAATAAAAAACCGGCCAAGTGCGAGTCGGATTCTTACACTTTCCTGCGACAAGTTGACAAACTTATATATGCGGGTGCTTGCATACATTTAGTATGAAACGATCTACATGCATAAGTTGGTAATGATTTTTCCAGTGATATAAATTTTATTTACCAATTTTTAGATTTATTCCTATATGTATACTGTAGGGTCTTACTTCATGTAAAATTTCAGAATTCTAGCTCAACGGGAACGCCCCTATAGGTTTTCGAAAAAGTGCGTTTTCATACAAAATTTGTGCATAAGTGGCTATAACTTTTTATTGCGTTAACTTAGAAGTGTGATTTTTTCAAGGCCTCAAGACGTAACTGACCTCCGTATTTGACAGAAATTTCAGCTTATTCCCTTCACGCGTTTTAGAGAAAAAGGTCTTGACAGACGTACAGACGGACAACAAAGCGATCCTATAAGGGTTCCGTTTTTTTCTCTTTGAGATACGGAACCCTAAAAAAGTAAGTAATGTGTGCGTTCCCCATGCAGTTGACAGCTACTGCTGTAGCTGTGCCAAAGCTGATCGAAATTATATATAATATTGTATAAGGGTACGTAATTCATGTGAAAGTGAAATTCAAATCAAATCTACTAATATCAACTTTTTTACAGATAATATATCCTCCTGATTATTTTTTTAAAATGCTATTTGATTTAAACAAAACAATGGCGATATTTTTCAAATTACCAAGATATAATCTCAAATTATATACTTTTACATATTAAATCTATCTTATAAACGAAGGCTATATGAGAAAAATAATTGGGAGTAGAATTCACACATAGAGGGCGACACTAAAGGAAGATGGAGATGGATGGGAGGTGTAGGTATTTGTTATTGTGCGGTCTCGTAGAAGATACGAGGATATACAGCTATATCTTTTGATTGTGTTGACTTACATAGTATGATTTCTTCTGTGCTTTAAGGTATTGCAGGCTTGAAGTATTTGACAACAATTTAAGATTGATCCTTCCGCGTATTCCTGAGAAAACGGTCTCGACGGACATACAAATAGACAGACATAAAAAACTGATCCTATTAGAGTTCCATTTTTCCTTTCGAGGTATAGAACAAATAGGCAAAGGCCTAATCGTTTTGCTATTACAATTACCAATTTAACTGATGAGTACGGAGAGATCAATAAATAACTCCCCGTCGATTTCTGAG
>LUGF01047059.1:234493-250916 GCA_001625245.1 Calycopis cecrops
AGAAATTCAACCCCTAAGGAGGCGAAATAGGGTGTTGAAGTTTATATGGATTTCTTAAAAATTAATCTCGGGTGAAACCGCGGGGCACAGCTAGTATATATATATTTTAACTCTACTAACTAAAATATCTGTGAGTGTTGATAATGTCTCACCAGCCACCACATATATTTTATAGGATATTTTCAAAGATACTATATTTCTCTGAAGAAATTTTGGTCACCCTAGTACGGAGTGACATAAGCGCGATGACGGCCGGTGAGCCGTTAGCGAGCGGGCCAGAGCAGGCCATAGCGGGCGGATGGTTGACGCCTCGCCGTAAGCCGGTCCCTATCCGAGGCGTTTCCGATCCGTTTCCCATTAGTGTGCGTTGCACTATGGAGTTTCATACAAAGAATACTGACCGGCTCGAGGTGATCCGTTTCCGATCCCTTTCCGAGTTGATAACTGTGCGGCGACCTTAATAAGGATTAGCAAAAACATTACCCTCCACAGGACGCGGTCGGGTACGACCGCGTCCTGTGGAGGGCACAGACCACCATTATTATTGGTGCATTTAATATGCTGAAGACTGAAAAAGCATTACACTAGGAGACTAAATTAAACACTTTATATAAAACATAAATGATGATTGCAATTAGCTCACCCATTTTTTCATGGTATAGGGGGCAAACGAGCAATCGGAGCTATTTTCATGACTACCGACGCTCATACACATCCGCATAGAGGCTATACAGGTGCGCTGTCCTCCTTTCTCCTCCCACCACCATGGGCCACCGGCTACTTGCACAGAGCACGAAACGCGACAGCACAGCTGTCACTTTACGCCAGTCTCGTGTGAGCAAGAGGTACCTCCCCGGTCGTGCCGGCCCGATTCGGCTATATGCATGCATGTATTGTGGCACTATCTCTTTCTAGCATAGCGGACCGGCACGTCCGGGGAAATCCCTACCTACCTATAATACCGACATACATGACTACATTGCCACAGTATTTTGTAGTACAAAATAAAATAACACGGAAGGAGCATATAAAGTCACATTCAAAGTAAATAAGATATTTTATTAAATAATTTAAATAAACATTTAAGACAAAAGATTCACACACACATACACACACACACATTCACAGACAGAAAGATTTTTTCTTAAGAACGAACACGATTCTGAAGTAACTGGGTGCAAGAGACTTTACGAGGTAAAATGGTACAACACCGTTACTGTTTCACACAATTTTATTAATAATATTTTTCGCAAATTTTCTTATAATGCATAAACTCCAACCCCCTTATTAATAAACATAGATCAACTTTATCCCAGCAGTAAACTAGTATTAAACTGATATCTGTCAAATTCCATAATAATAAACACATAAATAGAATAGAATTTGACAGATATCAGTTGAATACTAGGTTAATTCTTGGATAAAATTAATCTATGTTTATTAATAAGGGGGCAAAAGTATTAAAACCTTAAATTTTCTTAATTACATGTGACAGTGCTCATTTCTGGTAGCAATAATATTGAGGCTGCGCGCGTCTTTGATAGTTATCACCGAAGCCCTGCATCCCGAGGACCATTTGATGCACCGCCACTGCTCCCTCATGTTCTGGGAGGACTGGCTCCTGCGGCAGAACCGTTCCTTCCCAATGATCAGCACCTGGTTGCCGTGCTTAGACAACGCGTAACTGACGCCCGGCGGCGCTGGAACAGACAAATGAAACGCAGACAAATTGTTAATGCATTTTCAAAATCTCAATGTTAAGTGAAGCTATGCATTTTTTTGGTTAAAATGTATTCTACCTTATTAAAGATTGTAGTCTATTGTATAGCTTTAACAGATTTATAAGATGCCTCAGCAAATAAATAAATTCAATCATTGACTTACTGAGCGAATTTGTGTGAATGAATCACACAAATTCGCTCAGTTATTGTTGTTTAAAATAATAGATACATAGAAACTTCCGTATATCTCTTAGGACGTAAATAGAATAATTAAATGCTGTATATGGTTATTTATATAGGTATATATATATTATTTTTCGTATTTCTTAGGTAGCCCGTTCTAATGACAATGATCGTTGTTGAGTTTGAGAATAACATCCTCGTAGGTCTGCAGAGTCGCCTTGCAGCCGGTCGTCCGACGAGTGTTGCAGACCCACAACGCCTTGGACTTGTAGATGCTGTTGCGGTTGAACCTGTATTGGCCAATTTGTATCACCGGTCTGCCGTATCTTGACGAAGTATATACTGGCTCCATTTGGCCTTTGATCAGTGAACTCAAATCTGCAATCGAAAAATAGTCGATGACAAACTCCAAACAAATTTATATAATTCACTATTCCCTTAATTTCTTAATACTCACTCCTTTCACTCATTTTAACATGCATTTATTAGTTTTCCTGCAAACTAAAGGAGTTAAAATTAACCGAAAAATTAAACATTTACACCTCCACCATTCCTGTTAATTTAATTAAAAAATATATGGTTATCAAAGAACGATGGCAATTCAACGTTTAAAAAAATACTATACTCATTGACTTTTAAAGCGCATTGTATATTAGATAGACAAGGCTATGGATGTAAATGGACGTCCGTAGTTGCACCAACCTTTCGTTTGCCCCCTTATAATATAAAAAAACCGATAGGACGCTTCATCAAATTATAAAACTTAAAATTCTCTATCGAGATAGATTTTAAGAAATCATCAGGTGAGTTGGATCACATTATATACTCGTAATACATTTTGACTATGTATATTTTCATGCATTCTTTTTTACAAATCTAAATACAAATATAAACAAATATAACAAATATAATACACTAAACGCAGTTCAAAAAAAATATAAATAAAGATGTCCGATATTATTTGAATTTATTTCTAAGTTACACTGTAAAATATCAAAATCAAAATTGAAGACTAGATCGTTTCTTACAATAATCATTTTTAATATTTTTCGTCTCCACATAGGTGACCGGTGTACCACAAAAGGGAACAAAATTAGTCTTAATACTTTTATTATTCTTAATATTAATGAGATCTCATTTTTTTTATATAAACTACTTAAAATTTTTGTTAATCTTAATGACTATATATATTTTCTCTGCTATCTTCTTCTGAGTCTTTTTTTTAATATATATTACATGTTTTTGTTTATATTTACATTTATGACTTTTTATACAAATGTTATATATTTCAAAAAGTTAGTAAATTCGATTTAAATGTCAACAGGTACAAATAAATACAGGTTTGTAAATTTTATGATGTTTTCACTGTTTCTTTCAGAGTTTTCTCAAATATTTTTTCCTATTCTAAAACAATTACACTTACACTTTTAGTGATCCGTCTTTAATATATAATGGTATCATCGCCACTACTTCAATTAACGATTTTTTCAGAACATCACACACATTCACGTGCTAAGCAAATAACATTATATTGGTTATACCGTATACGGTATAATATACGGATACATTGACTGCCTTGGTCTAATGGTAAGAGTGTTCAACAACAGACATATGAGGTCCCGGGTTCAAATCCCGGGTCGGACCAAAAAGTGTTGTTGGGATTTTCCAATTTCTAATAACTGTCCGGAGTCAGGAAGTTGGCGGTGTGTACCTCCGAGGACCTATGTGCATCGGAGAATACGTTAAACCGTTGGTTCTGGTTTTGGGCTTTCCGCAGTTGGCTTTTTCTGTTTTTTTTTCGTACACATTTTGTTTTTTCAACAAATTTTGTTTCTTACACACCATATTTTTATCATTTCGCGTTGCTGCTTTGGTGAAAAATTATCCACAGTTTTAATGAATTTCTTTTTACGTTGATATCGCTCTCGATCTTTTCTACGTCTTTCTTCTATGGCTGCAGGGTCTAACTTGGCGCGAGCTTTACGCATGCTAAGCTTATTTTGCTCTTTTCTACGTTGTTTTTTTTCTTCGTCGCTCAGATCGAAAAACGATGCTCTTGAACGAGACAGTGTATCTGAAACAAAAAATTCTTTACTTTATGATAATTTTATCATTGTGTTTTTTAAAAATTGATATAAAATACAAAGATAGTAAGACAAAGAATTGTGATAATTATATGCAAATTAAAAATTCAACCTAATAAATATTCTATGTATTTTAAAACTTTTTGGAGAAAATAACTATAGAATTAGTACTTAATCCTAATTTTCATTGAAGACTATTTAGTAGTATTTTTATTTTTTAGTATTAATCCTTAATTAATACTAAATAGTCTTTAATTGCAATAAAAAATATGTAAAATGTCTTATTCGCTTAAATAAAAGGTCTTTTCTGTCATCCCCTTTGGACACATACACCACAGGATAGAAGTCACCAAAGTGATAGTCAAGTATGAAAGATCATTCATTTATTTTTGAACTAAAATGTAAACTCTGAGTAACTTTAGAAGGAACTCCCGTCACGCTTTAAGGACGTCAATTAGCTATTTAAATATATAACAATAATACCGTCGGCTCGTGACCACGGCTGGTGTAACCCAGTCGAAACGTCGAGCAAAGGTATATGTTTTGACTAGTGCCTGTATTATGTGTCTTATCGTGTTAAAACCCGTAAAGTAACTACAATATGTGCGCAACAAACAAAAGTCTCAAACAAGTATTAATAATAATACTTACCGATACACTCGAGGAACAGCACAGTGATCTCTGTCAAAATTACTTAAAAGCTATTTTTTTAATTTATTTTAATTACTTTTCGAGGCTATCTAGTCAGGTGTGCGATGGTAAAAAAGACTATTTAGTGCTATATGCTAATGATACAGAGGGGGATCACTGAATTTACATTTTATCAACTGAAACTCAACCTATTAGAATGATGTTTTATAATATTAGTAGCTGCGCCCCGCTGTTTAACTCGCGTAACTTTCGATCCCGTGGGAATATCTGGATGAAAAATAGATGTTGGCCGATTCTCAGACCTACTCGATATGCACACAAAACTTCATGAGAATCGGTCCAACCGTTTCAGATGAGTTCAATAACGCACACCGTGATACTAGAATTTTATATATTAGATGATTTCTACATAATACAATTTCAGAAATGTGACGAATAAAGCAACGTTATATTCTTTGATGCCTTTTAATCTTTAGTAAAACCGGGTATTCGTTAGGCAACATTTGTTTATTACAGTTTATACATATAAGTATGCCGAAACAATGTTTCTGAAACTTCCTGCTCTCCAATCCAAGTAAGGCAACATGTAATGAACATGTCATAAACAATTTTTCATCGCTTTTGTTTATATGAGCTGTTTATATCTTCACAAAGTTATGAAACATATTGTAAATCTGTTGGTAGTCCATGTTTGTTAGAAAAGTTGTCTAAAGAATATCCGCCATAACTCGATTTAATGGTTATGCACATTCGACGCTTTCACTATAGTCTCGTTGACAGTGATGAGGGACGCCCTGCAGCCGATGCTGGTCCACTTGCAGCACACCCATTGGGCCCTCGGGCCCGTGCAGCGGCTGCGACGATTGTACCGATACTCGCCGATAACTATCACTGGCTTACCGTATCTCGACGTCGTAAATTTGGCTATAAAATAAAAATGTAACTAGAGCGGATATGTTTCACTTACATATTAGTTAATGTGAAAGCGTATGTGTAACCACGACTGAAGTAGGCACCATGACCAGATTGATCGGGCACTGTAAAGTGTAAGGTGGTGTCAGATGCCTTCGAAGCCGGTGCATTTGTATGAAAAGAATAATGATTGTGAAGAAATCAATACAAATACTTAAGGATGACATGTGTTGTGTGGAGGTGGGTTGTTGTCGTGTAAAGCTTATTGGGATTAAGTTGCTTTTTATTAAATTATATGTATCAAACAGCTAGAGTCAAAATTCATAACCGGTCAAAACCACTTTTGACTGCCGAAATTAGACAAAAATTAAGACTAGCATATTCCACAAGTTTTATTTACAATACATTTTATCATACACATGAAAATAAATTAAAACCTAAAATTGAATACCAATAAATTAATAAATAAAATTTCGATAATACATAGGGTGAAAGCCAGATAGTTGCCTCACTTTTATCAAATGCTCTTTTTTTTTAAATGTGTACTAGTTCACTTTTTATTCTAGGTGTATTCTTACAGATAATTTATCAATGTTTCATCTTAGCCTTATTAAATGTAAATATTTTTAGTTCTAAATAAATCCTGTGTTATTTGACCTCTAAAAAAGGGAATAGTTGCCGACTATGGCGTATTGTTGCATAACATTAAAAATGCTCTGGGTTTACTTGCCTCAGATGAGAATAGATGCCTGTCTATATTTTTTCAAAAAGAAATGAACTTATATTAATTTATTTAATCTGTTTTTATTGGTTTAGTAAAATTAAATTATAATTGTAAAATTACAACAAATGTAGATTCCATAATGGTAATTATCTGTAATATTAAATATTAATGAAATATTATAATTTATTTTAAAGATAGAACAATATGACAATTAACTTTGGCCTTAGCATCCATTGAGTTTTTACTGAGATCGTTTATTATGTATTAATTATATTATTATTATTCCACATTTCAAAATAGTATAATGTTTTAAGGTGTTAAATTATAATATTAGTGTACATGTAAGTTATTAATAAAATATTTGTATTGATCTTAAAGATAAAATATAATATGGTTGCCATAAGGGGATTCGAAACTGCGGCAACTATCCGGCTTTTATTCTAACTAATGACTAGTCATATTAAGGTTTGTTTAAAAATGAAGACAGTTTTTAGGTTTTGATACATTTAAAGTAGATTGGAACAATTCATCCTACTCGCCAATAATATAGTTGTGACTGTGGATGTTTTTCACCTTGGTAATAATCCCATTAATACTGTGGACGGCGGCCCGGCAGCCTCTGTTCGACTTGCTGCAGATCCACATGATCCTGCCGTTGTTCCGCTTGTGACTGCTGTGTCTGTGGAACCGATACTCTCCTAGCAGTAATATCGGTGTTCCTTGCTTCGATTCAGAGATTACAACTAAAAGCACCGCATGAATTAGTCATTTTAATCTTTTTTTTTTTAAATCAAAAATATTTTTTATTTAGAATTGATACTCAGTACCTTTTATATTTTTTTGGTATTATATATTATAAAGTATTCAATTATTAGCAAAATAGGGATTCATGTTTATAGTAAATCTGATGATGTCACTGGACTGGCTCGTAAAATTTTTTTGGACTAGCAATTTATACCCTGAAATCCAGGGACTGATAATGGAACCTAGGTGGTCATGATAGTCGTAATAAATTTTGAAAATCGATCGTGTGCTGACTCCTTTAATTCATCTTGACAAGAAGACCGAGATGGCCATGATGCTAACTATGGTAATGGAATCGTGTTTGTTTTTGTTATATTGATACATGCATCTAGACGTTCTATTAATAACGTTCGTTCTTTTATTATAATATATTTCTTTTTTAATTTACACTTTAAATGATTTCACAAATTAATATCACTCTTGGACACGTAGGTATATTATTAGGTTTATTTAGTGAATAAAGTAAATGCTGTAGAGAATAAGAGTAAAATTTGAGAAACTTGTAAATATGAAGATATATTTATGTACAATACTGTCACTTCCATCATCAAAGACTTCTGGTCGGACGTTACGTACTATCATACAGGTACCCAGGACGTCGCCAAAAAGAAGCAAGGTGGGACTGCAGCCCCTCCCCTGCCAAAAGCTCGTTATACAAGTGCGCTTTCATTTGTTGTTGAGTTCACCTTTAACTCATACAATTCTCATTCTACAAGTCATTTTGCCCCTCCCTGCGACTGCAACTGACGATATCCTTAAAGCTACTCATTAATAATAAAACTGCAATTTAAATATTGTATTGCCTCATATTTTCAATTCTTGATGGGTTATTATCTTTTTATATTTTTACAAAGATTAATTATCCATTTTTCCTTTACATATTTTCTTTCAGTCTTTTATAGTTAGTTTAGTTATTTCTTCCATCTTTTACTTTTTTAGTCATCAATCTAATTCTTCACATAATATATTTTTTTTATATTTCTATGTTGGCATCTAAATTTTCTTCATGTGAAAATTCGCCTTACCTAGATATTTTTTATCGTCCATAGCATTTAGATTCCGATTTCCAAAAACCTGTGGCTTAGAATATTTAGCGATTATTGCAAACAAGGTAACAGTTCTTGATAGTTGGTAGTACTTTGCCGCTAAAATTTTATTCATTCCTTCCTATACAACTTACAAGGCCTTATAACATTTTTCCGACTTTATTCGTCTTATTTGGACGAATTTATTAAGAGTTCAGACAGTTCCTGAGAACTTTCGGGCTTTGCAAATAACTCTCGTAAACTATGGTTGTGGATGTTTTTAACCATGGTAATAACTCCATTAGTGGTCTGCACCGCAGCTCGGCAACCCTTGTACGACTTGCTGCAGATCCACCGGACGCGGCCGTTGTTCTTCTTGTAGCTGCTGTGTCTATGGAACCGATACTCCCCGAGTTGTAAAATCGGCCTTCCTTGCTTCGACTCAAAGATAACAACTAAAATCAATGCACGAATTAGACATTTTAATCATATTTCCAGTGTCTTAATTTTTTATTTATGACAGTAGATTATTTTATGTTCTTGATAATAAATATCATCGAATTATTGTCTTCAACACGATGGCGTAAAAACTATTTTTGAAAGTTTTGCCAGAAAAATCTTGATGTCAAAAGAAGAGTTAGTGTCGCCTACTTTACCGGCGCCGTGCCATGTTAGCTCTTTCACAGATAAGTAGTACAGACGAATTGGGCCGGCACGATCGAAGAAACACCTATCGCTCATACTATAGCGCCGTTAACTGATAGCTAAGTTGTCACGTTTCGTGCAGTTTGTGAGTTTCTGGTGCCCCAATTAAGGAGACAAGGAAAGAAAGGCAACGCATGTGCTTATGTTTCATGCGGATGTATATAGCCGTCGGCAATCAAAAGCATTCAACTTCTCGTTAGCCCTAATAATAAATGTATTTTTAAAAAAGTTTGCTTATTAATAACATTAGTTATTAGTGTCTATTAATGACAAAAAATAGTCTTAATATTATTTTTTCAACGTCGTCCGCATCGCCATCGTTGCATTCCTAAGAGAATACTTTTTTTTTTGAGCAGAGAAAGGTTTTCATCTACACTAATGTTGTTACATTCTACTTATGTTTTCAATACTTGACTTATATAATAACTACTGTTATAGCTCAGACAACAAAAAACTCAATTTAAGCAATTTGACATGATGTCATAATATCCAAATCGATATCGTAAAATCTCATTATAACACTGTGTGAGAGCGAGAGAGAGAGAGAGAGTGGTGAGAGAAATAAGGCATTTCAAAATCCTAACAGCGCGCGTTCGCTCCTGATTGGCCCTGCGCGCGCTGCAGCTGCGCTCTCATTGGTTCAATGCCAGCTTGCAAAGGATTTGCGAGAAAGAGACAAAGCTCTACAAAAAAATTAAAGCAAAAATGAACACCACAGACAACGAATAATCTACTGTTTAGTAGAAATTTAAAAGTAAAGTCATGTGATTTTTTCACATTATATTTCAACATTGAAGCTAGTATTTTATTAAAATTGAATTATAAAAAGTATAAATTTTTGCAATCAAATTAAAGTATTTAATAAAAATATTTATCTTCAAATAACATTACATTTTAAATCGTCGGTCAAGCAGTCGTCGCCTCGTCGGTCAAACAGTCGTCGGTCCAACAACGAATGGGGCAATACGCGTGAATCTAAAGTTTCGCAATGTTTGATTAATTGATTAATTGCATTAGTGAAGATAAAGTAGTGTATGCAACTGCATATAACACGGGTATTAAAACACTCGTGAGGTACTATTTTGAAACTCGCGTTCGCTCGTTTCAAAAATTCACACTCGTGTTTTAATAACCTTCTTTATATGACAGTTGCTTAAACTACTATTATCGCCGCCTTCGCTGGCGCAACGATTATGGCTTTTTAATGAATTTTTCCCAATTTTTTTCTTTTTTTTAAATTTACTTTAAGAGTACCGCGTCCGTGCTTGAGCGGACGGTTTTATATGGGGCCCAACCTTGTACCTAGCGTTGAACCCTCTTTTGTAGACTTTTATGACTGATACTTTATATATAAATTACTTTAGATTACTAGTTTTGCTTCAAAAACCTACTTTGTGACGTATTGTGAGGAGGGAGGGGAGGGAAGGAAAGGATAGAAGGATATAAATAATTATATGTAATACATTTTAAGAGAACACATTAGACTTTCTCTCTCCTCAGAAAAGAGGAGATTTTGTAATCTGGATGCTCTACTGCTCTGCCGTGCCGCATCATCACGGGCCTAAGTGGCGATAATGATGACACCGATCGCGGGAGATGGCACACACAAGAATAGGATTAGGTAAGTAAAAAAAAATGCAATATCCTCTTATTTTTTTTACTAAGTGTAATATTTCAATTGGCGCATTATATTCAAAGCTTCGCCAGTCCCTTACAAGCACGTAAATAGCCTGTGAATTTCCCTTCGACAAAGAAAATTGTAATACTTGAGGGCAATCGTTGGGACGGATCCAATGCCCATTGAGGAGCATGGGGTAAAAGAGGACAACGTGCACACACTGACGTTATATACTTTACTTATTTATTTATTTATTTATTGGTAATCCAACAGCTTTACACATAACAATATAGGATTACAACTTAAAATCAGTTAAAAAATGAAAAAGAAAACAAACAAACGACAATAGGCTGGCAATGCTGAGTGTTCATCTTGTGTTGCGAGTGTATAGGTGTGAGTGTCAGTATGTATGTTGGTGTATGTGTAGGTGTGCGTCTATGTTGTTGCGTTGTGTTTATTGTGTAAATTATATTATTTAAAGAAACCATTAATTTTAGTAATTTTCCTACCAAAGCGCTGTTTACTCAGACCAAGTATATCCGCACTAGAATACTCTTTAATATATAACTGAGTTATGCGAATAAGCACATTGTTGTTGGCATAATTTGTTTTAACCCTGGGGACGTAAAAAAGCTCCTTTTTACGTGTGCGATATCCAGGTACATTGAAGTATATTGATTCAAGCAATTCCGAGCAGTCAATGTCATTATTCAATAGTCCATGCAGTAACATCAAATCATTTCTTTTTCGCCTGAGGATTAGGGGTTCTATTCTAAAGTGCATACAAACATTATTGTACGTATCATAAGTATCTTTAAAACATAAGAACTTAAGAAATTTTTTTTGGATATTCTCAATTCTGTCTATATGCACTTTATAGGCAGGCGTCCATACAAATGGAACAGTAGTCAACAACGCTTCTGACATATGCTGAGTAAAGAATTTTGATGCAATTTATATTGGTAAAGGGTCCACACGTACGTTTGATAAAACCCAGCTGTTTATAGGCTCTATTTAAAATGGTATCTATGTGTTCGGACATCAAAAGCTTGGAATCCAAAATAATACCTAAGTCTCGCACTACATTCACTTCTTTAAGGGGTACGTTATTTATTTTGTAGACAAATTTTATAGGTTTTTGTTTTCTAGTAAAAGTAATTTTTTGACATTTATTAGTGTTGACACCAATGCGATTTTTAACGTAATATAGTGCCAGGTTATTTAAATCACTTTGTATGCAATGGCAATCGGTTATAGATTTTATACTATAGTAAATTTTTGTATCATCCGCATACATCAAGCAACGCGTGGTTCTAAAACAGTCCATTATATCGTAAAGGTATGCGTTATACAACAACGGGCCCAGAATAGAGCCTTGTGGGACTCCAAATTTAATGTTAATAAAATCGCTTTTAACGCCACCTATAATAACTGCCTGTCTTCTATTGTTTATGTAGGAACAAATCCATCTAAATAAATCACCTTTTATACCAAGCGTGTGTAATTTTTTTTGTAGTATAATGTGATCTACACGGTCGAAAGCTTTTTCGAAATCCGTGTAGATCATGTCCACTTGCCTTCCTTGATTCATTTCATTTATCTTATGGTTAATGAATACAGATAAGTTTGTCATAGTCGACCGTTTTTTCATAAAACCATGTTGTTCGGGTGGTATAAACTTATATAGAAAAGGTGATATGCGTCTGTGTATTATCGTTTCAAATATTTTACCCATAGTGTTGAGGATAGATATTGGCCTATAGTTAGTTATCAGGTTTCTGGGTCCGGCTTTATGTATAGGTACAATTAAGGCTTCTTTCCATTTTTACGGAAACTCCCCAAACCGATTGACTGACAAGCTATATATAATTGATAGGGGCAATGCTAAAGTATCAGCGCAGTTTTTAAGAAATATTGGCGGTATTCCGTCACTGCCTGCACCTTTATTCTTTTGAAGTGTTTTTAAATCACGTTTAATTTCATTTACATCAACCAATATGTTAGAAATTAAGTCGACAATTGAGCTATTACATGGTTCATATTCCTCATATGAGTCTGCAGGAGGCTGAAAAACACTTTCAAAATGTTGATTAACACTCTGACTGCCATACGGTCCGCCGGCAGGTCGTATGTTTTCGAGTGCGGCACGCCGTCTATATGTTACACTAAGCGAGACTAGCAAGCCGTACGGGCTGCCGGCGCACCGTATCTTTTGCGCCAAATTCTTACAAAATATCAGTTAGGATTTCAAACAATTGACAAGTTTGTCACGCCACACCTAATAATTAATTTGTAGCCCGCCGGCCGCCCGCACGGCTTGTAACAGTCGCATTTTCGCGCGCTTTTTGTGGAATTCCATTGTTTTCTTGTGCATTTCGCTAATTGAACGTACTTTTTATCATTATGTCGGACTCTGAGGATGACCCAGACTACCAGCCATCCACAGACCAAGAATCGGAGAGTGTGAGTGTGTTTTCTGAAGCAAGTTTGTCTGAAGAAAGCGCTCTATTATAAGGGAATATTTTTTTATGTTTATCCCACTGCTGGGCAAAGGTCAGTAAGGGAATAATTGTGTTATTTTATTAATAAAAACTAATTTTCTTTAATTTTTAATAGCTTTTTTATGTTTGTAATAACCCGCTTAGAAATCCTATAAATTTAAAGTTACAGCAATGATTTTTTTTTGGATTGAAGGTATAGAAGTAAACTTTTATTCTGGCAGCTTTACGTTTCTATAATAGCAGGCCACGCACTACAAAATTGATTTGAAATTACGAGGTCGTAGCGGACCGCACGGCGTGCTGGTGAAAATAAACAGTAAGCCCGCCAGCGGCCCGTATGGCCTGCTAAACTCGTTACTGAATATTCACCTTGGCCTGCAAGGGTAGACAAAATTACGGCCGCTGGCGTCGCGCACGGCCTGCTGCACTAAATAAATCTGTATAAGGGTGGCAGTCAGAGTGTTAAAGGCATTACATTAAGTATTAAAGGCATTAATTTAGTCCAAATGACTCCGATTGCTCGCTTACCCCTAAGCTTTAAAAATGGTAGCGTTCCTAAATTATTCTAAATTTAATGTTTGTGGTTCTCATTGATTTTGATGATTTCATTATCATAGGTGGTGATGGAAGCGCGACAGCCGCTGCACCACTTTACGCAGACCCACAGACACTTGGGGCTGCCCTCCTTATAGCTGCTGTGGCGGTAGAAGCGGAACGAGTCCATCTGGATGATCGGGCGGCCGGCGCGCGACTGCGTCACCACGAAGTCTGCAACGGAAACGGCACAGTCACGAGAAGCTAACCACACATTTGTAACACTCACTTTGTACACTGGATATAAACAATTATAAAATTAAAAGAAAAAAGATAAGCAATTATAATAAAAAATTTTGGCGACGACATTCAAGGAAATAAGATTGGTGGCGAGGTCGGCTACCGGTGACGCCCAGATGATACTAGCTTCGACGTCGCGTTTTCTGCAGTTTCTAAGAGCTGAGCGCCCATTGGGAGGTTCACTTTAGAGATCAACACTGCTGTATATTTTTCATGCAGATGTTTATGTACAAAATCCATCTAATGACTCATTTCTCTCCGCATATTATAATGTATGTAGGAGCACGAATGACGTTCAAAAGTATCAGATGTAATGTGAACAGGTTGGAGCTTGTATAACTTGTATATTTAATTTATATTTATGTTTATAATTTTTTTATTTTTTTTTATGGTGTGGCAAACGAGCAGTCGGAGCCATTTTCATGACTACCGACGCCCACAGACAACCGCATAGAGACTATACAAATGCGCTGCCCTCCTTTCTCCTTCCACCTCCATGGGCCACCGGCTACTTACACACCGCACGAATCGCGACAGCACACAGCTGTCACTTTACGCCAGTCTCGTGTAAGCGAGAGGTACCTCCCCGGTCGTGCCGGCCCAATTCGGCTGCATGCAAGCATGCAGTGGGGCACTACCTCTTACTATATTTACATATATATTGTTTTTTTAATTTATATACTTATATTGGTTGAGATACTCTAATAAATTCTACCTGCGCCGACATCTGAAACGGCCAAAACAATTGGTATTACATCAGAGTCCCTGCTAGGAAGTACACCACGAACTGAAGATTGAGAAGCTTTAAAAAATAAATAAAAATATGTAAAACAAACTTTATTCGTAGTGAACTTAAATGTTATATTTGGTCTAACTACAACAATAACGTATAAATTTATCAACAATCAATAAAAGTAAAATGAACTATGTAAGTTATATAATATATTCGTATTTCATCTAATAACTAACAACCTCATTTACAATATCGGCGTGAAACTGTTTTTATAGCTAAAGAGGCAAACGATTGTAACGTCACGTGATAATAAGTGACTACCGCAGTTTTGTTTAAATTTTTTAATTTTTAGGGCAAAAACAGTTTTATTCACATAGAACAAAATGAGTAGACCATCGTGTATTTCCTCGTGTTTAATCCATGGACGAGAAAAGATAACTAGTGGATCAGATTTACTTTTAAGAATAGCTGCGTAGTGATATGCAGTTGGCTAAATAAAAGAAAAAATACAATTTTATCGTCTCTTAAAGGATGAAGTAGGTATTATAATAACACTAGGTACAATCATTTGCTACCTGATTCTCTCGGAAAAATGAGAAATCAAATATGTATTCAGAATATAAGATTGTTTCTTAACTTAGAACTTAACAGTGTTCAGGCAAAGTGTGAACTCTCCAAAATTATATTGTATCTCTATAATAAAAATAAATAAAATCTTTTTAAAAACCAACCGTAGTTATCCTGAATGAATAATAAATATTTTAAAATAAAATCAACTCAAGTTTAATCGTAAAAAATATTTTTGTGAAGCCTCCATTAACTTACTTCAGAGATCTAATTTCCATTTAATACAACAATAAACCTCCAATACAAACTAAATAACAAAAATAAATATATTGAATTGTCTATCTAGTACGTAGCTAATGGTTGTGTTTGTTCTTGGAGTATATGATGATATCGTTGAAGGTCTTCAGGGAGGCCTTACAGCCCTGCTTGGACTTGTTGCACACGTAGTAGCCTCTCATGCCGCGGCTGTTGCTGTGTCTGTAAAAACGAAACTCTCCTATTTGTATAATTGGTTTACCCGTTCTCGACACCGCGAAAGATAAATCTGAAACAAAAAAAATTACAAATATTTATACATTTCGTATAAGCTTATAAAAACCATTTCGCTAAGTCAGTTTAAATACGAATATCTAGAAATAGACATATTAATGAACTGGTGAATATATTTTTTTTTATTTTATTACTTATGTTCCAAGAAACTCAAAAAATATTCATAGCTTTGTCCAGTTACTGCTCTGCTATCTTTTCTTTTACCCAATATGAAGATGACTTTCAATAGAACAAACGGATATTTTGTCCCAAAATTTAAAATTATGATGCATTTCATTAATACAATTATCCAAAACTAAAAACTTAAAACTTTCTAGTTTGCAGTGTCATAAAGTCCTAACAATGCGAACGCCATTGAATAAGTTATCATTTTACCAATCATAAAAATACAAAGTTTATAGTAAAAATATATTTATTCCCAACACTCAGGTAAATGACCGTCAATAAAACTCTTGATAATATCGTTAACAACAAAAATGCGCGCTTTACATCGGTGGCTGTTCTTGGCGCAGGTCCAAGTAGCTCTCTCTTTATCCACCGATGTATAAAACTTCTTGTACTGCATACGTTGATATATCAACACGGGGGTGCCATCTTCCACTCCGTATTCAGCAACTGTAAAAAATATCACATCTTATACTTCGTTGTCCGCCTTACCAATAGAATTAATATATAGGTACAAACAGCATCGTGTCGAAGATAAATACATGGATTAAATGTTATATTAGTAGCCGACCTCGATTATCACGTATAGAAATAGGATAAGGCTAGAACGAAAAAAATCTGACCAACACTTAGTTATATTAACAGCA
>LUGF01047059.1:274829-302240 GCA_001625245.1 Calycopis cecrops
TATTGCACTATATTTCAGGTCTGTGTACCTACTATATACTGTTGAAGAAATATTATATAGTTACTACGCAAAAATACTATATTTTCAGAACTGAAATATTTATATTGCAAATAGCGAAAAATCGTGTTTATTGATGCTCAATGCCTCAATGAGGTTTTTTTTTACTTGAACCTGGCCCGCCTACCTATTCTAAGCCTAGAGTTACTTATATTTGATTGCAGTATACTATATTTTTTTAATACATATTTTGAAAAATGGTAGCGGGCGGTGGTAGTGAGGCGCGAGGATCGGTGGTTACCACGGCAAAGGTTGTTATCACGGCAACGGAGATTACTAAGGGGTTGCGGGCGCGGGGGCCGTGCATAGCGTCAGTTACGTGTTGCACGTGTGTTTTTATTGACTTTTCAGGTTAGATTCTAACACAAAATAATGATGAAAAGGGAAAGACTTATTGACTACTTTCTTTTTTATGACATAAAAATGACATGACATGTAAAAAGGTACGTAGGTACTGGGTAAATCTTCGTAAATTGACAAATTCGGGTTTTATAATTAGATATAAAATCATAAACAGGTTATGTAGGTTCTCCGTACTAAGTGGGTTTTTTATTTTTGTATTATATATACAAAAATTATTATATTTTACTTATGTCTATCGACGTCCATGGACATCCACACACCACCACCTTTCCTCCTCCTCCTACAATGGGCCACTGGAAACTCACACGCGTGTTAGTTTCGTCACATCAGTCTGTCTATTTACGTAGTTTACCTAAATATATTTCTTAGCGGATGCCTGTCACAACATCTACCTGCATGCCAAATTTCAGCCCGATTCGTCCAGTGGTTTGGGCTGTGCGTTGATAGATCGCTATGTCAGTCACCTATGAGTTTTATATTATATACAATTACAGGGTTACTTTTTGGTCTCCCTACCGATAAGCCGATAGGCGATACGTTTCCGATCCCTTTCCGAGTTGATAACTGTGCGGCGACCTTAAACTATACTAAATAAAACAACCTAATTAGAAAATGTATTTATTTTATATCGCGTGAGTGTGATTATGGTTTGTTTTGAGGATCTCGTTCCCGTACGTGGTGACTGTGGCGGGACACCGCGCGCTCTTCTTCCTCGTGCAGACCCAGAAGCCCTTCACCCCCCTGCTGTCGTTCCGTCTGTTGTATCTGTAACCGCCCACTATAATTACCTGGTTGCCAAAACGGGTCCAGTCAAAAATTGCATCTGGAAAAAAAATATTTTTATAGGCACGAGATGAAGTACCTAGTGTTTGGTAAATACTAAATAAGTTTTACTAAGTTTAAGAAAGTATAATTAGACCAGCACGACTGTGTGACACGCATGCTGTCACGTTTCACGTGGTTTATGTATTTCCGGGTTTCCATTGGATTGGAGAGTCAAGATACGAATGGACGACGTGTCGGGCCGTGAAATAAAAAAAATATATTATAGCAGAAGAGGACAAATTGTCGGACCCTTTTGGTGACAACCGAGGACATATACAATAACATCTCATAGTGTAAATAACAGCAAAGATATAGCCCTCATTAACTGGCGTTCAATCAATCACGGATCTCCTCATAAACCACAGAGACGCGGCAGCTCGACTGTCATTTCACGCCGATATAATTTGAGAAAAACTTACCTCCCCGGTCGTGATACTCGTCTAAAATTATTTTACCCTTTAGGCTCATCTCACACCGCGATGGCCGCGGCTGTCCGCACCACGGCGAGCAGTTTTAGTGTAATATAATTTTAAAGTTTATAGTCACAGTATCGCTTGGCAAACTTGTAAAGGTCCGCGCGACCATCAGCCGCGCGTTTTACGCCAACTCTGGAATGGAGTCTCATGGCAATTTCTCGCTGCTTCGCAGTCGGCTTTTGCCATCTCAGTTTAAAGTCAGCCTTTTTCGAAAAAAAGTCAAATTCAAAGTATTCTTTTTATTTAACATAGGATCTTACAATCTCAGGAAAACCAAAAACACCACCACTTGAGGTAATCATCATCAGGAACGGCTGATTAAAACCTTTTTGATTTATACATCGTGACAGTGTCTATGGGCTATCTTAACTATTTCGTTCCCGTAAGTGGTCACGGAGGCTGGACACCTGGAGCTCCTGCTCCTGGTGCAGACCCAGAAGCCCCGCTCTCCCCGGCTGTTCGTATGTCTGTTGTACCTGTAGCCGTTGACTATGATCACCGGGTTGCCGTTTCGAGTATGTGACGTGATAAAAAACGGCTCTGGAAAAATAAACATATTTAACATCGCCATAATTAAATTGTGCGACTTAATGACTTCATGTGGATATCTAGCGACTCTACCAATAGTTAGAGCAAGTATTTCCAAAAATATAAAAATTACCAAAAAACCAAAAAAATATTTCCACAACATTTTCACACTATTATTAAAAATACAAACAATTTTAATGTTTCTTTTTAACCAATAAAACTATGTTACTTAATGTATTTAAAAAAAATAAAACATTAGCTGAATCTAATGAATAATCTAATGGTGGGTAGGGGTCGGGTGGTCCACTCAGTGTCCATTTAGTACAATAGGATCATTTCTAAAATTTATAAAAGTTATTTTTACAAACGAGCAGTGCCATTGATGGCAAGACCACGGCACTTCTCGATCACGAGGTGTTTGAATTCTTAACATTAACCTTAACTTTTGTTATCATTGCATTAAAACTATTTTTACGGATTCTGAAACGATTTATTTAAGTATTTAACAATTAAAATTATTTAATTATCATGGCCAGAGGGACCAAAAGGATCTATCTCCCCCGACTCTGACGTCAGAGGCCAATTGGAAACTAAAACGGCCTAGACGCTGACCTAGACATTTGGCTAATGGAGAGGATCATGACCTCGGCGGCTACAGAAGAGTCCGTCGCTTGTTAGGGAATATGCCCACTAGTGGAGGTGCTCGTGGTTGACTCTGACGATGACGTTATCGACGGTGGTGATGGTGGCCCGACAGCGCGAGCTCCGCACGCGGCTGCAGACCCACAGAGCCTTGGGGTCCCTGCTCGACGTGTGCTTGTTGTAGCGGTAGCCGTCCACGATGAGCACCGGCTTGCCGTAACGCGACGTCGAGTACACGACTGGAAAATAATAATGTACATGTTTAACCGGAGGCTTTTGTATGCTTTGACGACCAGTTTTATTTTTAACAGTAATTTATAATAAGCATGCCTGGTTGCTACATCTGTGTATTTTGTTATTCCATATTATAATCTACATTTGTGTTAATTTAATACATATTATATATTTAATCATACAAATCCGTTCAGTAATTTCTAAATGTTCTAACATAACAAACATGCATACAAACATTGGCATTTATATAGGATTAGTAGCATATTTTTTATTCAATATCTATCTAAGATATTTATTGTGTGTATGTAACATTTGTTGTCTAGTGATACGACTCTTAACACTCAATTTCAATTTTCTTTCTGCAGCAATTCCAAACAGTTCCTAAATGATTAGAATTTAGATTATTATATGACCTTAATTATGCTACCATGACATTTAATAGTGACAAATACAGACGGATAGACTAAAAAAGCAACAGAAAATAAACCATGAGTTTACACGTTGGGCAACCTCGGCCAACCTAGGGTTGCCAAGCATACCAACCATACCACGTTATAAAGAAAAATGGCAAAAGTTTCTTAACGACGCATTTTATTAGGTCTTACAGAGCGTGTTGACAGAATTGACCAGTACTAATGGTTGTGTGTTGTTGGATTTGAGTATGGTGTCGTCCACCGTGACCAGCGTAGCTCGACACGCGAGGCTCCGCGCCTTCGAGCAGACCCACAGCGCCTTCGGACCCTTGCTCCGGCAGTACTTGTTGTACCTGTACTGGCCCAGTACTATCACCGGCTTGCCGAACCTTGACGTCGCGTATAGAGGCTCTGCTAAACAAATAACTAAATAAATAACGCGAAAATAATTTGAAGATAGCTCTGTTCTATTCTCTCAATGATCATTGTTGAAGGCTATAGACATTACAATATACAAGAAATATCGTTTTTCTTCAGGTTTTTACATGACATAAACTACGTGACCTTCTTTTGTTTTTTTTTCCATGGTTCAAGCTTCGTGCATCTCCTAGCATGTTCGATAAAACCAACTGAACCGGGAAGGTAGCTCTATGTATCCTTCTTAACCGTGAAGTAATATAGGTATTAAATAATACAAATATTTATCAAAATATTAATAGCAAATTTATATAAAGCAAAAAGAAATGTAAAAATGCCATTTAAGTAAAAAAAATCAGAATAACACAGCCGTTGACGTACACACAACATGCAATCATGTGAATAACAAGACATGACATCAAAGAACACTGACTATTTAAATAACATTTGCATGCATGTAAGAGTGTGAAACATGTATGTTCACGATATGTATTTATTGTCACCAAATTTACCATGTTATGCAAATAAATGTATAATGTATATTAATGAAAAGCATTGCTGATCAAGAGATTGGGACTTTTCCTGTTCTTCAGAAAGCAGACAGTTATTTTTACCGCAGGAAATAAATGTTTGTGTACAGGAAATAAATATTGTGGAAATAAATGTGGAATCTATTT
This sequence comes from Calycopis cecrops, assembly GCA_001625245.1. Lineage (NCBI taxonomy): Eukaryota > Metazoa > Arthropoda > Insecta > Lepidoptera > Lycaenidae > Calycopis > Calycopis cecrops. The sequence continues at coordinate 279,462 of LUGF01047059.1, forward strand.
GCGAAGCTGTTTAATTTTTTTAGTTCTAATTGCGGCCAGTGGTACCTATAATGGACTCGCACATCGCACGAAAACCACATAGCGTAGCTGCTGTCACTTAGGTTAGGTATCGCATGCGCAAGGTGCCACTCGTGTCCGCCCGTGAAAACTTGTTACAATTAACTTTTAGCTTATTAAATATAAGGGGTTATACTTGACTCCAAATTGACTTATATACCTCATTATAACAAGATCATAAATAAAGCAGCAAAATCATTAGGATTTATTAAGCGAAATGCTCGTGACTTCAGAAGAGCTGACACAAAAGTTCTCTTATTTAAAACATTGACACGTAGCGTACTAGAGTTTGGTAGCGTAATATGGAACCCATTATACACGATCAACTCTCAACGTATTGAATTCATCCAACGATCATTCACGCGACATCTGGCCCGAATCACCCCAAACATAAACCATAGATGCTCTTATGAGGAGAGATTTAATTTCTTTAAAATCAATTCTTTGTCAGTAAGAAGGTGAATGCTTGATCTGGTTTTCCTGCGAGAGCTTGTGAATGGTTACATAACTTGTCCGGAGCTTACGGAACGTGTTTCCTTAATAATACCAAGATTAAAATGCCCGAATAAAACGCAGATCTATTTTTTATGTTCCTAGGTATAGAACCAATCTTGCTAAAAATAGCCCTATAACTAGAGTTATAATGACTGGCACAGAATTTTAGACTTAGACATCTTTCATGAACACTCCACGTCATACAGAAATAAATTACTAAGCCTGTAATTTAATCCCCCAATTTTATTTTATTTTATTTTATTTCAATTTAATTTCAATTTTATCTTACTTTAATTTTATTTGGATTTTAAATATTTTGATTTAATTTAATTTAATTTTAATTTTATTTCATTCTTGATGTATTAATTGTGTTAATTTTAAATAATGTTGTGCATGTCTATTATTAATGTAAACACAACCACGTTACGACATAAATGTTAATATATAGGTAGTGTTTATATTGTTGACATGACATATTAATAAATAAATAAATAAATAAATAAATGGGGAATGTCTGGAACTGATAAGACCCAGACCAAGTCAATGATTGTGTGGTATCTGCTTCACGATGACATTTTCCAATGTGACCAACGTTGCTGGGCATCCGGAGTGCACCTTGACGCATATCCACCTCACCCGCAGCTTGCCGTGGCTGCCACTCCACATGTTGAACCTGTACGGTCCCATCTGGATCACAGGTCTACCATTCCTTGAGGTCCGGAATATCGGATCTACAACAGACAAAATTATAACCAACCAAATTTTAAATATGCTGCATAAATTGTATTTTTCGTGCTATCGAGACTCCACAAGGTTTTACTTCCTTTACCTATGTGTATTACTTTTGAAAGATGAAAAAATTAACTCTATGCTTATTGTTTTTATACCTTTAAGGTTGCAAATGATCAATTGAAGCCTTCTGATGTGTACCGACCCCGATATTTGCATCCGCGTTATGGTCACACACACGTGTCGTCCTCCTGCTACCGTTCTTCCAATGGGCCTCTGGAAACATTATATCCCACAAAGCACTACGGCATAGATTTCAATTGGCGCTATCATACCTCGTAGAGGTAGGTACCTCACGTGCCGTGCCGTCCGCCACAATGTGACAGCGATGCGATGATACTTTTGAGTTTCCAATGGTCCATAAGAGGGGAGCAGGAATGGAGCGCAACGCTAAAACAAATAATGTCTATGGGCGTTATGCGAAACAGTATAAAAAATCTATTCAAACGTTGGACTTGTAATTTACTGAGTAACCCGCTAAAGTCTGATTCAGTTTTTAATTTAATTTTTCTCTTTAAATAATAATTAATTGTGTTTAATTTTAGTGACCTTCGGCAGCCCGACAGTAAAGCTCAGTTTGAGGAGGCACGAGGAATTTAATTGGAAGAAATAAAAAGGAATGAGAAATGTTTTCAGTTTAGAGTATATTATAATATATACGATGCGTCTTAGTATCTAGAGATCGAGATCTGTGTGAAAATCATCATCACCATCATCCAGAGTCCCACTGCTGGACGTAGAGACCTGAAGAATGCCATAAGTCACGGACACCAGCCCATTGCAGCCAGCGACTCCAGCCATCTTATCCAAGTCATCACTCCACCAGTCCAATTACCGATGACAATCCACGCTAATATAAATCAATGACTATGGGCACTGTCGCACACGACAATCGTATCTTGTACGGTGATAATCTTCGCTTTACAGTTGGCGGAGCGCTGCTTCACGCAGATCCAGGTGGTCTTCGGTCCGTCGGTGGGGCGCGACTTCTTGTTGTACCGGTAGCCGTCCAGCTCTATCACCGGCNNNCCGCGACATTGTATAAACAGCGCTCGTATCTGGAAGAGCAGTTACGACAATGAATAAACAGCGTTCGTGTCTGGAAGAGCAGTTATGACAATGTATAGACAGCGCGCGTATCTGGAAGAGCAGTTACGACAATGTATAGACAGCGCTCGTATCTGGAAGAGCAGTTACGTCAATGTATAGACAGCGCTCATATCTGGAAGAGCAGTTACGACAATGTATAGACAACGCTAGTATCTGGAAGAGAAGTTGCAGCATTGTATAGACAGCACTCATAAGTGAAAGAGTTTTTACGAAATTGTGTAAACAACGGTCGTATCGAGAAGGGCTATTACGACATTGTATTCCTTAGTGGATTATTATTATTGCTTAGAAGCGGGCTGCCCAAGATCGAGATGGTTGGCGCTCTATGGAGGACACCTACTTTCAGCAGCGGGCGGCTATAGACTGATTGAATTCAATTCAAATTCCTTAGTGCTGAGGGTCGTGATCACCCTTCTCTCGGACGACTTGTAAATAGCGGAATCTAAAGCAATCTGGTTTGCGAGTTGGGTTTGGTTGCGACCACGAGATTTACGAAACTATATTATGAAATATACATTTTTTCGTATCTTGTTTCTAGTTTCTTTTTTGTTATAGGGGGCAAACTAGCAGTCGAAGCTATTTTCATGACGCGACGTCCATAGACATCCGCATAGAGGCAATACAGATGCGCTGCCCTCCTTTCTTCTTCCGCTTCCATAGACCACCTGCTACTTACACACCGCACGAAACGCGACAGCACAGCTGTCACTTTACGGCGGTCTCGTGTAAACGAGACGTAACGGTCCGGTCTTGCCGGCCCAATTCGGCTGTACGCAATCATGCAGTGTCTTGCTAAAAGTATAACACGCTCTTCCCACAAAGAGCAGTACAAAAACTGTGCTTAGAATAATTTTATTTTATTGTTTAAAAAATTAATTATACAATTTCACTAACGTATTATTCATATTAAAAATACAATTTCATTATTAGATCTCGCACCGTACAGTTACTAAGTCCATGTCACCTAGTGGTTGTGTTCACCAATGTACTTTATCACCTCGTCGTTGAAAGTCCACACTTTGACCAGACAGCCGTTGTTGCTGTAGTTGCACACCCATCTCATCTTGTCCTTCAGCCCGCGGGACGAGCTCGTCGTCCGGTACCGGTATCTGCCCAGCTGCAGCACGGGGTTCCCGTTACGCGACCTATCGAACATCATTTCAAGAGCTGCAAGAGATAAAATCATTTTCAAAATCTATCTGAAGGTGATTCTAAATTTTAATTGCTACATTCTTAACATTATTTATAAGAAGGTACAAACTTTAATATAAAATAATTATTTTATGCAATCGATTAAGTTTAAGTAGCATGCAAAACAGTTACGACAAAAAAGCATAGTCTAACTGATCTGGAGCACACTAACAGTGGATTTTTGGTTTTTGCGAGCTGAAAATCCACTGTTTACTGCCAGCCGGTAAGCCCACGACTAGTAAACTGTCTTTGTCGGGTATGGTTTCTGCTTCCTATTGTAGAAGTAAGGTCCCTTATAAGTCGCTGTGGGACCCTGCTGCTGACACTTCAGCATAGGCGACCAATGATATACGAAGAATTTTAGGTAGGTATTCGAACAACCGCGAGTCACACAACCATCGGACCGTACACAGGACCAATGGCAGTGCATTAATGGATTTCTGCGCGAACCAAATTAAAAAAAGACACCACACATTGGTCTAATTTGTTAGTAGAATTATTGCAATGCAGTTTATCTAGTAATACTTGTTAGAGACGTGCGTTTGTTACATTTACATTCTGTAGTTTCTTTACGGGTTTTAACACGATATAAAATGTATTAAACGGTACTAACGAAAACATATAGGTACTTGTGTTCGACTTTACGACCCGATTACACCATCGGCGGTCACGAGCCGACTGATAAAGAAAATACGAAACCTAATTTAGTGTTTAGAACAATACAACGCCAAAATATGGGAAAGTGCATTTTAAAATATAGATTAAACAGATTTAATTACCAAATATTAGCTAGTAGCAATATAATTCTAAAATTTAACATCATTAAATGTTAACAATTTCATTCACGTCATGTGCACTCTCGGAAGAAAGAAAAAATGGACACTTCATCATGATAATATTTTTTTGAAATGTTTATTTGACTCTACAACAATTTTCCACACATTTAAATAGTTGAAGTTTAGATTTTTAATAAAACAGAAATTGCTTTCACGAATGATATCGGTTTATTTAGATATTTAACAATCCCGACATTTCAGTTGTATTACAGCACAGGCTGCTGGTTATGAGAAGAGTGATTTAGTGCCTCATAGCAATTTTTTTGTGATACTAGCAATTTTTTTTTTTTAGGTAGACTACGCTAACAGGCTGAAGGCCCAGTGCAGCTTCATCTGTATGAGAGGCGAGTGCCCTAAGGTAGGTCGAGCCTCTATATTTAGCAATTTCTATAAAGAGGTCCTATTATAATGTTTCAAACTTGTAATATTATATTATTTTAGCAACTTTTTATATACCACGTTTGTAGTCTGTGGGTCAGATTTCACGAGATCACTCTCGAACAGGGTTGAAGAACGATTCCTGTAAACAATACTGTCTTCTCATAGGACAACTTCGAGCATTTGACCAGAACGGTTCATGTGAAAAACAGTTTTTATAAGTTACTTCGATCATTTTAATTTTACTTATTAAACATCAAGTCAAAGTCGTAATGTTTTTGGTTGATGTCGGATGCGGTATTGATTGTAAAATAATGCTGCATCCGACATGGTCAATGACCATCGATGTTTCGTCACCATAATGACTAGGCTTACACGTCTATCTCAAGGAATTCAATGGTTGTGTTCACCAACAAACTTCACTATAACATCGTCTATAGTGAAGATCTTTGCGTTGCAACCGTTGTTGTTCTTGTTGCAGATCCACCGCGACTTCGGGCCCTTGCTGCCCGTCCACTTTCTGTATCTGTTCGATCCAACTTGTATGACAGGATTACCATTCCGAGAGTAAACAAATACCGCTTCTGTAAGATATGAAAACGAAATAAACAATGTAGCAAGAATGTAACTTATGCTTTTGTTTTGATTACACACGTTTGTGAAATGAGATTTGAAAACAAAAGAAAGAACCATAAATTGTTGAGTCTAGGTTACCTAGAACATAAAATCTTATGACCTCGTGAGTATTACTAAATGGATATGAACTGTATTATATTTTGATAATGATTATTTTTTCCTTTTAATTGATTTTATTGATCGATTTATCGACGGAGTTTCAACTATCAATAGACAGGGGGAAAGAATGAAGTGAAACATCAGAATCGATCCTTTGGGACTGTATAAGAGTGAATTAGCACTTATAAGTCACACCGTTAGTACTTCTATAAATCATCCTAAGGTTGCTTCTTCTTCTTTAAAAATCAACTTCAGAATTTTAATTTTATACACATTTAATTAAAATTCTTGTATAGTAAGAGGTAGTGCCACACTGCATGCTTGCATGTAGTCGAATTGGGCCGGCACAACCGAGGAGGTACCTCTCGCTTACGCGAGACCGGCGTAAAGTGGTAGTTGTTTTGTCGCATTTCATGCGGTATGTAAGTAGCCATTGGCCCATGGAGGTTGGAGGAGAAGGAAAGGCAGCGCATCTGTATGGCCATTATGCGAATGTCTATGTGCGTTGGTAGTCATGAAAATGTCTCCAACTGCTCGTTTGCCCCCCTATACCATAATAAAAAATACACTGAACAGTGTGGCGAAAATCAGAAAATGTCATTAAAAAAATTCTATCATTTCTTATTGAATAATGGTAACATTTGGTTAAAGGTAACATTATGTCAGGGTATAAATTATGTTCACTAAAAGACAAGTCTAAAGCAAGAATAAACATCGACGTTACTCAACAGGAAGACCGCTACAATAAAACAACTTTCACGGAACTACTCGTGGTTTATTTAATTATTTTAACCAAAGTTCCAGTTTACCGCAACCTTGGCAGTGCGTGATATTCGCATAAACATTTTAATTGGTTCACCCTAATGGTAAGACATCATTAGGGTGAACCAATTAAAATGTTTCGATTGTGATTTTCTAATGAATGTATAACAAAACAAATGATCACCGTCCTAGTGGTTGTGCTCATTATATACATGGACGATGACGTCGTCAATGGTGAGCAGCTTCGCCGTGCAGCCGAGGTTGTCCCTGTTGCAGATCCAGCGAGCCTTGGGCCCCTTGCTGCCCACCCACTTCCTGTACCGGTATGTGCCTAACTGTATCACCGGGTTTCCTTTACGTGAGGACACAAACACGGCTTCTGAAATGTAATAAGATAAACGATCCATCAAAATTATTGATCAAATCCTAATGACATAAAACTAATTGTTATAAAAATGAATCATTAATGGGTTTACGCGGGTGAAACCAGGGTTACAGCTAGTTAGGAAATGAAGTACCATAGAATGAATTGGCTATTTTATATCCTTGGTATATAGCTTTTATATTTCACTAATTTCAAAGTGAACGAGCGAACTGCTATCAAAATATCTCTAGACAATGAAACCTTTTTGCTAGCTCATTGTTTTGTTTTTGGTAATTCACCTAGATTGTTGGTTGGCTCACTTTTAGAGCGACAGCACACACAAGACGTTTAGACGCGCCGACCGGCGACTTAGACGCAAACTCAAAAAGGGGACGCAGAAAAAAAGCAAAAAAAAAAAAAGACGTCGGTTGCCGCGTCTAAAAGTCGCGTGTGTGCTGTGGCTCTAAAAGTGAGCCAACCAACAATCTAGGTGAATTACCAGAAACAAAACAATGAGCTAGCAAAAAACAAGGTATATACCTATTTCAAAAATAGTAGTACACCAGTTAACCTTCTATATATTATAATTATAAATAATATGGGTCCCGGACGGAGCGAGACGCCGAAGACGGCCGAGGAAACGTTGGCGGGACGACCTCGATGCCTTCAAGAAAAGCTGGTGGGAGAAGACAAAGACCGGGATGGTTGGCGAAGTTTGGGGGATGCATTTGCCCAGCAGTGGAACAACATAGGCTAAATAATATTTTTTTTTAAATATTATGAGAAAATAAACTGTAAAATATTAAAATTCCACTAACGGGTTTGAGAAATATATTTTTGTCTCTAATTATCTGCAGTTTCAACAAAAATCGAAATGACTGCAATTGTATTTTAATTTATTACAGGTAAACAACATAAATAGAAAAATATAAGATAATATTGAAATTTGGAAAAAAAATCAACATTATGCATAAATTGTAAATTTTCAAAGATGAAGTAGTTGCATCGCAAACATTTATAATGTCACGAATCAAGATGCCAAATATTATAATAAAAGCACAACATCACGTAAGAGATGTTCATTAATAACACTGAATCTGCTTGTGTGGTAAATTGTGTCATTGCCTTAACACAACCCACTGTTTAAAACATTTTCCATTACAGGGTTATACCAAGGGTTGCTTCTTCTTTTCCTTTCTTATGTAACATAGAGGATAAATCATTTTCACTTACAGTATAAATATCGGGCCGCACACTTTCATGTTCCATTTTTTCTTGTATCTCGACGTTTATCTGTATTTTAAAGACGATATCATCAATGTGCTCTTAGTCGAATCTTGACTATTACTGAGAACTCTACAGACTCTATAGAGAATAGATATCTGCGCAGAAATATGTTCACAAGTGCACCAAAAGGCTTTTTGATACGGATCAAGGGGCCTTGCGGTCTGTGGTTTAAGATAACTAAGAACAGAGGCAGACAGTTATGATCAACAATTTACGGAAAAAGGATAAGGAACGGACTGATCATTGACTGGGTTTAAACACGTAGCTCTCAGGACATTTAATGGTTGTGTTCACCATCAAACTTCACTATAATATTGTCTATAGTGAAAACCTTTGCGTGGCAACCCTTATTGCTCTTGTTGCAAATCCATCTCGCTTTCGGTCCCTTGTTGCCGGTCTGTCTGTATCGGTTAAGTCCAACTTGTATCACAGGGTTACCATTGCGTGAATACACAAATAACGGACCTGCAATATTAGAAAATATGTTTTTACTTTTGTATTGCTTACCTAAAGTAAATCACTTGTAAATATCTAGCTCAAAAACTAAATGTAATAAAGTTGTATTGGCAATACTGATTTTGTCGGCGCCGGTAACCTGCTTCTCTATGTAAGCACCCTTAGACAAGACGACGTCTACCTAAAAAAATGCGCATTGAAATAATAAAATGTACATAATAACTCAACAATTTATTTGTATCTAATGACAATGGTTATTTCGGAATGTAATAATAACATCTTCCATGGTTATGAGCGTGGCGCGACACCCGGTTTTCACTTTGACACATATCCAGCGGCCGCGCGGACCTCTGCAGCCGCTCCACTTATAGAAGCGATACCTCCCAATCTGTATGATCGGTTTCCCGTACCTCGACACCGTAAAAATAGGTTCCTCCTCTACATCAATGCCTTTAAAAAAACCGTAAAATATACAATTGGCTTAGTCATAGATCCACGAGCATGTTACACACAATAAGTAAATATATATTATACATTTATAACGAATCGGTTTTCAATTTGATTTTCCTATTCTCAACCAAAAGTCAAAAAAGCATATTGAAATTTATGTAGTATATTATACTACTACTACTACTACTATAAAAGAGAATTATCTCTTTTCAGACAAGTTGTAACCAATGGCCTCCGAAACGACTAAGCCGATTTTTATTAAATTTTCTTCAGTTAGTCTACGAATTGGTAGTCAAGCTTATTACAAATTTGATTGTTTTACTTGAACGCTATACTACCCTGTAGCTGGTAAAGGGTTGTGTACGTCATATTATATTTTACCTGTGACACTTTTATTTCCACGTTCTAATGGTGATTGCAATATGCTAAAAGTAAAAGAATGCGCAAACGATACCATTACTTTATTTATAACTAGCTGTGCCCCTCGATTTCACCTGCGTAGGATCATCTACGGGTAACTATAATTTTTGCGAGATAAAAGTATTCTTAGTGTTATTCCAATATACCATTGTCAATTTTCATCTAAGTTTCAGGAGCTCTTGCGCAAGACAATAACAAACAATCTTCAAATCATCTTCGACCGATGCTAGCTCTATTATAAATATTATATTGTAATATTTATAATAGAGCTAACATCGGTCGAAGATGATTTTCGTGGTAATGAATTTAAACTTTTTGTATATAACAAAAACTTTATTTAAACTTAAATATTTTCAAATAATTTCATATTTAATTTATTCCTACACAATTATATTTAATTATTCAAGAAACAAATTATACATTATCTATCTACAAAGATGAAGAAAATATTCGTTTACGTAACAACACACGAATTTAAGAAACTGTTTTTATTACAATGAAAGTGCTTGAACCAAATACAACTTCTCAGAATTAAAGTGCAGCAGGTAATCCATTTTGTACTTATGACTGATTATTCGGTTACTTTTTCCCGACTGCAACACAAAGAAATGTTTTTCGAGCCTACATACACAATATGAATTCCCAGAAATGTAGATTTTTATTTTCCTTGCTACAGCCTGAACGTTATCAAGCAACTTGAGTGAGACATATTATTTTAAGCAGTCGGGTAGCAGCCACCGTATAGTACCGAAACAAGAGGAAAGTGATATTTCTAAATAACGTAAAATTAACTGAAATTGAGCAAGATTCGTAGAGTTTTAAGAAATCAATGTGGAAGTCAATGCTAATAAAATATAATATCGAAATTCAATATGGAGGTGGCAAGACAAATCTGTACGGGTCGTGACACACAAGTCACTTGTCGTTAATTTCTCCATTAGGGAGCTGACGTGAAAATTTTGCTTAAGCGAAAACTTCTTTAGCAGCGTTAAGCAGGAAAAAATATGATATACGCGTAGCGCTGCGTATCTGCCACATGTTACCGTAGCGTCTCTTTCATTTTTATTATAGCATTAGCTTCCGCCCGCGACTCCGTCCGCGCGGATGCGGAAAAAGTATCCCATTTTATGCCCAGGATAATAAGGTATAATTATACCAAGTTTCATCGAAATCGAACCGTTAGTTTTCACGTGATGTCTGAACATACAGACAGACAGACAAAATTTTTTTTAATCGCATATTTGGGTTTGGTATCGATCCAGTAACACCCCCTGCTATTTATTTTTTCAATATTTTCAATGTACAGAATTGACCCTTCTACAGATTTATTATATGTATATATAAGAGGCAATCAAGCAGATGATAGAAGATATCCGCAAAGCCCGACGCCTTGCAGGCGCGTGGCAGGCCAAATGAGAGTAAGCTCTTTTCTGGAAACCCCAGGTCGTATCGGTTTGTGAACTACTTATAGGATACGATATTTTAAGATGTGTTTTTGAATGTCAATGGTTGTGGTTCTTGCACAGGTCGACGACGGTGTCGTTGACGGTGATGACGGTGGCCCGGCAGCCGTCCCCGACCTTCACGCAGGTCCAGCGCGCCTTCCCCGTGCGCGTGTGCCGCTTGTTGTACCGGTACCGCCCGATCTGGATCACGGGCCTGCCGTACCGCGACTGCGTGAATATCACCTCCTCCTCGTGTAACCCTTAAATACATACCAAATAATTACGACGACATTATTGAAAACATTCAAGTAGCTTAACAAAACTCGATGTCATCATTTCAAATCGTATTGTGGGGGTGTGACGTCATAATTTCAACTCGTGCTAGGGATTTAATGACAGTATGTAAAAAATCATAATTCACTTATAAAATCACATTACACTATCCCATTGTCAGTACATTTTAGTGGTACACTTTACGGAAAAACTATAAGACCTTTATATTTGGGCTTTAGCATGTTAAATTAAATATATGTCCAGATGTATTATCTAATATTAAATTATAATGGTAATAATATTATAGATAATAATAAAAAAATGTATTATACAACTAACGCCGTCTATGATTTAAGATGTGCAACTGTAATAGGAATTTTTATACTAGCCTAAAAAATCTCGCGAGCCCTTATAAAGCTGCGGTTTTTCGCTAGTTTCACAGGTGTGTCGTACAGGTAACAGGTGAGCATTTGGTGACAAGCGATGCCCATTAGCATCGGTAGGGTTAGTAGTTCGTTCCCATCCTTCACAATCCCAAATTAACCAGCGGTCACTCACAAAGCACAATTATAGCAATTAGCATAGCCACTTTCAAGGCGGTCGCGGTATAGCGTAGGAGATACTTTCCCGGTCCTAGAAACCCTAATTGGTTACAATGCAGCAATGACACTATATACTTTTAAATATTATAGTATATGTAATTTATATTTCGTATAAAATATGTGGATTAATTAGACTGCGTCGTCTGTATGGTTTTAAGGACTAGGACTATATAGGGCATCTATTAATTACTCCAGCCCCTGTAAGCATGTATCTAACCTGGGTACATAAGAGGAGACTCCTACATCCCCGAAAATCTCACGTTTTATTTTTTTAAATGGTGGTTTCTAGTGTGAATGCGTTGGATTGATTCCAAAAAGAAAAAAGGAAATAACTAGTTTAGTACATTTATTAAAAAATAGTCATGACTAGATACATAACAAGACTAATGTTTGTTAATTGTAAATACTAAGATTCATCATTCAACTAACTATATTTAGTATCAAATGAGTCCAGGGAGACTCATGCACGGTCTCAAGAGCGATTCATGTTATGTTCAGTAGACTCATCTGCTCCTTCAACCTCATACGGATAAAGCCTGTCTAAGCCATTCGCTCCAGTTCACAGGTACTCTGAAGCTCTTTTGATAATTGGCAAGGGCCGCGAATTGCGCAATGTTAGTGCTTGCGTGGCTTTCCTTTTTTGTTAAGTAGGAAGGGAAAAATGCCTTAACGTGTCTAATAGAGCTCAAAAGGCAAGTTGATAAAAGTCTGCTAATTCGAATTAAAAAACGAGCAAATGTCTTTCCATCATGCTCTTCAGGACCCGGATAGTCGGATGCCCGTCAACCTGAGAGATGGCGTATGCAGAATCATAATCATAACTCTTGGATATTGCATTTATGTAGGTATATGCAGTAAATATTGACGATCTCTCTCTCTCGTGCCATTCTTTGGTTAGTATGTTGTAGGTGCTGGAAATGTCGGTGATCGGGTCAGTATATTCAGTAGCTACTTCGTGTCCTGCAATACATAACTACCACAGACCACATTTCAGCCAAAATCTCCAAAAAAATATTCTTTACAAAAGAATAATGACAAATAAGAAAAATATTTTTCAATTCTGTCCATGTCTCTCTACTCTATTGAAGGTGCTTCTACGAAGAGTTACAGTCACAAAGTATATTGCGTCCAGATCACACTGCTTGAAATGGTATATGGCTTCTGCTATCACTTTGCATTATATCAGATTCACCTCAGAACCATCACTCGACATGATAAGGATTGGTTTGACTCTGACGCCTTCGTTCTTCGTGAATTTGAAAAGGCAAAAGATAAAAGACTGTGGAGCGTGACTGATGAAGAGTGTTTGCCACTTCGTACTGTTGTATAAATTGATTGACAATTCTGAAAACATCTGACAAAGAAACGGCTCTCTCTCTTTCTTTCGGCCGTCCCATCAATCGGATTTCAGTTGACAGAAAGCAAATTAAAGCTTGGAACTAATTTGTGTCATGAAGCTACAAATGGTGATATGGCAACGATACGTTATATTTCACAAGCATCAATTAGGGCGTTGCTGTATTGCTGCTGTCGGACCTACGAGTGAGGGCCAAAGACTGAGGCAGTCCAACGTTTACAGCGAGCTTATCGACTCCGCAGTGGTCTTGGTGTACTTTATACTTGTAAGATTGAGGACGACTGAGATTCACAGCTACCTCACTAAGCTGCCCGTCTAAGTACCAGTCTAAGCAAGTGGCCTCTGGTGGGAAAAGTTCGGATACTTCATCAGTGAGCGAACTAAGTTGAAGAGACATCGCTCTTCAGCAGATGAAACAAGCAAAGCTTTATCACATTATTTATCAATTATAAGTTTTGTGCCTGGTAATTCGGACTGTTACTCCAAACGTGGACGTCCAGGGCCGGCTCGAGGCTGCAGCGACTTAGCTTCATCGGGAAGCTTAGAACATAATTTTATCAATTTTTGCTTCTTAGTTTCCCTATGCTTCATGGAGTACATTCTCTGTTTTTCTTTAAGCATGAGCTTCTTCTCACAGTCGGCAATTTCTCTCCGCAAATTGCGTATTATGTCAAACTCAGTGCCGTCAGCGACTAGAGAGCCGCTGCGTCTCTCCGTCAGGTCCAGCTCCGCTCGCAGCTTGGCAATCTTCTTCTTCATGGCGTCTTGTGCTGGTGTGGGTCGCGTGTATGGTGTACACGCACACGTATCTTGATCCTCGTCGTCGCTGTACACAAGAGGTTGACAATTTGGTTTCCAAACACCTGTGAAATGATTAAGTTGTCTTAAAATTAAATCTGTCGTTGCCTTACTTAAGCTTTGCATCGTTTTTAGAGTGGGCTAGTGGGGCACGTATTAATATTAACTACGGACTATTATTTCATTGGAACATTAGCGTTCATAAATTCTCGACACATATTATTGTATAAAAAATTTGGATATAATTTGTTTAATTAAGCACTATTTACTCACAATTACACTATGTTTTGTATGTATGTACCATGTATCAAAATAATACGTCATATTTGCCAAAATCTCCGGATCCGAAGCGGCTCTTCCAACAGTAACAAAAAACTAATAAAAAAATGTATCCTAAACGAAAAATTCTTTAGATTTATTATCCAAGGCATAATCTGTACTTGCCATTTCATCCAAATACATTCTAGTATAGTTTTACGTGGAAGAGGTAACAAGCATACTTTCAATTTACATTAATATCAAAATACAGAAACTAATGATTTACCCAAAAATAAGAAATATACTTAAAATTCAATGTGGTTTTGTGAAAGAGATGTAAGTGGCAAATGTACACAACAAGGCCAAATTGAAATTAGAACTTATAAGGCTCAATTCACACCAAAAGCGCGGCGAAGCGCAGCGAAACGGAGCGCACTTTCAGTGTCATATAAATTTAAGCTTTATTTTCATTACTATTAGTACTTATTATCGAATTCTCGCGACTTCCGCGCGGATTCCAGCGAAGTCTCGCGCAGTCGCGGGAATCCGCGCGACTCGTTCGAGTTTCTCATGCGATAATAAGTATTATAGTAATTATTATAAAGTTGAAATTCATATGACACATAAACTGCATTTCGCTTCGCTGCGCTTCGCCGCGCTTTTGGTGTGAATTGACCCTAAGACTTCGTAGCAGTACTACATGCATCACCTGCTTCTCCAGCGTGGCGCGCTACAGTTGCGCTACCACCCGATTGTAATGTGACAAATCAAACATTTTGAATTTTGGGATGATATATATGACCAGAGTATCTCAATCTTGTGGTTAATCTTAAAGAGGAAAACAATGAGAAATACGTAACTAAAACCAGCTACATTGCATGGTTCACGGTATGGTACCAGTTAGAACACGAAAGTATAACACACACATAGAGATACGCATGCTAAGTGCATACGCCCTTCTTTTTCGTTTGACTGTACTTGAACAGAAATGAAAATAAAAACTGATATAAATAAAATAAATCAATTTTAATATCACTGTTACAAATGTTGGCAGGTGCCATAAGATGTTACTGTTACATTGCAGTCGAATTTATTTAATAATGTTTAAAACCGAAAAAAAATAACTAAAACCCGTAAAGTAACTACAAAATGTGTAACAAACGCGAAAGTCTCAAATCCGTGTAAATTTTCTCGATTATCAATGATTGTGTGCCCGGGGCGGTCCCACGACGCTGTTGTTGTAGGTGATGAGTGTGGCCGGGCAGCCCTGGGACTTCTGCTTAGTGCACACCCATCGGCACCGGGGCAGGACGCTGCCGCTGCACTTGTTGTACCGGTAGCTCCCGATCATTATGACGGGGTTCCCAAAACGTGTCGTAGTAAATATTACCTGTTCCCCGTTCACCTCTACAATATAGACGTATTGTGTTACTCAACGACTTATTTTTTATTTTTATGTAAAAAAATACAATAATTTAGGGTATTTAGTTATGATTTTATCATGATATGATTTTTGCGTATATTAAAATTTCAAAAAGTTAATAGAAATTGAAAAATGATTAGGAGTTGAGTATGTACAATGTAGGGCACATACATAAGAGGCATGTACGGTTCATATTTAAAACCAAATTTCGATGATCAAATTATTTATATTATCACTAAGTACGTACGTATTACTTAACATAACATACATTACAGTATAATAAAAAAGTGTGATATCATCATCATCATCATCATCATCATCATCTGCTCAAGCAAACCACAGTCCACCCTGAGGTCTGACCGGGTATCCAGTATCCTGTGACAAACAAACATGCTGATTGTGTTTACGATTATTGCATTATGGGATTATTTTCCAAAGGATATGAAGCTGAGTCATATTAAAACATTTGTAGAAGAGCATCACATACAGCTTTAACAGTTTACAATATCTAAATAATTTCACATTATACTCGGTAAACTTAAATCAGGTGTATTAACTTAACAACTTCCCTGTCCAGTGAGTCATATGTGACTCACGGGAACGTATTGGGATAAGTTCATAAGTCACGGGTGACTCATTTCTCTATACAATTTTAAGCACATTTTTCGGTATGAACGTGAAGTGATATTTTTTAAAATCATTGGTGGACGTATAGCAAAAACCTTAATGTTTAAGACAGTTAAAGAAAATTTCGCAATTTTTTTATAGTTATCATTTAATCACTACTAGAACTGTGCAAAAAATGATACTCCCATAATAAAGTAAGTTTTTATTCATAGATAAGAAAATAAGTTGTAAAATACACAAGCTTGCATGTCTCTCATTAAAGCATTCTAAACAAAATGCCGTTTCACACCCTTTACATTCAATGTGTACTTGTTTAGATTTTCTAGCCAATAATCCCTCTTTTTTAAATTTGATATAGCACCCAGTGCATCTTTTTCGAGGACGTGGGGTATTTTGAAAATGAGTTGTATAGGGACAGGGAAGTTGTTAAAATGTATACTCCTTATAGGTTGGACATTGAACATTATCCTCACTGTCTTTACATTTCTTTGGTATTAATGTCTTCTTGTTTTTTCTCGCTAATGCTTGTTTTCTACAATATAATTAATATTTTACACACTTATTTAATATTTGTTTTTTAACATAAGTACTTATTGATTAATTTTTTTTTTATTTGTTTATATTAAGGACCCCCTTCCCAGCAATACATATTTCAAGTTATGGTTGCCTAGAAGATATTGCTTAAAAGCAATAAGTTATTATTTTATAAGTATTTTGATGGTATTTTTTAATATAGGAGGCAAACAAGCGGTCAGGTCACCGAAATAAAGGTGATTTCCGACGCCCACAATCCACATACAGCTGCCACCCCGCGTGCTTGCGGTTGCGTTGCCAATCCTGAAGGTGAGAATAGGGTCTTATATTGAAGATTCCTAACTTTCCTAATTAATCTTAAATATATGTGTTGCCATTTTTATTTATAGTTTGTACAGTAATGGGTACGCAAAAAATCCAAATGTAGTACGATCAGCGTAAAAATAAAAACAATGTCAATCTAATACTGAAATAATTCCAAAGTATGTGAATGGCGAAGCACTGGAGCACATACTATCTGTATATACATCTCGACACGAAGAAGAAGAACAACAAACACGCTGCTCAGTTTTATCACCCGACTGCGCCAGAGAAGGGTATTTTTTTAATGATTGTGCTCGTTCCGCACCGCAATAACCCGGTCGTTGTATGTGATGAGGGTGGCGCGGCAGCCGTTGACGGTCTTGACGCAGGTCCACCGCACCCGGGGGGGTTTGCTGGCGCTGTAGCGGTTGTACCGGTACCTCCCCAGGAGTATCACCGGCTTGCCGAACCGGGAGGTAGAGAACACCACGTTCACGCCGTTCACACTGCCTTCTTCTGCAAATAAAACAGTAATATTTATGTAAACAGTTTATGTTTTACATAAAATAGTGGGTATTACAAAAAACAACTTTTACCAATAATATAGTCGTCACGAATAGTTCCATCACTATTGGCCTTAGCTCCTTCACTACAATGCATAGCCACATCTTAAATGCCAAAAATTGCAACTAGAATTTGGCTCCAAGTCCAAGTATTCAAGTCCATGTCATATCATATTTTCGATAATCAATGCACTTAAAATGGCTTTACAGATAATTTGTTAAATGTGGGCGCCTAAGTTTCTGACAATAAAGGATACAAGAACTATAGATGTAAGCGACGTATGTATATTAAAACGTAAAATGTCTGATTCAACGATTTTAGAATTTTTCTAAAATTCAAATTAAAATCTGATTCCATAATGAAAGTAGGTAGGTACCTATATTAGGAATTAAAAGAAACACACGACATCCACTAATCCATCATAATATAAATAAATAATTACTTTTCGTACATTTCATTTTACATTGAAGCATTAAAATATTATATTATGCTGCGATATTTAATATAAAAATATCATATCTACTTATATATTTGCCGTTAAATATAATGTATTACATACAATGATCAAAGTCTTCTTAATATTATTATTTACAAATCCTATAATATTTTGATTAATAATAAATTGATTCTGTCAGTACGAGGCATTTTACAAAGGAAATTTCTGTCATCTAAATCTAGATATGCCATTAATACGCAAATCGCAATCCCCTATGTATAATATCTATCCCATCCCCGTCACATATTAAACATCATATTTATGAAAACCAAGTGTATATCGCCGGACTAACATACATGTGTATCCTAAATTATTTAATATATTTTTATAGTTTGATCTCTTTTTTCTATAATTTAAATAATAGATCTGTCACCCAACTCTTAATTCAACTAAAGCGTTGCATTTGAAAATTAGGCAAATAATAATTTGTGTGTATATAATAAGTAATAACTGTGTAATAAATAAGTGTAAATAATTTTAAAAAGAGCGCACCGAGCGAGCAAATTGGTTTAAGGACTGTGCCTGGATAGATTCGACGGCGCAAAGGCTTAATCGGGTCTAAGCCTTCAGGATTTACCCAGCGCTCGATCTAGGTGGGAGTTGACGAAGGCTGCTGCCCCGAGCCTCGTAAGGCTTAAAGGCCTAAGATCATTTTTGTACCCATAAAAGGGCCTTTTCCTCCAAAGACTCCAAGCCCGGGGTCGGGGCCCCGCCAGAGCCTGATCCGACGATGGCTTGACCTAAGCCTAACTCTTTATCTAATTTTGTATTTACCCACAAAACGCTTGTTCGAATCACAATGTGTTAAACCATTGATATTTCCTACAAGTAGTTTTTAATTAATATTTAATGCAAGCTTTTAATATAATTAATTGATTTAAGTCATAATTTCAGTGACAGATCTATTAGTTACTGCAATAAATATTGTTCGATCACTAAAAATGCCTTTATTAGGTAAGTGATAAAATGATAACCCTTACCAAATGTTTAAGTTACATACATTTATTTGTTACAATTGCTAATGTGCCTTAAATATACCATAACCTAAGTATGACACAGTTATCGCATCCTCAATGGGATATAGTAGGAAAATAACGTACCTACAAGGAATATTTGTTGCCATCAACGTGTTCTAGACTAAGCTCTTTTAGTTATTACATGTCCTGTCTTAAGCGTAAATGATAAGGATATAAGCGATAATAATGTTTTCTGAGAGAATCCAATTTTTTAATAATTCGTAAGAGGTAGTGCCATGCTGCATTGCATTGCATGCATGGCGGATGCTCTTCCGTTTCATACGATTTGTGTTTCCGGTGGCCCGTGGGAGAGAAGCAAGAAAAAAGGGCAACACCTACCTTATAATTGTGCGGATGTCTATGGATGTCGATAGTCCTTACGAGGCTCCGACTGCTCATTTACCTGCTACCGGGTAGTATAAAAAAATACCGCCCAACATTCACATTTGGTTCGTGAGTTTTGCTCAATATGATTAGAACTTATCTTAATGGCAAACTTTATGTGAATATAAATGTATACATCTAACATACAACGAATATTATTACTGCTCTTGTATCATATATTTCTAAGAATTATTAAAATACTGTGGTAAACGAAACAGCCATCTTAATATTATTCAATTGTGTTTTAAGGAACAGTTTCCACTAAATACTTAATATACTTAACCTTGCCTTACAATATTATTTAATTGTTATTTCATATTTTGGATAGCATTAAATATTATTATACGTGATAAGAGATATTATAATACTGATTACATTGAAATTATTATAATAGGAAACAAAAACAGACTTCTCAAATTAGAAAAATCTAAAGAATATATATACTACGATAGAATCTGCATTCAGCGCTAACAGGTATACGATCAAACACTACTTGTACAAATCAATATACCTAATTACATAAATTAATTAACAACACTTAAATATTGTACAATCGATAATAGTAAGTAAATCAATAGATTACTTTTAAGTTTTATGTAAAATAAATATTATTATTATTAATAATAATAATAATCGGCAGTCCAACCCTTCAAAAATTATAAACACTACATGTTATCATAAAATCCCTTTCCCTAAAGTTTATATTTATACCTAAAATACAAATACAACTTCGAATGGCAAACATTTCATATCAACAATCCAGAATGTGTAAAAATTAAATTTGTTTTTGCTTGGGCGTTTGTCACTCGCTAACCTAACGCTACCACAAAATGTATCTTGCTAAAGTAAACAATAGAGTTGTGCATAACACCTCGCCTATCAGTAGGGGAAGTAAATATACTTTGTTTGCGGAAGACACTGCAATAATCTCTCCTCTTCCTCTAATTAAGCGATTAGGAACAGAATTAGGAACAAAATTAAGACCCACAAACTCCAGATATGAAAATTGTAAAAACAGAAATATGTTAAAACTATTCTAATACATTCTATCACAGAGTATAGACACAATGTCATATGGAAAGTTTATTTCACCTGTCGCCAGAAAATAAACGCTGGCCGTACGAACTATTGTGAATACAACATAATACTCAATAAATTAGTAATATTTGTGATAAGCTACGTTATAATACTTTTTTAGGAACCTACTGTTGTTCCGAATCTTATCGGTATGTCTAGTAACTTGTTGCACTACAATCTACATGTATATTATTACTAGGCTTCGCCCGCGTGGATTTCGAACTTCAAAAATGATTCAAAATTTTAACTTATTATGTTATTCTGATATGAAAGCCATATTACTGTAAAGTTTCATGAAAATCCGTTTAATAGTTTTTGTGTGAAAGAGTAACAAACATTCTTACAAACTTTCGTTTTTATAATAGTAGTAGGATTTATTTATTTATATATATAATTTACGCACTACGCAAAAATCGAAGCATTGTAATGTAAGCCTAATATTCATAATAACTATTATTATGTCCGCTTTTAGAAGAGCAGCAGCTACAGCTTTTATATGCTAATACAGGATTCCTCAAGATAATTCGTCAGTGGTTCAGCATACAATTGAATATAGTAGTTATTCAAGGTTGATAAAAGCGAGAGGCGTTAAATATAACAACGTATATAGTGTATAATTTCCAGGCTATACAACGAAAATCAGACAAATTGGAGCAATACTTTAGCCACAGGAATTTTGTAAAGTTGTTTCTCACTTCGTACACGCTGTATCGTCTCCTGATTGCCGTCTATGAACGGCCGGGGTCATTAACCCCGTGTGAGGTTGCCGCTCGCTATACGCGCCGGTATAAAGCATGATTACATTTTTTCACTATTTAATTTGTTTGAAAAAAGGATTTTCGTATAATTTATTTAATTATTATTTGTAGTAAACTTTTTTTAATAGTCTTGGATTAACTGTAAGCACTTACCCCCTGATTAATAAACATAGATTAACTATATCTAACTATTAACCTAGTATTAAACTGATATCTTTCAAATTACATACTTTTTACGTGTTTATTAATATGGAATTTGACCTTATGCCTCTTTAATACTAGGTTTAAACTCGGATGAAGTTAGTCTATGCTTATTAATAAGGCCCTTATAGTATATGTGGCTTAATTTAACTCCTCTCGCTTTTATCAACCTTGTATTGTTTAAATATAGGTAATAGCTGAAAATGGCGTCTCATAAGACTGAGAGAGCGACCCTATGCTTGTTTTAATAAATCAAATAACTTTGTTCTACAAATTAATATTTACCACGTGTAACATAACCGTAGGCTAATTGCTAATAGGCAAAGGCTTTTTGAAGGGATGAATCATATGTGCGTGTGGAAATTCCGTGATCGAACTATGACGTTGTCTATGGTGGTGATGGTGGCCCTGCACCCCATCTGGTTCTTGACGCAGGTCCACCTCACGTGGGGCCCCTTGCTGTAGCTCCACTTGTTGTACCGGTACTGTCCAACAACTATCACTGGGTTCCCATACCGCGTCTGCTCAAAGCGCACTGGAATAACAAAATATATTATATTAGTCCGAAATGGTGTTTGAGTTCTGTCTTTCGCTTTGACTCACATACATCTACATAAGTGTCGTAGTTCCACACATAAACGAAAATCCTAAAAGATAGTAATGTTAACTTCTAGTAATTTTATTTTTTAGAATCTAACTTTGAGAGAATTTCAATTTTTTTTCTACCGTAAGAACATTGCGACTCCGCATAAGAGTCATAGGAAATCCTTTGTGCTTAAACCATAGCTATTAAATATTAATCATACTTATTTGATATAAATTGTATTGAAAATTATTTTGTATGTCTTTATTTTTATACTTAATATTTAAGCTCTTCTCTTTATTCAAATAGAGTAAAAATTGCTTAACAATTGTCAACAAATTTTCAATAAAATTAATATGAAATTTTACTTTTCCTAGTACATTAGTAGTACAAAATTCTCCGGCAAGATACGGATTCTTAATCTATAAGCTATCCTTAACTCAATTCCATTGGTGCTCAGCAGCTCCTTATTTAGCAAAACAGACAGAAAGATAGTAGAAGCAAGCCATGACCATTTGGATAACCCTTTGGAAAAAAATGAAACTAAATTAGTTAATACTTCAGTAACATATAATAAATATTCAACATTTTTCTTTACATCTAACAACACAGTCCAACAGTCTTATAACTATTAATATTCTATATCTATACCTTTACTGACTACGGTATACAGTAAGCGATCTCTGCCGGCTCACCCAGGCCGGTTGGACGGTGCATAAATGCATTTTCCCTACGACAAAAAAAAAAAAA
>LUGF01047059.1:302257-331453 GCA_001625245.1 Calycopis cecrops
AAAAAAAAGAAAATACAGTAAGCGGCCTCATAATATGACAACTCTCAAATTTTAATATCTAATAGGAAATATTTTGACACATTATTTTTAATCTTTATTATTATTTTTTAATCTTTATCTTTTAAAATTTAGGTATATTTATATTAAAAAAAGCTTCTATGAATATACAAAATCAGCTGCACTCTTTCTAAACGACTCAAATACTGGAAGAGCTAATATTGGATCGAATAGCGACTCAAATTCTATTTCAATTTAGGGGTGGAAATTTCTTCTTTTTGTCAATTACGTATTTTCATTAGCATCGAAATAATCAATCAAGAAATAATCATCAAACGTCCGAATATAAACTTGATATACCTACATCTATAGCACGTTAGGAATGCAGAACAATTGTCAGTGGGCCTGTAATCGAATCGATCATAATATAAAACCGCTGTGTGTCAGCCCCGAAACGCAGCCAAAGCTTACTCCTTAGAAACGAACATGATTTTGTGAAAAGTGAAAGGTTTCATACGATTTTTCCCCGTAGTTTTATCATGCTGAGCACCTTAAATCGTTTAAGGAGTAAGCATTGGAGGCGAGGCTAGTGGAGCTGTGCATCAATGTCACTGCATTCTTAACGCGAACAGTTGGAATATGTCGGCGGGGATGCCTATCAGTGGTTATGAACACTCCTGACGCTGACCACATACTCGTTGACGGTGACGACTGTGGCCCGGCAGCCGGTGGAGACCTTGCAGCACACCCAGCTGCCCCTGGAGCCCCGGCTGTCCGACCGCCGGTTGTACCGGTACCCGTCCAGCAGTATCACCGGCTTACCGAACCGGGACGACGTGAAAATTGGCCCTAAAAACAACCATCGTAACGAATATTGTATTTAAAATTTTAAAGATCCATTATAATCCAAGATATACGAGTACGTATTTATACATATTTATGCAATTGCTTATTTGCTGCCACGACCACGCAAATAAAACTCGCCTCAAGATATAGCTAGCTGTCGCTTTTCGTAAGGCTGGTGAGGGTTTCATAGTTCATTGAGAGAAATGGGGTAACAGAAGGTATCATACTTACATAAACTTTGGTTGTAGGGATGTTTACATCTGTAGAAGTCGGTAGTCACGAAAAACCTCACTACGGCAGGTCGTCTATTTCGTTTATTCGGACTTGAACACGGCGGTGGCCTTATACCTTCGTGCACAAGCTACTAAATAATACAAACTACTACTAAAACTGCTTATAAATTGACAAACATACATTTGTCGGCGAATAAAGGTGTGGCATATTATAGGCGTGTTACACCAAAGTTTGTGGGTTCGAATTCCACCAGCTTCAATAAAAACTTAATTTTAGAAGATCAGTAAATTTTACCACCATTGAAATCTCTGCAAGATGCAGGAGTATATAAGCTTGATTGTGGACTCTCTTGTATACGACAAATAAATAAGAAATAAAAGCTCGCGTTAATGAACATATAGCCAAAATGAAACACCGTCGCGCCACAACATCCGCAGCCTGCCAGAGAACCCACTGAGGTTGGTCCATGTCATTTCATCAGATAGAGAGAAAAATAATCAGAGAAATAAAGCGTAATTATTCCTCGCTGTTCTTTAATTTGTGTGTTCTTTAACACTGATTTTGTCCAAGAATAATCCGTGGGGTTAAAGAAATTAGAAAACACCAAAATATCCATAGACAAGAAGGCTAGTTACTTCCCTCGGTTTGTGGCCCAGTCATAAATATAATCAAATCAAAAACTAAATCTAAAAATGTAAAACCTCAAGGCTGCAAAATACAAAAAGTATTTTTTGCATTAATCGGAAAAACTAAGTAAACTTCGGGTAGATTTATAGAGGGTAAATTTGAATAACTTATGACATCAGGACATCTGTCGCCTCAGTCCCCCGTGACTACGGTGGATGTAAAGTTTAAAAACTTCGGGATTGTAAAATACTTAATAAAGCGGGACAAAATCTGTTAACATAGATTTATTTAAATATCTATATTAACAATACAATTAATAATAAATATAGCTAGTTTGGTTTTTGGAAAGTGATTATTGACTGATACATACTAATATGTACATGTAAAGTGATGTCAAGATACTTGGCAAAAGCTTGTTCTATGAAGAGAGGAATTAAAGTGGAGATAGCAAGGTAGTTTTGTCTTACGCGTTATATTATAATTTTAATAAGTATTTGATTGAAATAAATTACATAATCACATAGAGAAAATGGATACACCCACACTACACAGTAATACAAAACACTGCACAGAAATTACTTTCAGCAAAATCTACATAATTTCCAAAACAGAAGTTGGGCCCTGGAATACTCTTCGCTGCATGTAACTAGCAAGTTAAACATTCTAGGCTGCACTCACTTGTGTGGTATCTATATTTCTTGATCTTCACCAGAAATATATTCTGAATATAAATTCCTAGAGGAGCATGATAGTCGCCTATTGCTGTACATCTATATGTGTATGTGTTCGTTAAACATGGAAACTATCTCATTGTATAGGGTGACCACACTAGCGCGACATCCAGACGTTTTTTTGGTACATATCCACCGGATCCTGGGCCCCTGCGGCTTGTTGTGGACTCCGTAGCGATGGTGCCCTATACACAGAATAATACTTCTCCCGTTCATAGTTGATACTAACGTAGCTTCTAAAAAATACATTAAGAGTTAGTTGTGCGTGCGCCGTCATTTCTGTTATATCTATCTCATCTTCCTGCGAACATACTCAATTCCCAAATATATTAACTAAAATATTCCTACTTAACACACTTTTATCACATTTATGATTACAAAATACAAAATAATGTTGACTTGACTTTTTGTGTATTACATTACTTTTGTATGATATACGATTTTCTATATTTAATATTTGTTTTTAAGATAAGTTCTTCTTGATTAAAATTTGAATGCTTCTATTAAATATGCATCCCCCTATATACAAGCCATACTTTACTACTAGGTAATATACTACTTCCAATAAACCACCCTAGATAGCCAAGTAGGCTATCATTTAGCCAAGATTCATTTCAAAATTGACATTGAATATACATCAAGTTTTAACTGAGATTCACATTTTATTAACCATTATTAACCATAATTAACTTGCTCATGTAATATTCGTTTAGTGTCGTGTCTCATGCGATTTAGGAGTTGGATGGCCCATTGGGGGATGCTCTGCTCCGCTTTTATAATGTTGAGAAACAGGAATTTAAATACAAATCTGAAAACAGACTGATCAAACAACTCTCAATATTTAGTAAAATTTTATTAGCAGCGAATCGAAAAAAAATATACCTATACTATAAGAACTTGCTAATTAAGTAAGTAGGTAACTTGTTATGTATCTAAACAATCTTAATAACAATAAACTTTCTCAACGTAAACAAATTATAATCTAACAAAAATTCAAACAAAAATCAATCACAACACAAATCAATCTTATCATCTATCAAAGTTAGTTATAATAAAGATAACTTAAATGTTCCGAAAAGAATGGGGCACGTGAAAAAAAATTAAGGCCGAAAAGCCTTCTACTAAATAAACGTGAACTAAAAAAATTAAGTAGAAAAGTAAAAATTAAACAAAACAAAACAACTTCGAATGTTGAACCACAACATTAGAGAGAACGATAAAAACATAACAAAATAGGAACACTTGAACAGGCGTCTCGTTAACTTAAATATACAATTACGACTGGACTTCTTACTTATTTCATTTAGTTTTATACTTAGAAACATCTAATAATATTTATCTATTACCTATTATATAACATAACTTATCTAAATTAGTCCACTAAAGTACACTAAGTCTTCAATTTAAGTTTAAGTAGGTAACATCAAAAATGAAACTATCTGTGACAGTCCGAAAAAAGTTTAGTCTATAAGAAAGAACATCATACTGATCTGCAAGATAAGCGAGAGAGGCAAACAAGTGGCTAGTGTCGCACTGGTGTAACGCTAGCACTGATGTACCTAACATTAGCACTGGAGTAACGCTAGCACTGGTGTAACACTAGCACTGGTGTAACACTAGTTTACTCGATCTCCGTTTCACACGATATTACTCCTCAATTTTTTTCATACCGAGCGAGTTTAAGCATTTCTTAATGAGCAAACTCCACTAACAAATAATCTAAGTATACTGGACAATAAAATCTTATTCACATTTTAGACGAACAGCGTATTACTGGTTATATTATAGTATCAATGGTTGTGTTCGTTCTTCGTGTTTATAATCAGGTTGTTGTTAGTGAACAACTTGGCTTTACATTTTATCTGACTGCACTTCCACCGCACACCGATAGAACAGCTGCCGTTTCTAACAAATGTGTACTCGCCGACCACTATCGTCGCCTTTCCTCTGCGAGTTGTGCCAAAAACGGGGACTGAAAATAAATTGAAGTTGACACTTGACAGCTAGAGTTTGTACTCCAAGGCGGTCTTTTAAATGAACAATTTTTAACAAGTCGTAAAATTAGACTTTTAAATCTTTTAAATATACTAGTGGACACGCGAAGATCGATATTCGATCTAAGTGATACTTTGATGACATGTTATGACATTATTTTTTTTTTATGGTATAGGAGGGCAAACGAGCAGTCGGAGCCATTTTCATGACTACCGACGCCCACAAACATCCGCATAGAACATTGTAACTAAGGTAAACAATTTATGTAGAATTTTCAACACTTGCAAAAGACACATAGAAACTTCATCAATAATTACGTGTATCTTATATATCAATGTGTCAAATGCATGATAGTATGTGTAAAGTTTTATTTATTAATTTAAAGAACTTTATAAACATTATTATTAAAATATTATATTAGCGTTCTGTACTGCTCTTGCACGTAAACTATAAGTGTGCCAAATTTCATACTCCTCCGTCCGCGCAATTTTCGTAAAAATGTTCCTAAAGATTTTGCTTCGCGTATTATAATATATAGATAAGACAAAATAAAATATTATTGTTATAATTCAAGATATACAAATGTTATATTTTAGAAAATAAATCTTATTTTCAATGACGATCTTAGAGTACCACCATGCCACATCTTAGAGTAGCTGCCGCTACGGTGTGATGATGTTGGGCCTAACCTGCCCTAGCCCTATTTAGCATACATACTTATGTTTACAAAACTTATATGTTATGTGCCATTTTAACATCAAATTATCGTAATTTTTCGTAATATTCAAAAACAATTCATATCACATATCTGTTTCTCGACTTGCAGCTTTCAAATATTGAAAGGAGAGATCATCTAACTCTTTCAATGCAATTTATTATTTAAAAAAATATCATCGCATACTTTCGTTCGTGTGCTGAGCGACTTCTTGATCTCTTCTATGGATGCAGAGTGTACAAAACGCGGTCTCTTTGATCTAACTAGCTTCAGGCAAGGTACGACATACGCTACTGACTCCAGCACCTGGAAACTACAGAAAGATGGCGGACACAAAGACTTATGGCATTTTCTGAAGTGGCACCACGCATATTTTATAAATAAGAGCTAATGCCATCGCTGCATTGAAGCCAAATTGAGTCGGCATCTCTCATTTACTCGTATATTATATTTATTTTTTTATTATTTTAGATAGACTATACGCTGAGGACTGAAGGTCAGTGCAGCTTCATCGATATGAGTGGCGAGCACATTGCACTCGAGCCACTGTATTTATGGTCGATAGGGGAACAGACCCCCCCTACTTTCCCAGAACGATGGGAGAAGGCAAACCGGACTTATTAGGAATTAATAGGTTATGCTATTATTATCATGGCCGAGGAAAGCGGGTGTCCTCAGCTCCCCACCTTTAACGGAGGGGAGCACCTCGCGCGCGGCAGCTAAAAAGTGGCCGACACGGGTCTTGGGCTGGAAGAGCTCTATGAGCTATCATGACTGGGGGGCCCGGACCCCCCCTCCACCACTGGTGGGTGGTACGACTCGCGCGCGGTTGTCGTGGTTAACCTAACCGGTTCGGCGGTTTGATTTGAGCTCTGCAAGAGGGCACTGGCATTATTCCCTGAGACTAAACTAACATCGTCGTTCTGGCTTACCGGAGCCGAACGTGTGTGCTGTTGTCTGTCAGGGTGAAGTTGTGGTCGGAACTGTGTCCGCGTCCGGATCCCCCGGACGGGGTGTAGTGTACCTACATCGCGGGTGTGTGTCTGTCTTTGTTTACGTGTCCCGATGACTCGTGTAACAGTTGTAGTGATAATGTCGTCGGCGTCAGCCAGAACATGTCTGGGAGTTATATTTATCATGTAGGGCTCATTTAGGGAAGGAAAGAAGGGAAACATATCTGCATAACAATTACAAGGCGTCGCGCGTCGGTAATCACCCGTTCCATATTAACATAAAGGTGTACCTACATACACATAAGTAGTCTATCGTATTCTTCCTCACAGTTAAAACAAAATTGTGTTGTTATTATTTTTTATTTATTTATAATAAAAAGTAAAAATAATTATAAAAAAAACAGTGTGAAAATGAAATATTACAAACACTTTTGTCATAAAAAAACAACTAAGTTGTATTATTAAACGTGATGTATATTTGACTAGTTTAAAATACATTAGAATTTATTATAAGTTGGAATTGAACGTAAGTACCTATATACCTTCACGACCTAATCTATTAATCTAGCAATAATACTACCAAAATCCAAAGTTTATCTATTTGTGACATCATGCAATTAATTTTCACTAGAGTAAATTATTTATTACATAAAGCCGCGTATAGATATTGCGAGGCGTGCGTCGCGAATGATTCGTCACGTATGCCCAACCCGAGGCCTACTTGTACATACGTTCCGAACGACACATGCTCAAGCTGAGCACGCAAACATCCACGCACGGCGTTCGTCCGTAGTAAAGCAAATAACACCTGTTCGTCCACACGGAGCGTACGGCTCGCACCGATGCGGCGCGCGACGTTCGCAACGATCGTACGCGAATGCGCACTGTGAGCGTACACGTCCACACAGCCCGAGGCCTCGCAATATCTGTACGCGGCTTTACAATTATACACTATTTTAATTTTTTTTATGTAAAAGTACTTATTTCAATGCAATCGATATGTTTTCATGCTCTTGACATATCTATAACGATGTATTGAAAAGTTACATTATATGTGTACCTATTAGCCTTCTTAATGTTGCGTTTTAACTATGTACAATTATTGTCTCCTCATTCTCTCGTACTATGATACAAACTTATGTTCTAAATTTATTATAAGATTATCTCTTAGGAAACCATTTGTTGTAAATATTTTACTTTAACTTAAGTAATCGTCCCTTAATCATAATAAGTAATCGCTCATTTCATTTTAAGTTATTATTTTTAATTTAAGTTTATTACTTGATTATAAACTTAAGTTAAAATTATTATTTTAATAAATTTTTAAAAAACGTTGCTTGTTTGTAATTATTTCTGTGTCCTTCTTCAAATAAATTTCACACACCTATCTCTCTCTCCCTCTATCGGCTCGCTAATTGCATTTTGTGTTTAAACTTTTCATTCGTGTGAATAGTGCCTAATGCGTAGTTCACACTTTGATTAGTGGGAGTGCATGTGTTTAGTGCAAGTGTTTAGTGATTAGTAGAAAACATGTGTGGACAACAACTGTTTAGTGATTAGTAACCTGTTTAGTAGACTGATTAGAAGCGTGTTCTATGTTTTGAGAGTAGACTCGTCCCTTTCCCCCCGACCCCGATCCGTGCTTCCGCTCTTCCCCTCACTCGCCTGTTACCTGACTTTAATTTACTTCATACTACACTTATACTAAACAGTATTGGTCACAACTTGCACTAATCACTTCCACTATTCACTTACAGTTTTGACTAAATACTACGTGCATTATGTGCACTAATCAAAATATGAACGGGCCTTAATATAAAGCTTAAACGAGCTAATCTTGAACTGTCAGATATCATCTTTAAGGAATATTTCACAAAAATCTTAAACTAAGAATGCTGATTCCTCCATCCAATTTCACACACATTCAGCGAATTCTTAATTACTTATTATTATTAACTATACTATTACTATTATTAATTATATTTAAGTAAAGTTTCGTACAGTGGTAACGTATAGGTATGGGGTATGCACGAGCACGTCACGTTGGAAATCCTGGGTGTTTCAATCCCGCCTAGGTCATAAACTACAATTACACATGATCTATGCACAAATAAGTACAAAACAAGTAACAAAAACATTCATCGAAGTATTATGTGTATAACTAATGTACTAATAAAAATCTTAAATATATTTCCGTCGTCTAGGACCTGTAACGGCTGTAACACAAGTCCAGGTACATAGGGCTAGACTAACGTGATGTTATAAACACAGAGATCATTATTATTACTTAACAATTAATGAATATGCTCGTTGCTAGTTTTAATAATGACGTCATCGACGGTGATGATCGAAGCTCGGCATCCGAACGGAGTCTTCACGCACGTCCAGCGAACCTTCGGCCCCTTGCAGCGGTTGACTCGGTTGAATCGATAGGGGCCCACAATGATCACCGGATTGCCAGATCGAGTTTTTCCAAATACAGGACCGCTAGTAACTAGAATATTAACGTCAGACATATTACAACAATAAACAATAATCTACCTCTTGTGCCCTTAAACATTTCAGAAGCCGGTCATACAATTATTGTATGAAATCTATCAACATGCAACGAAGTTAGTTAAGTCATACTGCGCACAATAACATTGCTGTTTTGCGCTGAAAATAATACATGTAATAGAAACAGAGCTTCATTCCTATTACAAATACATCCTCCTAAAAATAGACCTAATAATTAAAGGCAATTAAAACAATAGAATCTTATCACAACCAGCGTTTGATTTATTCTCACGTTCGATGACAAATGATTGTAAAGCCAACAAATAAATATGACTCCAAGCACACTTTACTAAGTAAATTTCTAGCCAGACTAAAGACAATCAATTAAGATATCCAGCTACTCTAAGCGTGTATTTAACGTATATGTAATATTAAATATTATGTAATATTAAATTGATATATTTTATAAGTTATTATAAAAGAATATTGTAGCATTATGCTACGTCATTTCTTACTTCTACTTAACACGAGATCAATCAATAGTAATAGAGAACTATCACTTCCAATATCACAATAATTAATAATACATTTATAGAATAAGAATTTTGAATAAATACATTTTTGTACAATTTGACTTGATTTAGGATAAATAAAAATGTTTCAAATATGTATATGCCTCTCTTTATAGCACAGCAAGCAAAGGGGCTCGTTGCATTTGTAGCACATTGTTTTAATTTTTTTAACTTTATTCCTAGATGTTTTGCAATCAAATTGCTGTCTTAGTTTCGCATAGCAGCGAACACAATTTTTTCTTTTATCTCCTCTTTCAAATATGTGGCCGGAAGAGACAATTTTTCCATAATAAACTGGAAAAACACTTATCATTAGTCAATTTCAAGCATAATATAAAAAATTCGGAAATAAAGTGAATAATTGGCCATTTAGATTTTTAGTCAGTTTTCAGGCTCAATCTTCCTCATTATCATCATTTGCAACCAGAAGCTGCTGGATCATCGCTGGACCTAGGCCACAAGTCGCGGTCACAAGCTGCTTGCAATTCTTAAACAAGCTCCGAGTCGCTCAGCGTGCTATGGTGAGCCATGCTCGGAATTTCTCCGCGAGATAAGGTTCGTAATTCGGGGATTAGCAAGAGAACCAGGGTAACCGACATAGCTTTGAGAGTAAGCTGAAGTGGCAATGGGCAGGCCACATTGCTCGCTAAAACGATAACCGTTGGGGAAGAAAGGTTCACGAGTGGCCGCCTGTGGACTAATGACCTGGTCAAGTTCTCGGGAGGTCGCTGGATGCTAGCATCTTGTCACCGTGACCTCAATCTTCGTCGGAATAATTCATAGCGGAATGCGGCCTCTATGATTTGTTTGACAATTACAGGTTACTACGATTACCATATTATTACGTCCGCACTTGTTACGTCATCGTCAATTTCACGTCGTTTCACGTGACTCATAAATAAAAAAAAAAGTATTTAAGAAAATTGATTTTAAAATAAAGTATTGATTATTTAGTAATTATTTCACTACAAAATGACTTAAAAAATCATATTAATTAAATATTAAATTCAATAAGCTTTTATTTTTGATACTCGAAAATAGTCTATTAAAGGGGTTTAATGAGTTTTTAAATGTTACTGTGCTACGAATATTGCACACTAGACTTTTTAGTATGACCAAATCTACATTAATTTATTATGCTTTCGATTTATCAATTAAATATCAAAGACCGCGATACATTACTAGCTGGTAGAATAATGATTGTATGTAAACTAAATAAGGCCGCATCTTCTTTACAGAGGGACTGGGTATAAAAAACACCATTTCAACAACAATGTATGTAATGTAAGTTAAGTAAAAATTTGGCCTAAGAGCTGGCAAACATTTTGGAAACGTTGTTTGACTGCCGATAATGGCCTATAACGCCTATAATTTGAAGACGACGCTCACGTTGGTATTTATACCCTCATATACTAAAATATTTAAACATATAACACAATATGTATTTGAAATTGTGATTTCGAATATTCCTGTACCATACATTAATTTATCTATGTACCATAACGTACTTGTATCTCAAGTCAAGCGAGTTAAGATCAATGGTTGTGTACGAGCGCAGTCCGCACCACTTCCCCTAGCACCGTCGTGATCGCCGCTTTACACTTGGTGCGCGTCTTGAACTCGCAGTGCCACCTCGTCTTCACGCCGTGCTCCTTCTCCTTGTAGAATTTACAACCGCCTGCAAACAATATCATGGTCCCTCTGTTCGTCAGCACCGTTTGTACTGAAAATACACACACTTTGAAGCAAATATATTACGCCTGAGTGCAAAAGGTGATTATGATAAATATCTATTCTTTCGACATTTTGCAGCCTAAATCTTTTATGTAATAATGTAATTATGTAGTAATGATGGCTTAACTGCTGTTATATTTAGCAGCTGTAATACTTTCAATGCATTAATTAAGCAATATGTAGACTGTTGTTCCATTAATCTACCTCTTAAGAAGTTTATTCAAATCGACTTACCTGTACCAAGATACACGTAGGTACTGCGTAGCTGTTCCTTACTGATAAGTTCTCTATTTAGTAATTCATTTATTTTTTTATAATTAAATAGATTTTTAGACAGATTTTTAGATAAACCAAATTATTTACATATTTATCATTATTATTTATATATTAAATAAATTTGACGAACTAATTAATGTAGTTCATTTATTTGTATTCATTATAAAAGGCGGTGGGTAGGAAGTGGGAAGGGTTAGCCGAAGATCGAGGCCAGTGACGTGCTCTGGGAGAGGTCCAACAGTGGACTGCAATAGGCTGATGATGATGATGAAGATGATATTGATTTATTTGTATTATAATATAAGTAATGTTTACGATATATGAGCAAACAACTCCCTTTCGACAGGGACAAGGGAGTTTTTCAAAACTACACAAATTATGTCAGCTGGTCGTCGTGTTCCAGGCTAATTTGCCATCGTAGTTGGCGGAATGAGAAGTGCCTTCCGAGCCACAATGTCTTACCTCGGCCTACTACTAGACAGTCGGTGGACTTTTAAGTCATTTTGACCAGCAGTCGAAAAGAGTCTTCCAGTCAGCGGCTAGTCTTGCATGGCTCCTTCCCAATCCTGGCTGGAGGTTCCTGGCTACTTTTCATGGGTGTGATCCACTCGATGACGATGTACGGAAGTAAGATTCTCTCATAAACGGACCGCTTTAGGTAGACTCCAGCGAATCATGACCATTCGAGCGGTTCGTGGCTATCGAACGGTTTCTAGGAATGCGGCGTGTGACCTGTCAGGTAGCGTTCCCTGGGTCTTGGAGGCAACGTGTATGGGAGCTGTGTGTCCGTCAGGAAAGAAAGAAGAAATCCGACGCCCGAAGAGCTATGGAGATAGAGGAGGTGCAGTCGTGATAACTCCCTACGCATTTGGGAGGCGGGTGCGGAGACTTCACACGTCAGCGTAGATCTGCTGACGGTCATCTGTCCAATGTTAAAAGTGTGGATAGAGCGTCCCGCCGGAGCGCTCTCTTCTCACCTTACACAAATTTTGACGGGGCACGGCTGCTTCGACCGTTATTTGTGTGAGGTGATCAGACGAGAGCGACTCGAGTCATGTTTTTACTCGAGTTTGTCAAACTCATACTCGAGTGAAAAAAAATCCTACTCGAGTGAACTTGCACTCGAGTTACCGAGTGAACTCGAGTCACCGAGTGAACTCGAGTCACCGAGTTGACCATTTTTACTCGAGGGACTTTTTTACTCGAGTATAACTCGAGTATAGGAGAGACCAATCTTACTCGAGTGACTCGAGTCGCAAATTTCTACTCGAGTCGCATCACTAGTACATAGGCCTCCCCCAGAGAGCGCCGCAGGTAGCGATCACAAGCTGCTTGCATCCAGTGGTTCCGCGCGATCTTGATCATCTCATCAGACTACCATTTCAAAATTCGCGTAAACTTATCGAAATACTATGAGCTCTTATATAAATTATAGCGGACGCCTGCAACTGCGTTTACGTGAATCCGTTTTTTCTCCGCAGTCGGTTAAAAGTATGTAGCTTTCCTCGCTAAATGTAGTAAGTAATACTGAAAGATTTTTTCAAATCGGACCAGTAGTTCTAGAGATTAGCGCGTTCAAACAAACAAACAAACTCTTCAGTTTTATACATATTATTAGTATAAATTTGAGGGATGAAATCTATGGAGAAGGTAAAAGAAACAATAATAATAAAACCATAAATACATGTTTATATAACCAATGTTGGCAAAAATATAAGATAAAAATTACTCATGATCCATGATTAAATATTGAATAAAAGCACGTAAACTGTTATCCACCACCGAAATCTTAAGTAATATTTAAGTTGGAAACTCCGTGCTATGCGAGTTGCGGCGCACGCGGCGCCTTGTTCATAACTACTTGCTATGCAATAACGAGTCCACCCATTACACCGAACCGAGCTCACAGCATCGTAAAGATCAACGCACTCATTACTAGCACCCGTCCGATTTTTTTAAAACTGCTTTAGCGGCGTATAGACAGAACAAAATATTGCGAGTTCGCGTCAGTAAACATGATAACGCGTGCTGTACGTAGCACAGAAAAGTGGAGCTACTTATAGCATTTCAAAACAGTTTTCAACTTTCACTTCTATCAGCAGTCCCTATATATATAATAGAAAATAAAAACAAGCAACAACCAGTTGCATTAAATTATGATCAAAGTAAAGAGAGCTGCGTTATATTGGAAGGACCATGTCGCATACAGTTTGAAGGATAAGAACGGAACCAGAGCTGTCTGCGCCGCAGAAACACTTCTGCTGTTACACTTCGTTTAATGTATCGATATAGTTCTTAAGGGGACTTTCCAAATGACTGTAAACTATAAAGAACAAAGGACAGTCAACGATTCACCTATCCTCATGGGTCTGTTGCATGACCGTCATTTTTTTAATCTAGTGTCTTATTTGTAAGCCTTAATTATTATTTAATAGTTGTCTAATGCATTCGTCATTACTTTAATCATAATACTCAATATATTTTAAATTACTTATTATTATAATAATTGGGAATTATTCTATGCAAATTGTTTAAAAAAATAAACAGTATGCGCATTCAATTCTCATAAAGGTACTAAACAATATTTTTTTATCTAAAATATAAAATACAAAAGATCTAGCAACTCATAAAACATAATTAGTTATCCTATTAGTTCACAAAATTTACTAATTCAATTAAGGAATTATTGGATTCCTTCAAATTACACTACAGTTGCTCTTATAAAATCATGTAAATGTTTATATGAAAATATTATTATAGTAGGCAGCCATCATCGTTTAGTTATCCTTATTACTAGAACACCAATATAAAGGCTATTAATATTGCTCAGCAACAAAGAAAATGACTTTGTATTTGGACATAAATTGACATGGCTTGCAATCCGTTTTACGTCGTCAAAAAATCATTCTTTATTTGCTTGCACATCATAAGAAATATTTAATACATGTATTTAGGCTGTAATAAAATTCTTATGTCATTGACAAGCACTGCATCATCAGAACTCTCTCATGAAACGTTAATTTTGTCAACAGGTATAAAATCAATCCATACACGAGCTATGGAATTCTCGTCAAAGTCTAAACCTAGAACCAAACATAACCAACTTGTGGCACGATTTAATGTAACCTCGCATGTTTGCAAGGCGTCGTACAGAACGCACATTCACACTTCGATCGTAGCAGTTGTAAGGACGGAGTGCTATGATATGTCACAATTTGGGTTCACCGGTTATTGCATAATTGCTTAAAACTATTTCATAACATTCTCTACTCGCTCTTTACAATAAAAATTTATTCTAATCTAAGTATAATTAATTAAACTTTCGTACGTTACGTTCCAAACTGAGTCGACTCAAATGTCTATAACAATCGTATATAGCATTGCAATTGAAGAAGCACCGTTTTTATTTCAAGCAATGTTAATGAGTTCAAAATTTTATTACATTTCCAGTTGCTCCGTATTAATATTGACAGAATTACGTTGAACCTTTATAGTTCGTTAAAACCGATTTGCGCTCGTATGGGCTTGCGCGTCATGGAACCCCCATACTCTCACTATGGCGTTGTCCATGGTGTGCAAGGAAGCTCTACATCCCGCTTTCGCCTTCACGCAGACCCATCTCGTCCTACTGCCGTACTTGTTAACTCTGTTAAAGCGATACTGGCCGATCATAATTACTGGATTTCCTCGTTGAGACTGCGCAAATACTGGATTCAAATCTGCAAGGAGTGCAACCGTTAGTACCAGAATCAAAGTGTGAAAATTATCAAGCGTGTAAATATGCGTAGAGGCGTCCTAGGCTGCTGAGAGCAATTCCGCTTGATCTTAGTAGTCAACTGCCTAGCGCGCCACTCCGCCTTGGCATCTAACGTCCTATGATAGTTAGTAAATACTAATTACAGTGGATTCTTATATACAAGATGGCGGTGATAAAGGAAAGGCGTACGTTAAAAGCGATTTTATTGATTATTAAAAACTACGCGTTACATTTATACAGTCATTATTACTTAATTTTCTTATCACAAATGTACTTTATAAGACTTTTTAAAAAATAATAATACTATCGTCAACAATTTTACGACCAAGCTCCGATGTCAAAACTAGCTTATCACCTACATGTAACGTAACATTCACAGTCTACTGCCTTATCAATAACTTGAGAATAACTCTTAAATATATCCACATACAAACTTGATCGCGTCACAAACCTGACAGAATATCAAACATAATCTTGTAAAAAAGTTAATCAAATGCATAATAGGCTACGTAATTTCAAATAATTAAGACTAGATAGATAGGACCTGCTTGTTGAAGGACAATTAAAAAAAATGTCCCACAACAACTACTACACATTACATCCCAACCCTACATCATTTCCTCCCGCGAAAATAAAAACTTCAAATATAACTGAACCAAAAAATGGGGATTTAAGCTACTTCATAACGCATAGCTATATCTTGGATATATTGTGATTACAATAAAATTACTTCCGAATAACAATTAATGAAAATATCTATTTACACACAAGCCTTGACTACATGCAAATCGAATTGAACTTCATTATAATACTATCCAACAATATGCTGCTATAAACATTAAGTTTCGCAAGAGAGAAAAACATCCGCCCATCTCACTTTGTTAAAATTAGACAGTATGTTCAGATCTTTATTGATTGCAAAGACACTGACAATCAGACTTGTTCATATTATAGGCAAAAACGAATAATTGGCCTATAAACACTAGACTAGTACGCTGTCGCTTGTTCGTGATAGGCTACGCTAATATATCTTTTGTATATAACACAATATATGTACCAATATGAACTAAAGCTTAATAGTTCTGCACTTATTACGTGCTACACACCGCAGTCAATAAGTACAATAAGTTTCTATTATGACACTTTCCAATTTTATTCTAGTTCTTATTCTATAAATGCATAGATTTGTACATCTCTAAAGAAATGATACGATTAATTAAAATAAATTAAAAAATTAAAGCCAGTTATTCACGTCGTCTTAAAACCTAATGATTATGCTTGCCCAGCGTCTTCACGATCACGTTGTCGACGGTGGTGATGGATGCTGTACATCCAGTTTTCTTCTTGATGCACGTCCAGCGAACCTTCGAGCCCCAGCAAGCGTGCTTATTGAAACGCCATTCTCCGATTTGTACCACAAGGTTGCCGCGCTGAGATAATCCAAATTTGGGCTCTGAAAGGAAATTAATATTACTTTATCTATTCTAAATAGAATAACCTCCATTACTTTATTTATTGTATTTATTAGTATCTTCTGAATTACAGCATTTCAGATAGTACTAGCTTTCTCGACATAGATTTTTGTAAACTTAGTTCAGAAGTAAGGCATAAATGTTGTTCAGTATTATAGGAGAGACTAGTTTTCAAAAAAATTAAAAGTAGAAAATAAGATATATTAAAATAAGTTCATAATTCATACCTTGTGTAGCTTCAACATAATTTACTTACCTCACTCTACTAACTTAAATATATCATGATATATTTTTTATTTTCATATTATTTACTAGCAATTTTATGCAACTTTTTTATCCAATTTGAGATTTAAATATGCACCTGAATGTTTTAAACTTTTCTCATTTGAGAATGAGAAAAAAAAACAACAATAAAATAAAATAATAATTATAAACAAAATACTTAGTTATATTTTTGGTTATTTTTTAAACTTTTCTCATTTGAGAATAAGAAAAAAAAAACAACAATGAAATAAAATAATAATTATAAACAAAATACTTAGTTATATTTTTGGTTATTTTTTATTACTATTACAGATAATTACTATAATTTATAATGTGATTTATAGAACATAAAAGGGTAGCTATAAATATATTAATATCAATGTAAAGACATCGTAGAAATAATACCATCAGTGTATGCGACAAACATTATATTACATTACAAAATATATACATTAAAACAAACGAACAGTAATTAAAGTTATTATAAATTTACCTATTTGTCTACCAATCCTATACGTTATACATTCTAGTGCCTACTTCAAATGCCTTTTATATTTGTTTTTTTATAGTCTTCAAACTCTCAGGGTGTTTTACTGTTATGATGAGGCAGATGTGTATTTATTCCAAATATAATCCGCTAGGACCGGATTTAAAGGCCGAATAACAAATAAACTTACATAATATCGA
This sequence comes from Calycopis cecrops, assembly GCA_001625245.1. NCBI lineage: Eukaryota > Metazoa > Arthropoda > Insecta > Lepidoptera > Lycaenidae > Calycopis > Calycopis cecrops. Next base: position 319,614 of record LUGF01047059.1, read on the forward strand.
GGATATTATTAGCGAAACTGTTTTCTTGGTACATTTTTGCACTTTCTGACTAGTAAGTACAGTAGGTAATGTCAAGTCAATTACTCTTAGTCAAAGACATAATACGAACCTCTAACCACGTTATTGACTAAGAAGAGCGTGGGGTCTTGTGATACTTAAGGAAGTACCTACGTTTATTCATATAATTTAAAAGATATTCACTTTTTTTTCTATACTCACAAAGAACATAGGTACTAATGCAGTAAGTAGATCTCTTCGTCGACTTTAGATTAAAAATACATATTATAAGAATTATAACTTGGAAGATTTTTATTTTTTATTTATTATCTACGAATATATAAATTACACTTAAAATTCAATTTAAAACATTTATTGGCAAAGAAAAACATATATATAAAAATAATATCTATCATTATTATAATATAGGTAAGTATTTATAATGTGTATGCCGTTGCCGATGCGATTATTTACAACAGTTGTAACAAAACATGTTCTTAAAACTACTTGCAGCTGGATGTAATTTATAGTCTAAATACGTTCACAGGTTAGTAATGACAATGCGTAACATGATTGGTCAATGATAAAATTATGTTGGGGCGAGAATGCCGGCCATCAGACGCTCTGATGTCGGGTTGAGAAAACTTGAAACCAAGGAAACATCCTCTTATTTTAAAAAAAACAATACTCTAATTATTCTGGTCCTGCCTGTCCACGCGAGGTGCGTAGCGGCAGTCATAAGTCCCAACGATACAAGGCTCGGAAGAAGTGTACGATTTATCCAAACACATCCACAAATCCAGCCACATACTACAAAATAAAAAGCTATAAAAGTTAACACTTAATTACAACCTTTTAAAAACAACACATCCCACAAATATATCTAACTGACCTTCAACATGTGTCATAAAACTATATAGAAATACTCTACACTAATAATCAAGTGAACAAACCCATGTAGCGAAATACACGAAAATTCACACTAAAGTACTAAGTATATGATCAAAACCTTATTGCAGAAATATTTGCCTAAACTACAATGTTTGGAATGAATCAACTAGGGGATCACTAATTACAGAAACCGTTTGCCAAATGTCACGTCAACCGATGATAAATATTTTAACATTGTTATAACGTCATCAAACCTTTGGCCTTCTTTTTATATGTATGTTAGGATATCCGACTTCAGTATTTTAATAGTTATACATACCTCAACAGAAGTCATTTCCACTGAAGCTTCCCATGATGATAGAAAATATTCAAAATGGACGTTATATTTGAGTTTAGATGCCGGGTGAACCACGTAGCAAAAGTAGCAATTGCTGCGGGCTTCGCGTTTACAAGGGCCCCGCTATAAAGCGAAGTCTGCAAAGCCTACAGGCCCTATATAAATCAGTACGCTATGTGATCTTAGTACTAAAAATGATACCAAATCAAGGGTCCTGAATAGAATTTGCTACAAATCCCGCGCTTTTCTTGCCTGTAGGGACGGATGTTCAATGATTGTGCCAGCCGTTGAGCTTCATGAGGCGGTTCTCCACCGTGACGGCGACGCAGCGGCAGCCGCAGGTCTTGCGGGCCGTGCACTCCCACCAGGTCTTCAGGCGCCGCGACAGCTTCTTGATGAAGCGGTAGTTGCCCCACGCGATGATCGGGTTTCCGAACTTGGTCGTCTCAAATTTTATAGCGTCTGGACGTTCCACTGAGCAAAAATAAAAATAGGGGTAAGTAACAGTACTAGGACACTGAACATGCAAACAAGCAATTTAAATCTAATCACTTAATACTTAGTAAATATTCTTAAATGTAGTGAAATTATACATTTTTAAGTGGAATAAATCAACAAAAAAATAATAGTATTACAAGTTATAAAATATTTTAATTCTTTGTATACAAAATTTTCATACTTTTCAAATATTTTCAAACTTTTTTACTAAAAATATTGAAACGTAACAAGTGAGCTTATTATATAAAAGTTTAAAGTCCTATTTATGCTGACCATTCATGAATTGTAATATGCTCTTAATGCCACATGCCATAACTTTTAGATACCAGCGATAAGTGGTTTGAGATGTGAATATTTTCTACGGTATAGATAAGCGGAGGTTAAAAAGAACGTTCTTAATAAAAAAAATAATATGTGCAGTGGAGTATTGCAGTTTGTGAGTTTCCAGTGGTACATAGAAGTGGAAGAAGGAAAGTACATACATTACTGTTGTGTGGATGTTTGTGAGGTAGGTAGTCACCAAGAGATTCCCTCTGCATGTTTGCTTACACCATAAACCCTCCATGTGCGAACATGTAATGTTTACGGTAACAGATATGATCAATGTAAGTGGTCGTCTCTGATACTAACTATCCGTTTGTTCTCGGTGACAACGATCGCCTTGCAGCCTAGATTCGTCTTGATACATCTCCATCTCTCCTTGGAGCCGTACTTCTTCATCGCTTTGTATCTATTATCACCCACAATTAAGACAGGGTTTCCAAATTTACTGGTACCGAAGCGATACACAAACGGAAGGAATCCTGAAAATTTACGCATTTAAATTTAACCAAATATCATTTGATGCAAGATCCTGCATCACGACAAAGCTCATAGATGAGTTCCTGGCTATAACACACCCATACATATATTAGAAACATACTAGTACACGAAATAACAACTCTCATCTCGTAAATTTTGAATGGACGATCGGTATAAGCAAGTTCTGACACAAAGTGCGGATGAAGAGGTAGTATGTTATAATTTTTTTTACAAACTTACAGCCAAATACTATCAACAACGCATAAACCACCAACAAACTACAATCAAACAAGACCTTAAACGTTAAGCCCGAAGTTAAACTAAATCACCTCAAGAAATTTAAGCATTTAACCAATACCAACTACAATGGTATTGCTAAAAAGCTCTAGCATATTAGTGATTTAAAATCAACAGTTCTCATACGTAAGCCAACCATTCCAAGTTGTAAGTAATTTACTTGCAAATTATCATGTGCTGTGGCGTAGACGATACGGAACAACGAATTGGCGACTAGAAAAGCGTTTAGCTGACACATTTGACCACGCCCAAATTCGCCCAGGCAACGCAACTGATAGTTTCATCTATGAGTTCAGTGAGTAAAGGTATTACTTCCTATGAATTCAGTAGCGTAAATGGGTGACAGGTCAGCAAAATGCCACGGCCAGGGGGCCTACGGTCAGACAACAGTAAACACATTGGAAGGCAGCCTCTTATCTTCCAATATAGATAAAAACCCACGAATCTTCCATTAAAGTTAATCAACAGTGAGGTGATGAATAAGCTACGCAAACCAAACGATAGCTATAGTTGTGCCACTGTATGAGTTAGTACAAAAACTAGATAAATACATTGGTTACAACGGTTTTAGTTTTTTAACACTTTATTAATCAACAGTAATATTGCACAGTATATCATATAAGCTAATGGTTGTGATCGTGGCCGATTTTCAGCAGCGCAGTCTTATAGGTAGTAGCTCGAGCTTTACATCTTTTACGATAGTGCATGCATCGCCAGTATTGCTTTGTATCTGTATTGCCACGTTCCAAGCAAAATTTTTGCGACCGGTAACATAATAGCAGATTGCCGAACTTGGTGCGTGAAAACCAGTAATCTGTGTAGTATGAAATTTGTTATTAATTGGCGTCTTTATAATTATTAATTAAAAAAATTATATACCTAGCAGGTCGCGACCCGCTTCGCTAGCTATTCTCAACATCTCTAATATCATAGTCAACATTACTTAGGCCAAGGCGAACTACCAACCCTGATCAGCTATGGCGTGCGTGAATTGCAGAACACGCAGCGTGTTTTCTCAAATTCTACAATTTTGTGCGCCTTTCTCTGCTTCTTTTCTTATAAACATTACACAAAAGATGAATTAGAGAGAGAAAGATGGATATTTTCAATTTAACTGCAGAAAGTGCAACGAAAATGGAATTCATATTTGTATTTTTCTTCTTTCCAGTTGGCTAATTTGAATAATTAAGAGCAGGAACTTTATTTATGGTGTAAAGCAGTAATACATTACATTAAATTAGAAAATTAATTTAAAATAAGTGTGTGAGATTTATATAAACGTCATTTATGTAGTCGTAATATAGATAATATATTTTTTATTTAGGTGTAAGTGTATGCGTGAAATCTATTTATTGAAAAACACTTGCGTGCGTAGAAAACTTAAGGGCTGCTCCCATCTCATCATTGCATCATGACTGGCTGTAAATGGGACCAACGTCAATGTTCGTGGACCCAGATCAAGAGGTCTGAATAGCAAATATTAAAAATTGATTAATTTGTAGCCTCCTCCCCTTTCAAATATGATTTCATTTTTCTTGTAATATAACTCATTCGACGTACTTTCTTGAAAAAAAAAAACAAGCAAATTCAGTAAGTGCTGTACGATGTGAAATCGATCCGATTTATTATTATCGTCATATCGCGAGAAATTAATCATTTGCAAGATCATTTGGATTGGACTTGGATTGGATCCAAGTCAAGTCCAAAAGGACATAACATTTCGTAGAAAGCTTTTACCCGTTATCTCATCCTTAACCAAACTCACATGTCAAATTAAGCAGATAAAATGTTTTACCTCAAAAAAGTTAGTTGGAGGCTGTGGGCGAATCCATGCATTTTAAGCTTCTACCGTGCAAGTTATCTTAGCGATTGTACCAAACATATTGTAACTATCTGTTACCAAAAGTACACTAAAATCAGCTAGCGATTTGGTTACACACACATTCAGCAAAACCTTTAAACATTACATTACGCTAATTACCTTTGACTCTGGGTGCACTGGAGTACATTACTTGGATAGCGCGTCAAATACTGGAATAGTGTTTCGGTGCCTATAACAGCATCTCAATTCAAAATAAAGAGTCAACAGAGAAGTTCTTTTTTTACATTAAATGACGTTTAACCACTGGCCTATATCACAAGTGTGATTTAAAATATAATCCTAAGGATAGTACTGCGATGTTCGCTTAGCCTGTAGGAAAAGCTTAGGCTATCGTTTGAGCGACTCAACTGCGCTGGCCGTCAACGTCCTAAGAATGTAAAACAAAACGAACGTAGACCCGGAATAAACAAAGTAGTAGGGGAACGGAAGAAAGGAAGCATGCCTACATAAGCAAAACACTATATAACAAAATACTATACCTTTTACCTATAACCTTCAGATACTATTTTGCTCATATATAAAAGTATTACAGATCCATAAAATAGAAAGATATACTTAAGGGTCAGTTCACACCAAAAGCGCGGCGAAGCGCAGCGAAACGAAGCGCAGTTTATGTGTCATTTGAATTTCAACTTTGTAATAATTACTATACTTATTATTATCGCATGAGAAACTCGAACGAGTCGCCCGGATTCGAGCGACTGCGCGAGAATTCGCTGGAATCCGCGCGGAAGTCGCGAGAATTCGTTAATAAGTACTACAGTAATGAAAATAAAGTTTAAATTTATATGACACTGAAAATGCGCTCCGCTTCGCCGTGCTTTTGGTGTGAATTGACCCTAAGGTTTCTCGGTGTTCAATTGGAGATAAGCTTACCGATCTCCCAGGCCACGCCGAAAAATAAAACCTCTTATCGAAGGTGTAAAATTATAATAATTTACAACAACCTGCATAAAATAATTCAGAAGCCAATTATGAGAAGTAAGTAAAATAAAACTATTTTAAATTAGAATATTTACTGTTTCTATATATTTAATTAATGTATATCTGCTCTGAGAATTTAAAGAATAAAATAGCTCCCGTCTTTTGGGATTATGTAAATATTCTAACAAACGCCTTTAAGTAATAAATAAATATCTGTGGATTTTACACACCTCGTTAGTCTAGCCTCGTGATAAGTACCGTAAGGACTTGTGTTAAGACGGGATTCGAACCCGCGACCCCTGGCACAACATGCTCCACTTATCCGAGCACTGCACCACTGCGCCAGCCTGGTCGTTAAATAAAAGGAAGAAGGTTGGAGGGGGGGGAGAAGGAAGGAGAGCAAAGAGTATGTATAACCTCTTTAGGGATGTCTATGGGCGTCTACATACATGGTTCCGACTGATCGATTGCCCCCTTAACAAGAAGGGGTAAAAATTAACGTATGCGCTAATTTGAGGTTCAGATTGATTAGGGAAGTTCATAAAATGGTCCGTTCCTTTTACATCGGATTACGGATAAACTTGGAAACAGCCTCAATTGTAGTAGGCAACTTTTGGATCATGATTGTACTCGAAGTCAATTTTGAGCACAACGTCATTGAAAGTGGTGGCCCTGGCGCGGCACCCGCGCGGCTGCCAGTTGCACTTCCAGTGTTGCTTGTGGCTGCCCTTCCTTCCTTCTTGGCAGAACCGATATGGTCCGTGGCAGAGCAACGGTTTACCGAACTTGGACACAGAGAACCAAGTCGCACCTGCACAAAATTTCTCAATTACATACTTCTTAATTAAATTATTTATTAAGGACTAGCGTTTACCCGCGGATGCGCTCGCATACTTATTTTTTTTTAATTAAAAATGATCCTATGTCCTTTCCTAATATATAATACCTCTAAGACTATGTATACAAAGTTTCATGACGATCTGTGGAGTAGTTTTGGCGTGACAGCGTAACAAACAAACGTCCAATCACATTTATGATATTAGTGAAGATGAGTTATGGTGTTCAACTATCCATATATTTCTATTTTTATAAGAAATATAATATAACGATTATTAAAATCAGACGTTCTGCGAACTCAATGATAACATATGAATTAAAAAAATCAATTAAGCGTTTCAATTACTTATTATTTATTTATATCATACGTAGTTACATAGCTCTTTGATCAAATTGCATCACTTTTTACATAAATGAATACTTTATCATTTAAGGGCTTTGTAGGCTTAATTTTTATTAAAACGCATATGTCTACAAAGGTGAAATAGAAGCGTTGAAGAAGAAGAATTTTTGGTAAGAGGTAGTGCCGCACTGCATGCTTGCATTCAGTCGAATTTGGCCGGCACGACCGGGGAGGTACCTCTCGCTTGCACGAGACTGGCGTAAAGTGACAGCTGTGTGCTGTCGCGTTTCGTGCGGTCTGTAAGTAGCCGGTGGCCCATGGAAGTGGGAGGAGAAAGGAGGGCAGCGCATCTGTATAGCCTCTATGCGGATGTTTGTGGACGTCGGTAGTCATGACAATGGCTCCGGCTGCNNAAAAAAAAAAAAAAAAAAAAAGAAGCCTTGAAAAGTTACACGTAGACAACATCCAACAAAATGACAATGTATGCCAATAGAGGGAGCTGCGGATGGCACAACGTACGTTGACCCCCAAGTGTCGCCGGTCAATGGTTGTGTTCAGGTACAACCCGCACAATCCTCGTCCCGACAGTCGTCATCTTGGCCTTGCACCCTATACTCTGGCGCGCGCACCGCCACTGCGACTTGGACCCGGCCTCATATCGTTTACAAAACGTATATTTTCCCACGCACAGTTTCGGCTTTCCATATCGTGTTTGTGTGAATATAATGTCGCCTGGAAGATTCAACAATTGTACATTACAACCATAACGATTTTAAAATCTAATGATACCAACGCAAATAATTAAACGCAAAATATTTTTTTTTAATTTCTTAACGTTAGGTACCTTAAACAACGCCACTCCCGGAGCGGCAGCAGGAGCCAGTAAAGTACTCGATATACTTCACAGCCTACTCGTGATAAAGATATAGCTCTTCATAAAGGCGCTGTCGGTCAATACACAACTCACTCGTGATAAAAATATCACTCGAGTAATAAATATGGAGCCGGATTGTAACAACAGATCAGCTGTAGACGTTCAATAAAAGTAAAGAAAGAAGTCTAGATCCAATAGTGATAAAGGCTAGTGAAAATGATGATGATGAATGTGAATGAATAATTTCACAAAACATACTCCCAATACATTTAAAAAATAAAACTAAAATTTTCACATACATCCATTTACTCTAAGCCGCATGCATTTTACTTTACATACCTATACAGGGTCGATAAGAGCGAGAGGCATTAAATGAAACCACATAATAAGTGCCTATAGTTATTCCTAAACTATTAACAAAAAGTTTACGACAAGTATACGAAAATACTTTTTTCAAACAAGTTAAAGAGCGAAAAATTGTTAACACTCTTTGTACCGGGAGGCTACATCGAGCACGCGGTGAACGACCCCGGCCGGCCATAGTCGGCGATCAGCTGCGATACAGCGTGTACGAAGTGAGAAAAAACTTTAAAAAATTCCCGTGGCTAAACTAATGCTTCAATTGATCTGATTTTTGTGGTGTGGCCTGGAAATGATTCACTAAATATGCGGTTCAATTTAATGCCTCTCGCTTGTATCAACCTTGTATAATAACTATTGATACCCAACAATCATTTATTCGTTTGAGCTATTATATGAGCCAGTTTTACATTAACAACATTTCCTAGTTATTAGTCTTATAGTATGGAATATATATATTTTTAAATATGTTGAATTTAGATTTTAACCAATATAATTTTACATTATTAGCAACTTCAAATCAACGTACCTATATAATAAATCACAATGAGTAGACAAAATGAAAAACACCTGACTGGCTGGCTGAAAAACACCTGACCACATATTATCACGTATTGGCTTAGGCTTTATTAATTATAATTATTTAATGAAGACATATTTACGACACAATAATTACGTAAAAAAACCAGACAAAAAAGAATGACTAAAGAAATAATTTAAAAAAAAATAAGAAATACCTACCATAAGATAGTTAAAACTTTTATCCCTTTTTTTTTCAACCGTTGCACAGGAACGAAAGTTCGTTATTTCATTCCAATATCTTGAGCATGTGAATTATAATGAACCATGTTCATGAGGCAAACGTACTGGGTGTTATTTTTAAGCAATTTAAGTGATAATGCAAAATAAGGACACTTATAAAGACTCCTTCGACTCCCAATCTTACTAGACTCGTGCAGCTTTTGTCACGTCTGGAGATCGCTAAGTGGACTAAACAAACATACAATATAAATGATATTGCAAATAATGTATCATTTATATCTACACGCCATCTTGCGCCATATAAGTCATTTTTACTACTAATATCTGAGATTATCCAGATTTAGATTTACTTAATGTACCTACTACCTGCTTGCATCAATTTGCTATTGCAAAATATGATAGAATTTTTTATTCCAATAACTACTTTATTTATAATATAGTGGGTATGAAAATACTTTATATACTTAATATTAATATACGGTAACTTTTATTTTAAAGAAAAATATTTAGAATAAAATGAAATAACTGTTACTTCCAGCTACATATTCACTATTCCTACGAATTTAGGCCCTACCACATTTATGCCTTTTCATATGCCCACACTTACCGTTTAAATAAATCAATAAATTACTGCAAATACCGTTGCCGGATAATTACGAAAAGAAAATATTATAATTATCAAGGTTACATGTCTAATTAAATATAAAGCTATCGATATCAAGTATTGGCAACATGACTCCAAACATGAGCTATCTGACACACACAACACCAAATGAATGATTATATTTTTTAAATATACACGAAGCTGCCAATATATTCATCTCATAACTTAAATAGTATAAAGCGTTTAAATAATACATACCATTGGTTAATAAATTATATCTAATTGCATTTTTATGAAGGATTGTACAAAAAAAATTAATTCACCTACACGGTGATATAGTTATGACAATAATTTACTTTCATAAGACATTCGGATGAGCATTCGTTCGTTAGCTCCATCTTACAAATACTGTGATTGCCTGTGTTTGTAAATAAATTCAGATTATTTAAGAAACCGGCATTACATTTATGGGAACAATGAGCTTTCTCGGACGCACGCAAATAAGAACTAAATCAACTTTATGCCGGTTATAACTTATAACACTTAGTTTCCATAAATATACTTTAACTGTAGTTGTAATAGAAGTTTCTAATACACTGACATGGTAATACTAAACGATGAACTACGTCGCAGCCACAACCTTGTGGTTGTGATAGTTCTTCAAAGCAATGATCTCGTTCTCGATCGTACTTATGCGAGCGATGCAGCCCACCTTGTTGCATTTCCACGATATCCTGCTGCCGTTTTGGTAATTTTTGGAGAACCGGTGACCTTGAAATATGAGCATTGTCGTTCCTTGTAACGTGTGGAAAAATCTTGGTGCTGCAAATATATTAGACGTCAATGAGTATCATTGTACACTGTATCACTACATACATATCAAAAACATCCCAATTTCGTGAGCTGTTTTCTCCGTATCTCTTTTATCGTGGTAGACTCTTTTATCATCAGAACAGTTAGGGTATCCCGCGTATGTGTCCAATTGTTCTGTTGTCCTTACCGTAGCAGTAGCAGTTGGCCGTCTAAATATTCTTATTAATAGTTCTTAGTTAGCTTCAATTTTGTCCAAATGCTGGCATAGCAATAGGTTTAGCATTCATTTGTTACAAAGACATCTACCTAAAACATCTGGACTAAAATATGTACTCCTCCTTTTGTTTATTGACAAAATTCAACCAATGTAGGTTTTTATGACATTTTTAACCAAACGTTCACACCAGCGCCGTAGCCATTTAAGCTTTCGCACTCGAACTGTCCTCAACGTCAAAGTCGCGATACGAGGGAGCTATCCTTCCTTCTGGCTACGATAATAAAACCGCTCGCTCCTGTACCACAAATTCGGGACCGAAAAAAAAAATATCTTTTGAGGTTTTAGTTTGTAGAATAGTAGTATGAGATCGTCAAGATAACAAAACACAGCAGTTCTAATACTTGAAATACGTTCATTTTGCAGTTCGGCGGGTACCTCTGTTGTATTTGCTGAAACATATTTTTTTTTAGTTTTTCTATCTGCACTGCAAAGGGACACCGGGTTCTTGTAGCCTTTACTACCACACAATAGTTTACTTGACAGATACTGATCATCACGATTGCTGCAATACCATTAATTACAGGAAATTTATTAAAACTTCAAGTTACTGTAAGCAAAATTTAATATAAGTAGCAGTCTATAGTAAAACAATAAAATAATTATATACAAAACGATTGTCAAAAATAATATTATATACCTCTAAGTTATTTCACAAAGAACACCCTCTCGAACAATAACAAGGCTCATAATAAAAATATCACCGTATTACGTATTTAGATATCACCAAAATCTAAGCCTAATCTAATATACTCTCGTATATACATACACTTTTAGAGATCATTACACTAGTCGTATATACTAGTAGAATTCATTGTTTCGTTTACATTTAGTTAAATAGAACTATGCCTTCGCAAAGTCGGACAGAAGTGCAACTTACAGCTATGCATATGCTGTAAATTATCATAGTTATGTCATGCGAGATACCATAGAATTAAGAATTATTTATTTATTTAAGAGCGCTGCATTGTTTTGCATTTTGTTTCAGTATAAACTGTACGTCGTCTGCTACCTATTAGTAAACACTATGTTTTACTTGAAGGGCTTGAAACTGTCGTAGATTCCGTCGATGTTGTATGATGGCTTAGTCGTTGGGCACCACTTCCGACTGGACACATTATGAAGCAACATTGCTAAATTTACTTCGAATTGCATAGCTGTGTTGCACTAAGCGTATAGAGGAAATTTCTTAACAGTTAACAATATATATATCTATTCATTTTTGTCGTCCGACACGGGAGGCCTAAGCCAGAGATCGGTCTTGGGCAAGACTCGCGAGAAGTTGAGCGCGTGCAGGGCGAGAGAGGCGGCGCGGGGGGAGGTGAGCGGGGAGGGGAGCATCGCGC
>LUGF01047059.1:338737-349700 GCA_001625245.1 Calycopis cecrops
AAAAAAAAAAAAAAAAAAAAAAGAAAAAACAATCTCATGTAATAATGATTATCGCCGCGAACCAAAATAATGACTAAGTATCTATTATCGAAGCTGAAATTTCCCGGTTTTCAATTCGCCTCGCCAGATTTAAGTAAACGACGACAGGAAATTGTCCAAGACATGATTAATCATTTGAGCATTGGTGTAAAGCTAACTCTATATCGAAGAAAGAAAAATGACCACTTGCTACCAATATAGGTTCATCACATATAGGTTCTGAAAAGCAAATATTAATTAAATTATAAGTTGAGTCTAGTGAAGTTGTCACGTCTATAAAATCTTAGTTTATCATAAGAGTGAGATTTATTTCCTTCCAAATCTCCCTTTGGGGTTTTTTCAATACAAACTTTGTTTTAGTACTATTCTATCTTCAAAAAAAATAATCCGTAATTGTCATTTCTTCAGAGTATCACACATAAATGAATGCGAATTAATAACTTAATGGAACATGTTGTCATGCCGCTTACTTGCCTGACTCATCCCACTCATAGACCTAAAATTGCAAAGCCATCAGAGAATGAAGATTTACGAAACGAATTAAAAAATCAAGAAAATTTTGCCTTTAAAAATCTTTGAAATCCTTGTCAACGCTTTTGTACCTACTCTGTTACAAAGAAAAAAAAATATTTTTGAATTGCAAAAACATTTATTACTTTTACAGTGTGTTAATTTAATACACAAATATAAAACAATTAAAAATAAAAGCTTATTCGAAGTGGGCTCTATTAGCTGCAATACAGTCCTTTAAACATTGAGGCCAGTTATCAATAGAAGAACACACTTGTTCCATGGGGAAATTCTTCATTACCAATGGTATGGAATATTTTATGAACACCAAATTATTGAGCAACCTGTACTCTCTAAAACTGACCATAAATTATAATCCAGCGGATTAAAATCTTCGGCTAAGTCTTCGGCGCTAATGAAGTCCGAGACGTTCGAAAATGATGACACAAACATTTGACTAATACCAAGTATATGGAGTATGGAGAGTTTTAAAAATTGCATCTGGCTAATTAGGTATGGTACTGTGTAATGCAAACACAACGATTCTGTTCTCTTTATCACCCACATCATTTTAATATCGCAAAATATTGAACAATGTATTGGCGCCAAAATGTGAAAACACAATGAACAATCGTGTAAAAATGGCAGGTTCCAAATTCAAATGTAATTTTTTTTTTATTTTAAATTGTAACATTATGTATTTTTGGCCAGACTAAGTAGATATATATTATTTTATTCTATTTGGAATTATGAAAGATGTAACTTTGTCTTGCACTATCTAAATCGGGTAAAAATAGGCTGCCAAAGAATGGCGGATCCTACTTTGAAAATTAAGTAGTTTAGCCTTAAACAACTAGTTATTTTGTGTTAATATTCTTAGGATTGGATTTTAATAAAAGGTTTTGAATGTGCCCGAATTCAGAAGTTAAAATTAAATACAAGTTAGGTTCTATTTTATCGAGTTTAGATACTCTTATAAAATCCTGATCTTTGTATTTCAAATCCGATGTCTACCAAAGTTGCATACTACATGTATTAGGAGATTCGAAACCTACTAAATCACCTAATTATGAATTAATTCACGTTTCTCGTACAGTATTAAAATTGTTCAAGGATTTAAGGGGATCGGTTGAGTAGGAGCGAAAAGGAAGGAAGGAAAAAAGGAGAAAAAAGGCAAATAACACTTTCATTTAACTATTAAAAATAATTTTAAATAATAATAATAAAGGATGGGTTTATGACTAGATTACATGGACGTGTCGACGCTATGAAAAACAATAGATAAGCGTCGATTAACTGGCAGATCTCGGAAGAAGGACTTAGAAATTTATGACAGTTTCATGTTTAAGCTTATTCAGCTTAAACATGAAACTGTCATTTTCTAAGTGGTGACGCTGTCAAACATTTCTTTTTTTTTTAATTTTAGAATTAAAATTAAAAAGATTTTTATATAACATATACCTGTTTATAAACAACACAACACAATTACACCAAATGTCTATCGTTTACAAAATGTATGTCCTTTAAAAAAGCAGTCGAAACACAAAGGCGGTACACCTGGACAAGCCTTGCATTCCATAGTTGTATTATTACGGACTTTATTTTTATAGCAATGTCTGCAGTCCTTTCTTGCGGTCGCATTTACCCTTCTTCCGTTGTTGAGAGTTCGAGTGACAACTTTTTCAATTTTTGTTAACTTGTGCTCTTCTTCACTTAAATTATTATCCTTTTGATGTCGCTTACATGCTGTTTCTGTTTCTGGAAAGTTAAAGTCTAAGAAGTCTATCCATTATATTCCTTTGTTATAATATATAGTTAAACAATAGTTTAATCAATAATTGAGTCTCTCTACGTATAACTAGTATATTATGAACTTGTGTAAGGCTTAGCTGTACCTCAGATAATATTACTTTTTGATAGTGTGTGTCATCCTTAGACCATCGTAACAGACAAAATGTTTGATCTAAAAAAGCTACTATCTTGTCTTAGCCACATTTTACAAGAACAACGCTTCAGTAGGATTTCATTTCATTTGTTTTTGTAACTTGATTATTATGTATAATAAGCTTTCTATATATTACACTTTTATTTTGTAAATACTTGTCTTGTTTTTTTTTTCTAATTTTATTTAGGAGCTTGAAGCGTTGACATAAGCCATCTACATCGTGGCTTATTTTATCAGTTTTCACAAATTAAACTTTTCCAAAATTCTAAATACGTAATGAGAAAATTATGTAAATATCTATAATTTTTATTTCAAGACCAATTTAACAAGAAAAATAAAACCATAATGTAAATCATTTACTTTTAATATCTGACAAGTGATTTTCTTAAGCAACAAGCCGGACGCATATAATGATATCTAAAACGCTTTTATTCAAAACTTTGTTAATCAAATAAATAAATAATAAATAAATCTATACATATAATAAAACAGTAAAATTTTACTGTCTGTACATTGAATATATTTACGAAAAACTAATTGGGGGCGATTTTAAAACAGTAACAGAACACTTTTCTATGATTTTTAATTTTTTTGTTTGTCTGTTTGTCCGTTTGTTCGGGCTAATCTCCGAAACTACTGGACGGATTTTCACGAAACTTTACATTAATATAGCTTTCATATCAGAATAACATAATAAGTTAAAATTTTGAATAATTTTTGAAGTCCGAAATCCACGCGGGCGAAGCCGCCGGCGGAAGCTAGTAAATAATAAAAATCTTTATGCGGTTCCTAATATTATTCTTATATTCTTGTCTTATATATTCTAATCAGTAGCTAACAACCGAGGGTTGAGCTCGGAACAAATATTGTAACTTATTCGTGAAATAATTTACAATATTTGGGCGTAACTCCACCGTTGGGGGCCCATGGCAACTCATTGACCTCTCTCCCAATACAATGAAAGTCAGCTAATTACATTATCTCTCCTAATACAATGAAAGTCAGCTAATTACATTATCAGGTACATACTTGCATTTTATAGTGCCTAATTATAAGAATAAAACGTAAGATTTTATTTGCCACACTACAATTACGCCACTGGTTATAGGTGGATTGGAATAAATTAATTGTAAAGAAACAGACAACTTTGGTAATAAATAAACACATATGACATTGAATTGAGTGCGCATAAAACAATAAATACACAAAAAAAATATACTACAACATACACATTTGTTTTTAATCTCGAAATATTTTCCATGCTTCTGCATTAATTTTCTTATGAATTAACTGTTCTTCTAGTTTTATAACATTTAACGAGTTCTAATTCTTTTCCAAATTTCACGCGGTTTGGCTAAAATTAAATAGTACTTATCGGTTTATCTGAGTTAGTGGAAATTCTTTTTCTAGTACTTCTTTCTATAGCTGCATTCTCAAAACCAAATGTCAATTTTGACAGCTAAAAACGCAGTTTTTTTTTAATACTGAGCAAAAAATATAATTCATATGTTTTAATTTTCTTTTCTTTTTTTTAACAATTGTGTGTAAATTATTTATTGGACCAACTTTTTAAAGTCGTAGTCAACAAGTACTAAAATGTTTCTATCAACTCATAAATTTTCTCTCCTTTATTAAGATTAATTAAGATTTCTAGTTAAGAGGAAAACAAGATTTTTCGTATTTTATCACAATTCCTGTATATATTGGAGAATTTTAATTCTCGACTAGTCGTCATTTTTTTGCGCATTCGTTGGAGTCTAACCGATTACATATTCAGCTTTGGCTACACTTGGCTGGCATATGGTGTGTCTCTGTTCCTCTGAAACACGGCCATCCTAAAAATCAGTTTAAATATAAAAATATTTCAAGAAATTTTCTTCGTAATGTACTAATGTCATTTCAAACAAACTTATTGAACATTACAATAGTATCAGAACATAAATAATAATTAAAAGTAAATTGTGTATCGTAAAACGAGAGAATGAATGAGAATAGTAACCCTTAGCAATAATTATTTGATGAACTGATTATACAAGGTTGATAAAAGGCACTAAATGAAACTACGTGTACTATAAGTGCTTACTGTTAATCCGAAACTATTAAAAGCGGGGCCTCGCCCGATGTGTGATTTTTGTAACGCTCTCGCCAGCTTACTCTCTAAGTCAAGCGCGCGTCTAGAAGTTTTACTTCAAAAAATTTGCGAGAAGTACCTATACGAAAATATTTTTTCTAAAAATAAAAAATAAAAATAGCTAAACAATTTTAAAAAATGCGAACATCCTTTGACACTATCCCTACCTACCCAGCGAGCGGTGACCTCGCACGGGTTAATGACCCTAACCAGTCGGTCCGATACAGAATGTACGAAGTGAAAAAAACTTTTAAAAATTCCTGTGGCTAAACAATTGCTCTGACTGATCTGATTTTTGTTGCGTAGCCTGAAAATGATACACTAAATATGTGGTTTCATTTAATGCCTCTCGGTTTTATCAACCTTGTATATCATTACAAAAATAAGTAACGCTTAAAGAAACAGTGCCATCCTTACATTGAAACTGAATTGGACAACCAACGAGCTCTCACTCATACAACACCGGCGCAAAGTGATAAGTATGTCATCGCGTTTCGAACGATACTCCGGTGGCTGATTGGAGGGTCCGAATTGAAAAAGAAAAGGGAACCTACACGACCAAAGAGCAAGAGGCAATAGAACTTACAGGATTGATGCACAATCGGCCTTTACACTCCTTCCTCCAGTGCACGCAACGCCATTTGATGACCCCGTTTTTGTTCAAACGGTGCCGGGAGTACTGGTAGCCTGCACAAAGCAACACTTTGCCCCCGTTCCTGTCTATAATTACTAGATCAGGATTGGAATTGGAATAGAGCGCTCCGCTACTTTGTGCATCTAAAATTAAATAAATAAGTGTTATTTATTATATCCTACCATGAAATACAAAATGAAATAATGTATAGGTTAGATTACCTAACTTACTTTACTCGGTGATAATATAATTTTATTTGAAAAAATTATAGTCATTGTATCAATTTCAACTTTTATATATTTATAAGCCATCCAGTTGTTAGCTTATTAGGGTGAGTTAAGTGACAAATACACGTACAGAAAAATCATATATAGATTTTTGTCCTTGTTGTCCAGTCCGGAATAGAAGTTTAAGCGAAAGACACACGAGGGTTCAATTGTATTTTCAAACCAAATAGGAACTTGTTACAATACGCACAAGAAAGAGACGCCCCAATGTGTATGTAGCGTATGCGTCTGGTGTTATACAAGTAAGATATCAAAAAATCTGTTTTGATCATTGAAATCCATGAATTCTTCTTATTTACGACGATCAAATTATTTAATTTAAAATTATTTATTGTTTCTACATTATATAACACGTAATATTGTGTTAATATACTTAAACTTTTTAAAAATAATACGTACGAGGCCATTTATTTATCATTAATAACATTAAATAACAGGGCGCCATCTTCTTAAAAACTGTCAACATATTGTCATACTACGTTGTTAAAGGTATTCTACACCTGAAATGGACCATCACCTTTCAAACAAATCGGTCCCTCCATTTAAGAGGCGATAAACACATGTGTAAAAATATATAATATTGACACTTATTAAGAAAAAACATATAACTGGTACACATTCTGTTAAAGACATGAGTAAAAAAAGTAAAAAAGCAGCATGTGACTACAAAATACTTTAATTTTATATTTTGAATCAACGTATACAGATAACAATGTATTCAACTTGACGGGATCGGATGTTATTTAAAGCTGGTTAATGAAGTAATTAAATGGCGGTGGCTTGTGGTAGAGCTGATGGCGAGGGATATAAAACCCTTCTATTTGTAACAAACTTATGTAAAATACTTCTGTAGTTTGCTGTTTTTTTTTCTACGTATGTTGTGTACGCTCTCATTTGTACAATATAGATTAAATAATGTACAAATATTCAAAAACCTGACAAAACCTCACAACACAAAAAAGACCTAAACACATTTTTTTCCATAATTTAATTGACTTACTGTTCCCTTAATTTGTTTGTATATTACAGTGAAAATGTATATTTTATATTTTAAAAAACGTAGGGACTTCTTCAGACGATTGTTACGCGTGAAAAGTCTCTCGCGAAGTACATCAAACAATACTAACGGTATTATATTCTTTTGTCTAACTATAACCTACAATTTTTTTATTCAGCTTCTGTTGTCAAACTGCTAGGCAAAAAAAAACTATAACCTACCATGGGGTACAAAAACGAGATGCTAGCGAATCCTATATTGCTTCAGGCACTTAGACTGAAGGAAGCTGGACAACTTTGTATTAAAGGATAATTATACAAAGTTTTCTTTCTTAATTAAAGAAGCTTCCGTTCATGAGAAAAATTAAAATTATCAATGCGTATTAAAAGAACCTAAATTCTCGAATCAGAGAGTGATTATTTCCGTAATTGTAGTGCTTTTGGAGTGATCGAATTGAATTGAAAAAATGAATGATAAAGATTCGAATGCTGTTAACTTTCATTATTGTGTAACGCCAATTCCTAAGTTTAAATTGTTATGGAGTTTCACTTTGCCCTTTAAATGTTCGTCCTGCAGCTTTCTTTATTAGTTTGTGTACGTTGTTTTTTTACCTACTATGGCATTGGTCATAAAGGTCTACTTTGGGTTTATTAACTGTGTTGATATTTAATTAATAATATATCTCCTTGTATGACAGTGGCTGCTTCAGAATGTTACTTACTAAAATCAAAATAGTCGTTACATACATTGAACCTTTTAAAAAGGATAAGATATTGAGAGATTGTATGGGTGTCAGATGCAGGCATGGATTTGTCAGATGATATAACTGTCTGTTCGGCACGTCTGTATACCAGGTTGATAAAAGCGAGAGGCATTAAATAAAACCACATATTTAGTGTGTCATTTCCAGGCTACACAACAAAAATCAGATCAATCGGAGCAATAGTTTAGCCACAGGAATAAAAAAGAAATTACTATTTTTATGTATTTTTAATAATTATTATTAAAAGTAAACGCTATATCATCAGCTGATCGAGCACTCGACCGCCCATAGACCGCCAGGGACATTCACCCGTGCGAGGTTGCAGCTGGCGGCTCGCGCCGGCACAAAGCACGATTACATTTTTTCGTTTGAAAAAAGTATTTTCGTATACTTGTAGTAAACTATTTTTTAATAGTTTCGAATTAACTGTAAGCACTTATATAATATGGTTTAATTGAATGCCTCTCGCTTTTATCAACATTGTATAAATATGAGAATTGCTAATTGCAAGAGTAAAGGGCGTCACACACTAAGCATATACTTACGATAAGATTTTAATTTTTATCTGCGTATAAAATCGTCCTTCAATACATGTCGGAGCTGACAGATACTTGACTGTAAAATATGTCTGATTTGCGTAGTGTGAGGTGCTCCTTGAGTTTAATGTAGAGAGCGACATAGACAGATATCTGCGCAGATATAGACATCTAATCGCATCTGCGTAATCTGTAGACTGTGACACCTTTAAACACCGAGGGTACCGAGCCACGGAAGCTACGAGCAACAAAATATATAAATAGACAAACTATATATTTGCGTCTGCGAAGCCTTCGATGTTCTTTTGTACATTATCGTAGTGGAGATTGTATTAGGATTTTATTTTACACATGAAATTCGACATGATCTGATGATGAACACTACGAACAATATCTTCATCAAAAAATACTCTTTGATGATCATTTCTTAGTCCCTCCATGCAGATTATGTATAATAAATCTATTTCTTTGAAATCCATTCTTTAAAGCTGTGTAAACAAAGACGTTTCTAATAGAAAAGATTCCTAAGAGCACAGTTTAAAAAACCAATATATTTTGTGATATCAATATCTCCTTGAATATATGGAAAATAAAAAGACCTGTGTACACTATGTACAGGCGTTTTAAATTGTATCCATCCACTGTAGTAAATTGTATCCATCCACTGTAGTCTTCTGTTTCACCTCTTACAGCATATTTTGTCAAAAAAGCTATAATTGTCTTGAGTGGTCTCCAATATTGCAAAATATATCAAAAATTCTTAGTCTAATCTTCTTTTTTTCGGGAAAGGTTTCGTGATTCTCGCAGCACGTACTGTCTCATTTCCAAACTATTCTACTACTACTTATACTATACTATTATTTCAACTTCTATTAACATTATATTTCTCAACCTGAGCCATTAATATTTTAAAAAGGCTCTGTTATCCTTCCTTTATCATTTTTGGCATCATAATCCGCTTACGTTTGGCGTTATTTAGCGGTGAATGATTTTTTATATACTTAGTACCTTATAGGCACTGTATATCATTAATATCTGATGCCACGCTTTTTTGCAGCCGAATCGGGCGGCTATACTGCGGCGTTGCATGTAGTTTGTGAGTTAGGTGGCCCACAGAGAGAGAGAAGGAAAGATAACTCACGTATGCAGATATTTTATTAATATCTTGGTGTTGTCTGACGTTCGAGATTTAGAATGGCACTTACAAAAATCAAACTGAATTGGTGGAAACGGTGAGTCCTTGAAGTCCTCAAGATGTTTTTACTAGATTTTCGACATGTGTGATGTGAAAATGATTCAAAAGCGAACTACATCTTTATTTATAATCTTTGGATGATTAGTATGTTTGATTCTGATCTGGTTTAATACGTCCATTCTCTTCATGACTTTTCGTAAAGCCGTATAAACAAAGTTATCACTAATAGAAAGGATTCTTAAGAGCATTTTGTAAACGGATATTCCTGTAGTCACATTATACCTCCTGGACTGATATTACCTATATTAGTTACCTGCTGGCTGACTGCTGGGCAGGTAATAAATTATAGTGCACAAACGTTTTGATTTTCCTCTTTTTTTCTACTTTTACAGCAGAGTCTTTTGTGGTCTTCAATATTCCAAAAATATTAAAACGAACATCTTTTGTTTATTTCTCACTGCATTTTTTTCGACAAGTCATGGGGTAAGGAGGTTTCATGATTTTCTTGCACTGTACTGTACCATTTCAGCGGAGATATTCCAAACTTCTGTTAATGTTATATTTCTTCACCCGATCCTTAATTATGTCACTAATGTGAGATGCAGGTGCGGCGTCCTGTAGGTATAGAAATCTCTTTTTCATAAGCTATTTGATGTATCACTAGGGACTCCACAACAAAGGACGTTGAATGCTGTCAAATATGTATTATATATAAAGGGACGCCCCACATAGAGCTGTGGGACGCCCCACATAGAGCTGAGAGGTCAACCAAAGAATTATAACCGGTGGCGACCCACCGGTTATAATATATAGCTTAGGAGAGCCAAAATTGGCCTCAGTTTCCAAATGACCATCTTACTATAAATATATCAGTTATTTTTCCATCATTCAATGGTTTTGCGGAAATATATGTGCGGCGGTAGTCTTGTACCTGCTCGTTTGTACCTTACCCCACAAAGCCTTCAAGTCCAACTCGGTCTCTTACATTCCATGTCACAGGTCGCGAGCATGACAACTTATTAAACCTGACAAACTTACATTTGCGGGTTACGTAGGCATCAAAAATCATCACAGCATATAAGATTAGTTAATAAAATCTCCTTACCCCGTGACTTGTCGGAAAAAATGCAGTGAGAAATAAACAGAAGATGTTCGACAAAGGCTTTTAATATTTTTGGAATATTGGAGACCACTGAAGACTCTGCTGTAAGAGTCGAAAAAAAGAGGAAAATCAAAACGTCTGTGCACTATAATTGAATACCTGCCCAGCAGTCAGCCAGCGAGTAACTAATGCTATAATTGTATAATGTAGGTTTATATAAAGAACTGCAAATAAGTTTCTTACGATTTTTTAATTGGGAATAACAAAAAATGATTAAGTTTTACAATTTTTGTGTACTTGCCAAATTTTATGACTCGCTGATCACTGGGAAGTGGGTCCCAATCGGAAGAAAGTATACCACTCTCTTCTCTTTTGAAAATTGGATGAGTTCTAAGTTCAATAGCATCACGGATCATCCTTGGACGGAATCGGTGTCCTTTATCTTGGATTTGTGCTTCATCAAATCGTAACATGGAGCAACTTCAGTGTGTTTGCAGGCTGCAGATTTTGTAACAGTGTTGTTTAATATCAGCTACGTATTCTTTAACGCGAGTTTTTATTGATCTTTTTGCATGTTCTATATAAGAGAGTCCACAGACAATCAAGTTTTTATACACCTGCATCATGAACAGGGATAAGCCATTTTACTGGTGGTAAAATTTCAAGCGATTCTTTACAGATATTCGGACAATGTTTTTTTGTTCTGTTTTTCTTTTAAGCATAAGGAGGCAATAATGTCTTTTCTAGCCGATATTTAAATACGACGTCCATCTCTATAAAGACTAGCCATAAATGCATGACATATTCTAGTGTACAAGTGTGTG
>LUGF01047059.1:350819-372970 GCA_001625245.1 Calycopis cecrops
AAAAAAAGAAGGTTAATAATTGTTTGTTTTTATAGATTAAGCCGGCGAACGAGCAGGCCGCAAGGCTGTTTTTTTTCCTCAAGCGTTTATTACGATTTAAATTTAAAATAATAATTTTAATTAGGAATAATTAAGTATAAAAATTTATACAAAGATAATTTTTATACTTACATCTGGGCAGTAATTAAAGTTGTAATTTTAAATTTTAAACAGGAAATAAAGACAAAATACTAAGTTTATTATTGTGTGATTGATTAATGTAGCCGAATTAGGCCGGCACGACCGGGGAGCTGCCGCGCTCACGTCATACCACCGTCAAAATGATCTTTTCGATCGGTTTGTTGGTAGGCAGTGGCCGAGCGGAGGGGCGGGATAAACAGGGCAATGCACTTACATATCCATTAACGGTGCGGATATAAATGGGCGTTAGTAGTAGTCACGAAATATCTCCGATTGCCCATTTGTCGCCGCCCTGCTTAGTTATAATTACAAGAATCTAAGTTACTAATCCATAGCAAATTTCAATATACATGATCACCTCGCTGGAATTTGAAGATTTCGCGAACGAGGCTGATGTTACGAGTATATTTACAGAAGAGACTCCATCAAGTGGCAGTTACAGCATCAAGATTGACTGATAGCTATATACAAGTACAATATAAGAAATATACTATCTAGAATACATCTATAATCTTATAAATATTTAAGTAATTTAATGAGCAAGTATAATATAAATATAATGTATTCAACATCTAACAAAAACAATATTATTCAACAACAGCAATACATAACAATATGAAGGAAAAACTAAAACATACAATATTCGAAATCTATCATTCATGGAAGAGAACTTGATTGTAACCTAATTTACCCTATGTCAGATTATGTGGTGTTATTTTTAGTAGCATGTCTTTTTTTTTATAAAGTGTATTACGCAAATATACTTATATTTTATAACAGAGAGTTATTTTATGATTTCGATTTTTCAGCTTATCAGGATTGGCAAACTTGTCTTTTTAATAAGATCATCCAACAATATCTTAAGAGACCGTGTTAATTTAACTATATAGTTGATAGTTATGCTAGCAATAGGTCCGGCTACAGACAAAATAAAGAGTAGCATTAATTTAATAAATGACTTGGATAGACTATAGTACAAAATATTCGTGTTTGTCCATTCTATCGCTCCTACAGACGGCATCTCATGGAATGTATGTTGCACGTGGTACCAAGTAGGTACTGGTAAATGCTAGCTGTGGTTGTGATATCCGTAGGTGGAGACTACTTGGTTCTCGATGGTAGTCAACGTGGCGGTACAGTGCAGCCGCCTCTTCTTCCCGCACACCCATCTCGTGCGAGGTCCCCTGGACCTCTCCCGGATGAAGTTCACACCGTCACACACGATCATAAGGTTCCCCCGTCGAGACGTGGTGTACTGAGCACCTGTAAGAACCATCACCATGGATAATCTAAGTTGATAAGTTGAACCCTATAGATACAACAGAGAACATACAGATAATATACACATACCTGCATATTCTTTTACATAAAGTGTCTCTTCTTTTTTCCTTCATTTGTGCTGGCTTCTACCCGCAAATGACAAGGAAATGAAATAATGTCCAATCGAAATTATATTTCTTACAATATATACGTCGTAAATGATTTTTTTTATCATTGTACTTGAAAATGTATCTAATGAAAAATTAAAATAGAATTATTTTTCTTGAAACAAGATTTTACAATTCTTTAATGTCAATACTCTACCAGCGTTTCGACCTTGACCTGAGTTAATCAGATTTACATTATATTTCATTTAATTACAACTGTCTGTCTCTACAACGTAACAATAGCGAAAGAGCCTGTGAAGAGAATCTTATTCCCATTACGTCGCATATGCAATAAATTCTCTTAGTTCCTCCTTTTCAAAATAACTTTAAACAACAAAAGCTCTATGACAATGTTTTGCGGTCGAACTTTCATCCGGCAATGGGCGACAAGCTGATGATGACGATATAAAGTGCATGACATCTTCAAATACATAGATCAGTGCCACGTTTCAATGTTCCAGCCATAAAACACATATTTTTGTGAAGCGTGGTGCCATCTCTCGCATAAACAAAGGTACTTTTAAAGGCGAACGAATTGTAATGTTTCCGTAAGCGCGTCGTTGCTTCATCTCAGAGGGCGCTGACATCTGTGTAAGCCCTCCCAATACGATGCGTTAATTCTGGAATAAAAACAGGGACGGCGCTAGGGAGCTGCTTTGAAACTCCGATTGATAGCGAGCGTTACCTGCAAGCTCCAGGTAGATAACACTAACTTATAAGTAGACAAGCTCATATGTATACTTTACGATTGTTGTAGTAATAAAATAATATTACCTTTTAATAAAGATAATATTATTTTATTACTATTTTACCGTACCGTATATTAACCGTATGGTAACATAAATATACAGGTCGTTATTATTTGTCACAGAAAATCGATTTATTAACCACCGTTTCCTCTCTTGTGACTTTTATTACATTTGTAGTATTATTGCCTGTCAAATACACCCACAATAATTTAATCATTGTTATAAAATATGTTCATTAAAAAAAATGTACGCTATTCATAAAATTATACATTCCGGTTTCTGGCAGTGCCTACTTTAAAAGTATTGCTATCATTAATATTTAAAGGGCAATAAAAAATATAAACAAGGCTAATTTTCCTCACTAGTTAAGACGTTGTTACGCGTTTAACTAGAGCTCTTTTTAACTTTAGGTCCATTTTAATAATGTAGAACAAGAAATAACGGAGTGGCAGAAGTGAACGCTCTTCACAAACGCTAATAACTGCGCCGCATTCTCACGGTACGTTACACACGCCTATCATATTTAAATATGTTGTATGCTCTCCATTTGATATCAGGTTTAAAAAACTAAAAGCCCTTTTACGGTAATTGCGCATGCACTCTCTCACAAACGTGTGGTTTACGCAATTGTTTGAATTATTTACGCTAAAAGTTAAGAAATTTGTTAAAATATAGATAGGTAACTAAGTTAAATTAAATGCGATATTAGTTGAGAAATAAGGCAATTTTTTTGGAACAGTTATCATCATTCCAAAATTTCAGATGAAGCCAACACTCTTCCTTTTTACTACTTTAGTTTAATAAAAGATGTTGCTTTCTAGCAGAGTTTATCAGAGCATAAATATGCTTTAAACTAGAATAGAGCTAAACTAGATAGAATCATGATTTAAAGTTATATAATTGTTTATCCGATGACGCACTTTTATACGCCTCGGGACGGTCATTAAAACTAAACACGTTTTTTTTGTAAGCTACAACTAATTATTACCCATCACCGCTTTTGATCTCATACTCATTACAGGTTAAATTAGCCAGTTACCAGTAGCTAGTTTCCGTAGTTTGTTAATATTTTCAAACTCACAATATGTACAGTTGACTATTCAACCAGTGAAGCGTATTTTTATTATAACAAGCAATATCCAGATATGTCCGAGATAAGGACATTTAACCTGGATTTCGAAGTAGTCTATGAAGTGTCTACCGCCACATAATACAGGGAGAACTTAATTAATTATTGTAATTGTACTACAGAACCTAGATGATACTTTAAAGATATGTTTGCATATTTTATCTCTTTTTTTTTAAATATTTTATCTCGTCTGTGGGCACGAGGTAGTAAACATAAAGAGCCACTACATTCAAAACCAGCAGAGGGAGCTCGTAACGCAACAAACTTAACACCTATACGTTTTATCAACATTAAAAATCCAACAGTATTCTCTAGCATCGTAGACTCATTAAGATCGTAAATCGTCTAAACCGTATCACGCCGTTATATCTGAAACAAACAGTATGAAATAGGACAGAGTAGCTGACATTTCAATCCGGTGTTTTCCTTTTTTTTTAATCTTATGCTGTGGAATCGGTCTGCAATACTCCGGAATGTTGCGAGAGCGGTACCCTTCCAGTCACACCGGTAACAGTCAGATAGAGTACAGCACCAAAGACTCCATAACTTAGAAAGACTGGCTGCATATATGGGATCAGCCGCCATTTTTATATGTAAGTTGTCATTTAGGAGTCTCACCCATACTCAATCTTACCTAAAATAATGTATCTGATGAGTTGAAGTTCAAAAGCAGTTTCTAAGTCTAAATACAAAGGTACATTATAAAAAGATAATGTTTGTTAGAGATGTATAAATGAATAGCGCCCTAAGCGTGGAAATACGTTGACTGGGGTTATAATTACTGTAACTATGGATTATTAATTCATTACTACTGTTATTAGATAGGCATTTCTATAACGTATCAAAGTCAGTATTTTAAAAATAATAAAAATGTATCGATTTGAACAAGGTTCTTAGCTTTTCTGTACCATTGATATTCTTATTCAATACCGTTTATCTACATCTCTAAATATATTCGTCTAAGGCAATAACGTACAATTTCGAGTTATCGAAACGCTTCACTCGCTTAGTTCAAAACCTGACAAAAAACTATTATACAAAACCGATATACCATCAAATAAAAGAAATCTATTCGCCCTTAAATAGTATTTGAATGTAGGGCCCTTGAATTGTTACCTGCAGCTGCCTCTAGCGCATTGAAAGCGATCACCGTTAGAGAAAAAAAGCTAAATAGAATACTTCAAAAGGCAGGACGTCTAGACATCCCTTTAAGTTCCCAGAAACAGCAGGTAGATAATCTGTGGAACAAAAACGCTGGCGTATTTTGAATGTTTGCTTATTGAAAATGCATGTATTAGTTAAAACTTATTTAATTGAGAGTACATTTGGCACAATACTTAATTCATAGCATTACATCCGAAACCTAAGTCGCTTAGACGACAAAAACTTACGACTAAATGGCAACTCTATACAAAAATTATTTTGTACTTATCGTTATTTCACTATCAAATAATATAATAATTAACATTAAATTGGAATAAAAACAATTAATATTTAATATATGATTTAAAACTAACGTATAATGTTGTAAAATTAGACCCCTACAAAAATTAATAATTATAAATAAATTTTCTAGTTAGATTTGGTTTTATAATCTGTATTCTCCACCCACCCAATTCCGACTAGCATTTTACCTTTACGCAATCAAATCATTCTTTTTCCGTTCGTAACTGCGTAAAATATGGCAATGTAAGATAAATTTGTTTAATTCTATTAAGTATAATAAAAGTTTGACCTCATTTAAACTTAACTCTACGTTGATTTAATATCCAAATCCTATCAGTAAATAACTAGATTTCATTCAAACTAGATTCATTAGGGGCCGCTTGAGGCGGCAATCTTTTCGAATGGAAGCGAGATCAGTCGAGCAAGACATTGTCACGTTTTGACCTCTTAGTCTTTAACAATGAAATATATATTTGGCAAGTAAAATTAATTTCCAATGCATTTTGGTCTATCAATTAACAATAAAATCTTGTATACATAGTTACATATGACAACACAACATTCACAATCAACATTTGTTACAATATATTAAGAAATGACTAAAATTATAACACATATAAGATCACTAAAGTAAATCACCACAATGCGGAAGAGATAGAGCAACATCTCATTTATTGTTTCATTGATTGGCATATCGAGTTTAAAATGGATTCTCAAACTTTGGTTCCTTGGACTGTACGGGGAAGGTGCTGGAGACTTTAGGTGGGTGGGTGTGGACCGGAGCCTGCCCCAGCACCCGGTCGTACATGGTGAGAATGGAGGCGGGGCAGTTCCGGGACTTCCGCGACGAGCAGTACCACAGCACCCGCGCTCGGTCGTTGTTCTTCCTCGAATTCACAAAGTACGTGTTCCCCTGGAAATAGAGCAACCTCCCACCTCTCGACGTGTATAAATAACAGGCCGCACCTAAAAGTAGTCGGTAGGTTAGATTTAACTTCTAGGAATATCGAAATAAAACTGATATTTATACCCATGTCGATGGCCTGTTCATTTTGCTACATTTGTTCTAGGTTAAATACAACACGCCATCGATTTTACAGCAATATAAAATTAAATTAAATCAAGTTTTACTCTTAATCTCAAGTCAACAGTCATGCGGTTTACCTGATGTCAAATAATGATACATCGGCGGACACACACGTAATGACTGGCTGTGATATATGGTATGGATACATCCTTCAATCTTTTTATCACACTAAGCAGATGTGGAGTCTTGTACATTCTAAAATATTGGAGCACCTCGATGTCTCCGGCACACCTGAACTTCCTTTCTAGTTAATTATAATTTGTTGAGGGCATAATAATTGTCTTATAATTCGATTTTATTTCTTTTTATTATGTACACAATGAAAAGCAACAAATAACGTAACAATAATACTTTAACTATGTAATTTCAATTCAATTGTACTTTAAATAGAGAACACACAGCGTTTAAAACGTCAAACTTAAATATTGTTATAACCTAATTTTACTAATGTATATGGACGTTGAAGGAACTTACAGTACAGTATATAACACAGTAGGTATCGTATATATCATAATATATTATCACATTCATGTCATGGACTTAATTCGAAGCTTTCAAAAGCAGGTGCGAGCCACCGCCCGACCGCGTGCAGTCAATATCCCAAACATGTAACCTAACTATAAAATATATAATCTCACTAGCATGGAATTGATTGTACACTTACTAACATATAATCGTAATAATCTGCTTACTAAATAGGTCAACTTGTGGAT
Source organism: Calycopis cecrops (assembly GCA_001625245.1). Taxonomy (NCBI): domain Eukaryota; kingdom Metazoa; phylum Arthropoda; class Insecta; order Lepidoptera; family Lycaenidae; genus Calycopis; species Calycopis cecrops. The sequence goes on from LUGF01047059.1 coordinate 357,551, forward strand.
TATGTAGGTGGGAACGGGAAACATTTATTTTTAACACTAAAACAAAAACCTTATCTACATATAGCTCGTAGCCATCCACTGCTAACCATAGACTATTTTTCTTGTTTAACTATTATTTTTTAAATATAATATGTAGTTACTGTGGTCAATTATTCCAGATATAATGTAATATAAGGCATCAGAACAATCTAGAAGGTATAATGTCTTCGAAGCAAGCAATCGCACCGACGTTTCGGCAAGATGCTGATGCTGCAGGTTGGGGAATGGACTTTACTGCCGCTGCGATGTCTCCACACCAGCCAGATGCCGTGCTTCGTCCAGGACTCCACCTCTCTCCCCTCGGAGTCTTCAGCTACAAAACACCTCTATTTTATCCTCGTGCTACACCTAATAGAGCTGTGCAAACTGTAATATCATTAAAAGCGAACTAGCGGTCACGAGCAACTACTCTACAGGCTTCTTATAGTACAAGGGGTTGACAACTGCTGACATTTATAAACAATACAGCATAATTGTTATTGCGAAGCCTTTCTTTCCTTCCCTTCAATAACTAGAAAAAATTGTTCAAAAGGTTTGTGCTACGCATTACACGCACAATTTATATACCCCAATACCATATACAGCGCCACGGTATATATATATGAAGGCAGCACCGAGCTCTCGGAGGTAGCGGTGAATTTACGACGTTATTAAATTAGTTATTGCGTATATTTTGTTGCGTCGCGAGAGCCCGTGGGATGCTGGGTGTTATCGATTAAGGGCCCCACCAGACGCGGCGCATGCCTGTACTGGGCTGGCCCCCACCACCGACGCACCCGGGTGGTGCGTCACCACATTTTATACTTTATTAAATTATTACAAAATATACACGTCGGCGTGGATGTATTATGACGTTATTGAGTAGTCCCGTGGAGTCATTACTTCTTCGGTCAAACTCCATCATCTAAGCTTTTCGACATTTGACCATAGTAAACTTGAAGCTTAGTACGAGCGACATTGCTGCATTACAGTCAAATCGGGCGAAGTATCACTTGCTCTTAAGATACCGCCTTGAAAGAGATGATTAGGGCGTACTCTGAGATTTAAGAGTAGCGAGCCGGTGGCCATTAGGGAGGAGAGTTAAAGTGGACAATGCATGCGCAAAACCTGCGGATGTTGATGGGTGTCGGTAGCCACCAAATTTTCTAAGGCTCCAATTGTCACCTAATAAGAAACACTATTGAATACCATCAGACGCTGTGACCAGTTAGCGTCTGTTTTCCAATGTCCAACCATTAAAGCTACAGCACAATACAAACGTTCTTGCAATACTCGAATCCTAAGCAGTGTATGAAAAATATTGATGATGATGTATGAGAGTAGATATGCTTCCAGATATTTTTTAACTAAATAGGTCATTCTAAAAATATTTTCTTTTATAAATTTTAAATGCTTAGCCAAAGTAATCAAAAATTGTATTTTTTTAGTTCATCAATCACTATAATTTTTTATTTGATCAAGCAAAGAACAAATCAAAATAATTCTATATCGTCAATAGTCATCATTAAAATACATTAACTGAGCTAAAGTACAGATACATTATTGAATTTGGCATGCGCGGGCCCGGCTCGATATAATATCTCATGTTGTTTCTGTAACGAGGTCACAACCTAAAAAATATACAAGGAAGTGAGGACGTGCAGCCGAGAGCGCACACACCGAGCCATAAGAAAGAGACGTACGTCAAAATTAGGGCATACAGGGCGTAGCTAGGCAGTGCGGGACTCGGGAGACAGCGACGCCCATGCGATCCCCATGCCCTGCCGAACTTTCTTTTTCATAACTTTGTAGCTGGTATTGATCCATCTCAACTGCGCAATTCATATCCCCTATACAACTGATATTGCAAGAGCAAAAACTAATTCGACACAAATCGCGAGGCTCGACGCGGAACGGAAATTATGAGCGGGCTTCACCCGCGCACGTCACACATTTGTGACGTTTGCGTATACGTAATTGTAGTTTAAATATAAGGGAATACGAGTTTATTTTACATTTAAAAGTAATAAGCACATACACAGGGCGTAACATATTTTTGACTATTTGCGATTTATGGAGGTTTTAGAAAAACACAATTTGTACATGTCATAATCTTTTAATTTTTGTAACGTTTGTAATAATATTTTAATATTACAAACTTAATAATTCTCAAACTCAGAGGCACATGGAGTAGGTATTAATGGTATACATTATACCAAAACATTCAACAGATTTAACATTTAGGGAAATCATTCGAAAATATATGAATTGTAAAAAAAAGTACCTATGTGTTGCATACGATATCTATTAACAAATTCAAACAAATGAACTGAATAAGAGTAAAGTAATGCTTTTGCTCTAAAATCTCATAAAGTACAAAATAATAAAAAAAAATTGTAAAAAAATATGTGAAAAAATGATTAATATAAAAAAAATCAAAAAAATTACAAAGAGATCCTTAAAAAAAATTGTATGAAAAAAATTCTTAAATACTAATTGAAAAATTGAAATCATTCTTTTATCTACCTATAACATACTAAAAGTTAATACCGCTTAGTGGTATAAGTACAAAAAAATGTAAAAAATAGTCAAACTCTACCTGTACCCGGCTACCTGTATCTGTGGTAGGCGTCTTTGCGCCTGACATATTTACCGTCCGGCGTGAAGTAGTAGTTGGGGGGTCCGTGGATGTGGCGGCCTCGCACCAGGAACAGCACGTCTCCGTCGCCGGACCCGGCGGGCGCGGTGATGACGTCGGCGCGGCAGCCGGCCATGTCGCGCGACGAGCAGTACCACTGCTTCCGGCCGTGCGCCTGAAGGTTCTTCAGGTAGAACGTGTATCCGTCGTGCAGCAGCAGCGACTTGCCGGTCCTCGACGGCACGTACACAGCCGGCGCACACTCTGAACCCATCGTACAACGTCAGCATACTATCGAATACACCAACTACATACTATGTCTAATCAAATTACGATTCGCAGGAATATCATTAATTAAAACAAGTTTTTCATGTATATACATTTACTAATAAATATCTTATAATTGAGTATACTTTGACTGATTGCAATACATACAATATACCTATTTTAAAACGAATAAAAAATAAATAGATATCGTTAATATTTATTTAACAATAATAAAGAGCCTGCCTATTTTAAAAATTCACAAAATTTGTTGCGGATTTTACCTAACATTTTATATTACTATACAATATTCGAAACCTACGTACGTAGATAAGTTTTAAAATTGGATATTTCACACATCATACTTATAAATACATAGATACACGATCACAACATCTGTGCATCTATCGGGGACGCGACCTGCCCCTCGCTCCCCCTCCCCTTCGGTGAAACAGCCTTAGAAACTTTGGCGCGTACTAGAACGGCGATGTGACGTCACCGACGCACAGATTTTGTGACCGAGCTGTACAGAAACAATAATTTACAAAAGGAAATTATTCAAGGCGAGCGAGTCATGTGCGATGAGCGGTCACTCACAAGTGCACGCTCCGGACTGCGTGCGCGCGCGCAACGCACTTGTGCGTCACCCGCGGGGCGGAGCGCTAGGGCAGGTGTCCGAGGGTCCGCAGCGAGGACCGCGAGTGGTTGTGTACCCCTGCCACCGCCACCACCTCCCGTTGGAAGGTCCTCAGAGTGGCCGGACACTGAAACCTGTTCCGTCCCGCACAGTACCACAACACCTTTGGCTGATTCCGATAGGCGTTGTGGGGCCTGTAGTAATACCCGTCCAAGACCAGCTTGGGATAACCTTTAGCGTTGTAAATGATTTGCACTGCAAATATAATTGACGATTAAAATCAGTTCAATTTGTTATCATATTTGCTTAAGCCATTTCAAGGTTTGTCATAACTAATTTTTACTGTTACTTTAACATTAAAAACCAAACTAGTGTAACTAAAATATGCTTTTAATAAATCAACTTGCTTTACACCACACTATACTTATTAGAATATAGCCGCTAATCTGCGATATAAAGCGTTTTTTACACAGCTGTTATTATATGTGTCATTAATTGATAATTTGATAATTACATGATCGCAAGGTGGGATTATTTTTGTCATAATACGTGCTACAGAACAACGATTGCGAAAACATATTTCTATATTCTAAAAAACTAATTAAAATAGTGTTTAAAAATTAATTTAAGATATCTCAGTACCTAATCAAACTAAAAATAACTTAAAATACAGACTTAATACAACATATTAAAATAATTAACACACGTACTAAATATCAAAGCACATGAAGTCGGTAAAAAATAGCTATTACAATCATCAGATTTATCTAAAAACAAGTTTAGGGACATAATAAATACATTACTGGTAAAATATGAGCCAATTAAAAATAAAAAACCATGCATAATTAACTGGCGATGACATAGTTTTCTACAATAGCAACATTTTCTCTACATACACATGAGTTCGTAAACGTTAATATCTAACTAATACGATAGATCCATTGAGCACAGTAAATTTTAAAATACAATTAGTCTAACATAACAAATGCATTTATTTTATAAAATAAAGATATAATTTAAATAAAATAATATTGTGAAATGAGATATGCATCCTATTTGCCTCTATTTCAAAAGGTTAAAACATGCAAATTTTTAATACCCAAAGCAATTTACGATATAACTTAAAAATTAAAATATGTGTTGTATTATGTTAAGTAAAAGTAATACACTACTTATATTGTAAATTAAAGCAGTAGGAACTGATTATGTATATTATACCTAAGATATAATTTATCCCCACTAACTAATTTAATTTTTAACACTTATAAATATGGTTATTTTATGCATCTAATACAACAACATTTTTTTACGAAATCATAACCTAACGGTGGGCAATTTGTTATTTAGGCACACCTTGTAGCTTAACTGTACTAATGTACGACTTACGAGAAACATTTAGTAAACATGGTTTCAACTGTCAATAAAATCTATCAAGTTGTTTTCTCAAACACAATGTTTGTAGTAGGAGTAACGATACTGTAATAGCGTATATACATCTAATTTTCACCATCAACTAAATTCACTTATCATTAAATAGCTCAAAGTTAACATTCCTCACAGAACACTACGCCTATCGCAGCCAGTGGACACCTTGTAAAATAAATATCAAATTTGCATACTTTGATGGAAATCTATTTGAAAGGTAGTAAAGTTGATTCATACTTATAATTTACTCGGCAGGTGTGGCGACTGCCATTGATACGTTGCTGATACATCAACCGACTTTCTATCACTCTACGGTCGCCATGACAAGTATGGGCTCTAGACATAGGAATACATTTCAAATCTATGAGTTAATTGGAATATGTTGTAATTTAACGGTTTACGAAAGTTGTCTAATAAAGTTACACTTCCACAGTTGCATTTAAACCTACTAATTAAAAATAATTAGACGTTTTGTAGTTTTCTACAATGAGTCTTGTTCATTACACTACATATTCGAGTACGAGTATTCTAAGCCAGTGGCCGTGGCTCTAGTGAATGTTGCTTCTAACCAGGCGAGATGAGGAGCGTATGCAGCAGCTAAATGGTGTTGTTATAGTTACGGCAGATGTGTCTGAGCTCGGAGAAGACGACCGTCTTGCCGCAGGTGTGTATGCGGGCGCCGCACCCGCGGGCGCACACCCATCTCCTCTTGTCTCTGTATCTTGAATCCAACTTGTACCAGAAACCAGACATTTTCAGCAGCTGATCCTGCTCGCTCTGGTGCTGCAGTGGCTTCTGCATGGCCTCTACATGAAACAAAATAGTGAATGCAATATGGAATAGTTAAAGTACAGCAGCTTTGACAAGCTTTTGTTACTAGGTTTATTAGAAATACAACATTAAAACAAGTAAGAGATAACTTTACAACAACAACAATTAACACGTTTACTGCGGGATGTAAAATCATAATTCTTCATCTGGTGCGGCGGCAGGCCAAAATGCGCCCCCAATGATATTTCCGCCAGTGCGTGGTAGGGCTTTCTAGACCCACCAGCACTAGGATAGATTAATTGCTATAACTTTGTGGAAACATAATGTATATATTTTTTTTATATTGTTAGAGTGACCTAGAACCCAAATTCCTTAGGTTTGATTCGGCCCGGGATCTGCCAGACAGGAAATGAGAAATAAAGCAGGAAACGCGACAGGCCGATATGACCTGAACCGCACTAGAAAGTTTTTTTAGTAGTGATGAGAGAAAAATAAGGGGATATCTAAAATAAACAGAATTATCGTAAAAGAACTGAAAAATGTTTTTATTTACTTATGCCTGTCTTTAAAACATTTTACGCAAAGGTTTTGGTTGCATTTCCTGCAAAATTTTTTTATTTTCTTAACTTTTTTTTTTGTTTGGATACTAGTAAAGGTTTTCCGCAGTCTGTCGTAGCACCCTGCACAGTTTCTTCGTTTAGCACTCATCTCAAGGACATGGTCATTGTACTTAGGTATTAATAGATTTTCTGAAATGAATTTTTCTCCTTAATTTCGTGTGATTTATTAACCATTTATGAGTTTTACCACAGAAATTGTAAAACTGAACTACTTTCCCCAAACAACACAGGTCGAAATATGAAAAAAAAATGTTTTTATGTTAGTTTCTAGATTATATTATATTGTATTTATTCAACGATTCTCAATTTTGAATTCATTTTGTGATTAGGAAGCACTAATATAAGTATAAGTGTCAATGCGTTTTCCAAAATTGAAGTACATATTATCTAATTAGTTTTTATGTCACAGGATAAGAATAAAAAAAAGTTAAATATTATCGCCTTTATAAACATCAACAAAATAGATTTCATGCCATTCGTACAAGGACTTAAATAAACATCTAAAAACAAAATATACAAAAAAACAATATTACTAATAATCTCATAAATAATTTTAGTTATAAATTAGAGAAATATAAAACATTGGTCGACAATAATTCTATAGCTACGTACAAAGAGGCAGGTAGCTTGCCTAGCACCTGGAGACTAAGGCCTAGGGTCTGACGCTAGGCGTCTAGAGGCCAGCGATACTGGCCTGGCTGTAGGCTCTAAGCAGGCCGCCGGCCCGTGCGACGTAGCCTAATACCGTTACACACCTCTCAACAGAACAGCGCTAACGCCCAGTACAAGTGTTACAACTCTACAACCTTACGTCACTATACACCTGTTACAGTCATTACATCTAATTTATGTCCATATAAGTCTCTAATATAAAAACAACTATGCTTCATTTATCCGTAAGCAGGTATACGCTCCTACGCTATACTAACTACGTATAAATACAAATCATAAATATTGGAGTATTTCGTAACATATGTATCAGTCGTCCGCATTCTACGCCGCGGTTATAAATAGAATTTTTATAAAAAAGCATCAACAAGACGGCTACACTATCATTATTATTAAAGCTATATTTGTATACATAACTTCTAAACATTTGGTAAGAGAATATTGCACATTCACGTTACTGGATACAACTAGGTTCATAGCCACTGTTTCGTTCCCAGTATTACAACAGGAGCCCCTAAGGCAATGTGGTACAAGGCGATCTCGGGGAGTCTAAACACGTTCAATTTTATTGATTTATAAATGCCCCAGGAAGCGATATACTTAGGAATTTCTAAGTAAGCGTACTGTTTTACAAATACAATCCTAACGAGGTAATAAATAATGTTTATCAAAACTTTGGCAAACAGTTGTTGTTGGGCTCGAGTTCACACGCTTGTTTACATTTTAAACGTACAATTACGATTTTTTTACTAACTATTTATCACATCTAAAAATCTCAACATTTGAAAATTCATAAACGACTGCGTAGCTTAAACTATATTTTGTGAGATTGGATATTACAATTGTACTGCATTAGAAAACAATATTTTTTAAATGTCATGAAGTAAAAAATAATAATTTGTCAACTGGAAAGGATCAACAAAATAATCTCACATCACAATTAGGTATGAGATATTTTGAATATCATCGTGCCTATTATTAGAGAGGTCGGAGCATCTTGCAAAATAGCGAAACAGCTTTTACTACATAAAGTTATGTAATGTATCCTTTTGACAATCAGAGGAAATGTGTTATATGAAGAAAGAGGTAGTTACTATGGAATACGTCAACAAGGTAATTGTGACGTCACTTATTTAAGCTGTAACAAATACCTGCGTGAGTTTTATTATAGTATTTATAACTCAATACACAAGTAAGATGCGACAATAGGCATCTACCAAAAAAATCTAAGATCGGCACAGGAAATTTTTAAAAATATGAAACCCTGTTTTTATATTTTGGTTACGTTATAAATTATAATACTATTCTTTTTAGACACAATATGATCCAAAGATGTACAAATGTACAACAAGGGCCACGCATTGCAAAAGTACCTATAATTATATTATGTACTACATTTAAGTATTTTTGTTCGTGATATATGTACTAACATTACGCGATAAATGGAGGGTAAGTTGTAACCTCTCAAAAGTAAACTTTACCTGCACGTTGATAATAAACTATACTTGGCATATTATATTAACTACAAACTCGATTTAGTCGCCCACAATATTTAAAATTTTACAAACTGTATAATTTGCCATAAAATTTACTAGGTGAACTCGGTCCTTAAAGTATTAAATAACAAAAAGATACTTACAATTCAAATACTCAAATTGTTTCAATTCAAAACGGATTCGATCTCGTACGTTCAAACACTAAACTTGATACTTATTCTTTCACTGCATGCTAGAGAAATAAAGCTTTGATCAAAAACATTTATAGTCCAATAGCACCTCGCACAAGGTTAAGGGATACGGTAGCGACACACCCATTTCGCAGTCAATGTCTTCCGTCCATGATACCGCGAACTAGGAGGTCGCGCCAGGCCTACAGGAACAGCGCAGCATGCGGGGCGGCCGGCAGCGCCGGGGCCGGAGTCGCCAGCACGGTGCGAGGCGCGCAACTCTCCACTATCTTATACTTCCCCATGGGGTCCACCTCGAACCTTCTGGACTCGTGCTTAGATGGATTATACGTCGCGGGATGGTTGTGGGACCCGCGGAAATAGACGAGCCTCCCGTCTCTCAAGCACAAAGCCACCTGACAGCGTTCAGCCTTCTGGTAGGATCGCGCGCACCTCCACGTGACGCGGCGAGGGTGGGACCCGCCGTCCTCGTAGAATATGTGGCCATCCGCGACTAGGTGCAGCCCGCCCCGAGCCGACCTTATGTAGAACCAGCCTGAAACAAACGATCATGTTATTACATGGTAAAATTAACTCAAAAAGAGGTTATATAGAAATAACAAAAAAACATACCTTCAGTACGTCTCAATTGCACATTTTCTTTCTAGCAATTAAGAGACTGTAGCATAAAATCTAGGTGGCTTATCTACGACTGTACAATATCTAGATGGTTAAGAAGCAAACTAAAAACAAAACAAACATCTAAAAACTCTTTCATATTACGCCAAATTTAAAAAGTATAACATTCATTCTTAATTTAACTTTGTCAATTTCATTTTTTCTCAAAAAAGGAATGCCTGTATACTCATAATTACAGCATGTAAGGACAACTGCATTATTGGGAATGTTGAGTTTATTTTTGTAAGATATCACTTTCAATTTGGTGATCAAAATAATAAGGCACAAGCGAAACTGGTTATCAGACAAGAATGAAACGCACGAGTGATATCAGCGCAATATTTATTCGTTCCTTTGTACCTCTACAGAGAACAGCTCTCGCTACCAGCACGCACTACGCCGCGTGTACAGGCTCCATCTCTATCAGCTACCGTTATCCAATATTATTATACGTTCCTCTAAAACAACATAAACTTATCACAATACAAAAAGTAATACTTTCATATAATACTTTGCGGGTTACCTTACAACTAAATCGTATACATCTCCAATGGTAAAAACTGGTACTCATTATATGGTTAACTTAATAGATTAACTATTGTTATCAAAAAATAAGTCTTTGTGTAAGTACAGCCTTGGCTATTATAAAACATTAAAGTAACATGTTATTAAGTACTAAATGCAAAATGAATCTCTGGACATAATAAAATAAAGATCTCACTACGTAAAACAATTCTTACATCTAAACGTATACATTGAGTATTATCTTTAATTATTATAAATAAATGCTTCACCGTATACATCTTGTAAAATAATTCCTAATCTCGTATACATGTCATGACTCGCCTGTACCTCCCGTACCTCAACAACTCGACAACAAAATTTCCATTTTCCATTCTCGTGAACGCAACCGAAACCAACCGTGAGGGGCTAAAGCCCCCCGTCAACAATCACTTTATATAAAATATGAGAATAAAGTTGTAAAAAAATATTTTAAAGTAATATATAAAAATATCATAAGACAACTATCACTTTGTACAAGTTCTACAACTAGGACCGTCGCGTGGAAGATCTAGATCATTGAGAGATTCTTACGACTGTTCATTTTATGAGTAAATAGACCATTTTCAGTTGCTTAAACATTGTAAAATACTGTAAAAAAATACTGGCCTTCGAGTAGCTTCCATTATTTTGTATATTATTATGAACAATATATGTACAACTCCTCTACTGCTAGAGACATTCCTACTAAATAGTTATCAAACGGCCGAGATCAGTCCAATTGTCGCGAACGGCCATATAATACTAATCGTATACTTTAAAACAGACAATACGCAAACTACTCAAGAGTATAATATATGAAGATATCTGTTATATCTTAAATCAGCTTTTAGTGTCGTCTATAAATATTTATCAATAATAAGACACAATATAATGTCTATTTGATCTCGTGTTATGTTTAGTTACTTTGTAAATTTGTCCGAAGCGTATTACAGACCACCGGCGGGAAGGCACGAATACAATCATTTAATCGTTCAATTCGAATACTTATTTCGAGCTCACCTAGACGCGTCACTAGTTTCAATAATATGATCACTCTCTGTGCCAACACTCATTCGGTTGCCAGTGGTCAACACCTACTTAATTCTAGGCAAATATAGCTGACGCGTCTAGAACATGGGTTTAAGTGGAGTGGCGCGCACGCCGCACGTGTGCGCGCTGTTCATCTGAACCACGCGCAGGCCGAACGTGTGGACCGCCGCCCGGCAGCGCGGGTTCCTCGAGCAGCGCCACCACACCTTCCCGCTCGCCGCCCGTCCGTTGAAACAGAACCTGTGCGCGCCCACCTCTATCGCCGGCTTGCCGCGCTTGCTGAGGCAGTAGCGGAACTGGCCCGGGAAGCAGGGGAAGGGAAACGGCAAGCCCAAGGTCGGCGGCACTTCTGGTGTGGAGTGGTTGCCTGCAACTGAAACCCTCATAGTTAATAACCACGTTGTTACACTAAATATTTTGCATTATTAATACCTAATATCAAAAAGCAAAAAATAATATTTAAAGTAGCACATTGTAAATATATTTTATATACATATAATTGTTATTGTTTTATAATTAGAAAACATATGACATAATAAAACTTTATTTAAAAAAACACTCCATTCAATCATCAAAATATTTTGACTATACAGTTAAATTGCTATTGCTGCTTATAGCTATTTTTGACAAGATCTAAAATGCACATTCTATGATAAGATTAACAGTGTTCTCAGAACACTCACCTAAGTATATTAAAATGTTTTTTATCTAAATCTCTAAAGTACTACAATATGTATTTACAACAATTTCCTCTTTCTTCCTGCGCTTGGATACTCTGAACCTCCTCTTGTCGTGGAACTTGTGCGAGTAGCCCAGCGCCACGACGCAGTTGTTCTGCGTGATGGCGTAGGAGCGGCAGCCGGAGTCGGACTTGATGCAGCGCCAGGTGGCGCGGCCCTGCACCGTGGCTCCGATGCGCCGGAACCTCTGCCCGCCCACCACCAGCACCGGGTTGCCGTAACGAGACTTCGACCAATGCACTGCAATCAAACTATGGCGATACCTTTCTACTCAGTTTTAAGAGTATACACAAAAATATAGATCCCTCACCACCGTCATAGTCAATATCAGTCAGGAAATTACTTGTACTACAATTTAAGGGGAGCTTAACCGTCATTATCGATCTATTAATTAAAAAATGGTGTTGTTGAAGTACGTAAGACTCAAAAAATACTTTTTTACATTTCCTTATGTATGTAGGTATATTATTTTGGCATAAATTAAACTAAACTACTATACATAATATACCTAGCTGTTTATGACTAATCAAGTTTAATACGAATTGTATAATCATAGATATTCATTAGAAATCTTAATAGATGTTCTAATATGCCTTTTCTAAGAAAATCTACATAAAAACTTATAATATACATACATATATTGTAAGCCTATAAATAATGTACAGGTTTCTGTTTAATTTATGATAGCAGATTTATTTTTATGTGATTGGTTAAGTCACAAAACCCATTCATTAAGAGGCCTACTTTATTGAGAAGCCAAAGACGATGCAAACGGCCAGTGTTGAGCAATCGAAATCAAGAATCTGACCTGGAATATCACAGGTTTTAAGTTGAAAAAATTGTAGTCTAACTGGACTAAATAAAATAATTGAAATTGGTTGAATAGATTTGTGTTTGTTTTCCTGGTTTCGTACTAGATATAGTCGTGTTTTAAAAAGGGCCTTTCGTCTTATATAATTTTTAAAGCTGACCACGCGATCTACGGTAGGAAGTGTATAAAGCCTTATTTATGCTAATTACTAGGCTTTTGGCGAATTGAATGACGTCTTGCTACAGGCCGATTTAAATCTATTTTCCTTGTAAATATATTTTACTGCTGAGTGGGCAAACTAAAGCATCACGATGAGGATATGGTTGAGTTCAGAGCTTTGACATAGATGGTGATGATATGATTTCTTGTATCACAATACACAAGCACATATATTAGACTACCTACGTACGACCAGCAAGAAATTCCGAATCAAGGTGAGGTAAAGTTTTATACAGCATAAGTTAGTAAAGTATGATAAACTAATATGAAAAAACAATGCAAGGCAAGTGTGTAGGGATCGTGATATGTGGCACTCTGTTCCCTCTGCCTGCCCCGTGGGAGAAAGCTCTTTCTCTTAATTAGTCTAAAATCAATACGTTGTCAACAAATAAATGCTAAATGACAAAAATATATTCAAATAAAATGATTTATTAACACTCTGAGTATTTCAAACACATTCAACATAATATGATATTTTGACTCGTGTCATCTAACCTAGTTTTAAGTAATAATGTCCACAGAAATACCATAAAATCTTAGGAGTGACACGCCCTAACGCAATGTGCGTTTCACATAAACAATTAGTTATATTACAGTACAACGGGTAAATATTGTAGTAAGTCACTTTACAGTACAATAAATTTTTACGCGACCTAACAACGTAACGTTAAATTGAAAAAAAGATCGAGTGTGTGAATACGCGTGCGCTAGTATGAGTGCACACAATATACATATCAGAGGGTATTTCTTTTACTGCTAACGCATTGCAAGCTAAATCATACAATATCACTTGGACATTTCACAGATCTTGTTTTTTATAGCAGACCAGCAATCATAGCCATTTGGAGAGTCCCGACGTCTTAACATCCGCACAGTAAACGGTTACGCAGATGAACTGTAACTATACCATTAGTACTCGCTATAAATGACGCGAAAGTTAGTGGGTGATGTGGTATCTTGTACGCCACGTTAACAAGATATGCAGCCTCATTCTTTCACGCAGCGTACATGTGTGTGCTATGTGCACAACATAAAAACGTGTAGATGCAAACAATCATTTTAAACATAATCTTAATTTAGTACGTAACCTGGATGTTTAAATTAAAACAGTTTTGGAAATATAATATTATAATGGATAAGTAATATATAAAAATATCATTTTAATTAAGTCCCTCATTTGATCATGACAATAAATTGAATAAAAAACTATTTACATACACACGCTTAGATAAGTTATAAAAATTAATTCTATGAGCACATGTTGTAATGAATTTCAATCTCCATTACATATCCTACCAAAATCTTTTTAATATTCAATAAAACTATGGTCAATTGCTATAATTTGTAATATAGGTACGTACCTAATGCAGTACCTAACAAAATATGCGTACGTTTAAAGGTCGCCGCACGGTTATCAACTCGGAAAGGGATTGTAATCGTAACGCCTACGCCTAGGCGTCAACCAGGCGTCAACCATCCGGTGCCGATCCGGTGCTGATCCGTTTACGTTACGTTCCGCTACCATCGCACACATATCAACTCGGTAAAGGGAACGGAAACGTATCAATTATCGCATTATCGGTAGGGTGACCAAAAAGTAACCCTAAAACCCCAAAAAGTAACAACCCAAACCACTGGACGAATCGGGCTGAAATTTGGCATGCAGGTAGATGTTGTGACATAGGCATCCGCTAAGAAATATATTTAGGTAAGCTACGTAAATAGACAGACTGATGTGACGAAACTAACATGTGTGTGAGTTTCCAGTGGCCCATTGTAGGAGGAGGAAAGGTCTGCTTAGCAATTGTTAGGATGTATATGGACGTCGATAGACATTAGATAAGTAAAATATAAGATAATATAAGTACAAAAATAAGTACCCACTTAGTACGGAGAATCTACATAACCTGTTTATGTTTTTATATCTAATTTTAATACACGAATTCGTCAATTTACGAAGATTTACCCAGTACGTACCTTTTTAAAAAGAAATAAAATGTTGTAAATTTGATACCATTTTATAATATTTTCTTTTATAACAAAAAAAGGCATAAAAAGCATGACCCTGATTGAGTGACGGACTCATGATCTTGGCACCAGATCAGTTTGAATCCGAACGTTAAGTGTAGCGCACGGCTATGTCTCGGTTTACCTACAACACGTGAGCTCGCTATCATAGCCATAGCACTTAATGAAAAGAAAAAAAGAAAATAGCAAGAATCGCAGAAGATATTGGGTACACAATATGTATAAAGCAAGGAGTACTGAAGGGTAATTTCGAATTATTAAAAAAACATTTGATAGACGACGAAGAAAAATTTTACACTTCTTTTCATATGCCAAAATATCTGTTTTATAACATTTTACAGTATATAGAAGAATGTTTAATATTATTTTAATAATTATTTATTTTAATAATAATAATGTCTATGGACTTATCACACTAAGTTAGTCTAGCCCCGTGCTAAGTAGGTACCGTAAGGACTTGTGTTACGGGTACTAGACAACGGAAATATGTTTAATATACTTATAAATTTAATAAATTTTATATATTTAAGATTTTTATTATAGAAATACTTATAAGACATAGATAAACATCCATGACCAAGGCAGGATTCGAACCCGCGGTCCCTGGCGCAACATGCTCCACTTATACGAGCCAGCCTGGTCG
>LUGF01047059.1:373367-402356 GCA_001625245.1 Calycopis cecrops
AATATATTTAATATACTTATAAATTTAATAAATTTTATATATTTAAGATTTTTATTATAGAAATACTTATAAGACATAGATAAACATCCATGACCAAGGCAGGATTCGAACCCGCGGCCCCTGGCGCAACATGCTCCACTTTATACGAGCCAGCCTGGTCGTCAAAAGGATATAGGTGTAAAAGGAAGACATTTAGAGAAAACGATATCGCCTGAAGAAAAATTATGTATCATATATGTTTAATATATTTTTTTTAACTCTACTAACTAAAATATCTATGAGTGTTGATAATGTCTCACCAGTCAACATGTATATTTTTATAGGATATTTTCAAAAATCTTCTCTGAAGAAATTTTGGTCACCCTAGTACGGAGTAACATAAGCGCGATGACGGCCGGCGAGCCGTAAGCGCGCGGGCGGATGGTTGACGCCTGGTTGACGCTTCGCCGTAAGCCGGTCCCTATCCGAGGCGTTTCCGTTCCGTTTCCCATTAGTGTGCGTTGCACTATGGAGTTTGAGTTGAGGTGATACGTTTACGATCCGTTTCCGAGTTGATAAGTGTGCTGCGACCATAAGTCTGGATGCAAAGTCTTAATATGGACGTTGTAGTAAAAGTCCAAGATAGTATTATTGTTACAGCTTCCATAATGATACGCCTATTTTAATAACTTAGTTTCATACGATCTATGTTATAAGTTATAATATTATCAGATTATAAATAATTTACTTATGTGAAAACCATTTATTTATATTTATTTATTGAGGCGGAATTGTAAATAAATTCGTTCGAACTTAGATTAATCAAATTTTGAACAGATTATTAAATTGATTAAAGTTTTCAACATAATTTGGTACCTAAAACTGAAATAGGTCTTTCGAATTTGAATTAATTTTAATTTAAACAAATACCTAACTTACCTACTAAAGGAATGTGTTATTACATTTGTAATTTTGAAACAAATGCAAAACATTTTCACAGCCAGAGTCAACATTGGAATAAAATCACATAAACTAGTGTTCGAATATATACAATAGTTAAAAATTATCAGTCAGTCTTCACTTTGGATGCTTGTTAAATTCGTATCTGAAGCAACGCCGAGTCGCGTACTGCTAGGCACTGTTGACAGAACTGTACCAATGCCTGATGACTTTCCTGTCGGTCGTGTTGAGATCGTAGTTGAGGGGATCGAAGTTCGGCTCGTGACTGTGGACACCTTTAATGCGTATAAATTTCCCGTCGATCGTCGTCTGAACTCTACATAAGCATCCCTTCGTGTCTTTATCTCGACAAGCCCAGTTTAATTTATCTCTATATTGGTTGTTGACCCAAAACTTATTACATTGAAATATCAATATAGATTTGCCGGCTCTCGACGGAAGATAAAAAGCTCCTGCAATATAAAAAAAAAATGTTTTAATGAAGAAAGCGAAGACACCGTGAATTAGAGAGAGACGATACATAGAGTACACTATCCTGTTTTGATTACATAAATAATGTAATTTAATATAAAAAATATTAGGAATATAATGAAATGAGATCGAATGAATGACTAAAGCGCGAGGGTTCCGCTTGGCAGAGGCGAAGAGAGACCCCGGACCGGGACCTGAACCGTCCATACTCGCGGTTTTTTCTGATTTCCCTTGTGGAATGTTTCGTTTTTTTTCTGATTATATAATTTATTAACTGCGACAAATTTCATTTATAATTATAAATTAATTTCATTTAAAGAAAACAACTACCTACCTACATATATTTTGACACACACAATGTTTTAAATTATGCCCTTTCTAACATACCATACACATACCCAACCTTCTCTCCTATGCAATGGAGTCATGATAAGCAGATAATTGTACAAGGCAAAACTGGCGCCCTGACTCTAAACCGTGTTTAAATAGTAACCCTGACGCTCCGTTGACTCAATTCCCTGCACTCAGTCTTCTCTCAACACCAGCGATATACCATCTCGCTCTACTTAAGCACAACCAAGAAACACAGAGGCCTTGAACGTTGAACACAAGCGCAAGTGATTTATTAAAAGCAACAACAGAGTAAACATGGATAGGCCCCGGAGCAAAGCAATTATAATGGCCCTATACCTATTGCCACTCGCTTGTATCAATGTAGATGACATTTCTTCTTATTAGCCAGTGTTTAAACTTGGACTTGGAGCCAGTGTGGCCTCTGAGACGCAACCCAGCTCTGATCAGAACTATCCATTAAAATTTACTCTACTTTATCGCATCACATCCTGACACATATGTGATTGGTAGCTATGTTTCTTCAAAAATATATTTTGTATCCTAGATATTTTATACGCTCCTTAACATTTGGAGTACAAAATATGCTGCCTACCTCTTAATGACTACAACCTCAACCTCAGCACACCAAAATTTAGGTCGATTCCCTGATGTAGAGTAGCTTACTGGTGAAGGCTCTTTTTCTCTGATGTAAGACCCACTTTCGGTGTGCGGGAAATGTATGTTCATGCGATAAAGATTAGTTACACTTTAGATTTGGAATGTGATGTAAGAGATATTTTTATTCGTAGCTGTAGCAAAGTTTAAATTAATATTAACATTTCTGAAACCTAAATTTAAAACATAGACGATGAAATGTTATAATGAAATAAAAACATGTACAATAAAAACAAAAAGGAAAAACAAGATCTTAGCTTAACAAGGTATCAAGGAATAATAGATAATATTATGCAGATCATGTTACTCACACCTCCATTGGTGCGCGTGGTGGCCTAGCAATTGTATGACTTTGTTATGAAAAGTACTACGCAGTACTATGTACTACTAGCTTCATAATTCATTCGGATGGGAATACTATAATACCATATATTATATGGTAATATATTATGTATAATCATGCATTTCGAGGTTAAATAAATTAGAAATGGATTAATTTTGTATAATTGTTTAGCTCTTTTGTTATTTATTTCTGATAGCAGTACAAGAAATACAAGCTGTACGCAACATCTATATTGGAAAGTAACACCTCGACTTACGCTACCAGCAGTTGCGCGAACCCGGAGCTTTTGTATACCATAACGGGCAAACAAACAGACGGTAGATGACTACCGCCGCCCATAGACATCGCAAAACCGAGACTTTACCAACCTTTCGAGAGAGAGAGAGAAAAGTTTGCAACTTGCTTCTCACTTTACACGAATTAGTCGGAATTCATGAAGTATGCTATATACAAACAGCTGCGGTTCAAATTTATTTAATCTCATCCCAATTAAAATTATTTTCTACTTATTTACGCGCAATCGACATGCACAGATTAAGCGTATCGCGTAAAGTCGGAGTATTACCGAATACATACATTAATACGCAGATAAACAAGAAATAACATAAATTATTTATTTACATCACTATACGATATGAGATTGCACTTTTATTTTGTAACGATTTTTTCATAAAATCACACGTTATGCAACAATCAGTGATATTTCATGTTAGAACATAACATTATAACATAACATAACATTGTAGTGCGTTTCAAATAACTGTGTATTTACCGGCTATTGACATCATTTATGGGCCCATCCCGCCTTCCACCACGATATGCTCATTAGGGTATATTTGCGATCATAATAATTTATCGCATCGATCACAAAAGTTATATACATTGGTATATGAAGTTTGATGAACGTTTTTGTCCATAGTTCCACCCGGAAACGTATTTACTATAATGAAATCGCTTACTCGAATTTACTAGATTAGGTTTATATGACACAGTTGCACTGCATGTATCGGAAAGACATGCATCACATGCAAGAAATTTGCGTACTACTTAAAAACCAATATGTACATATCTCTATAGTCCCCCATACGTGAAGGGAATACATAATGTACATTGTACAGTTCCCTTTAGGGACGGCGTATTTTATATACGTGAAAAATATTTTAACATTTCTAAAGGCATCATCAGATAGTATCGAATCTTTGTAATTTAAATATATATTTTCAATATGCTTACGACTACACCGATATAATAGAGGCATTTATTCTGTATATTATGCTTAATATTTTAGTAGGTAATGACTAGATCATCCAAGATGTACCTACAGCTGTATGTGCAGATCAAGGTGGGCTGGATCAAGATATTATCACTAGAAAATATCTTCTACTGTTATATTTTATAATTTAAATAACTTCAGATCTAAAAATTCAAAAAATAATAAGTTACATTTTATATAACATCTCTTCGCTTAGCGTCAATTGAGGTTTGTATAAATGTACGTTGAATTATTATCATTGTACTAAATAACTAACTTCTTATTTGTACTTATTTTCAATGATTATGTTTATCGGTGAACCGCACCACCTCCGAGTCGACCGTGTAGATCCTGGAGCTACAGTTGCCGGCTGCGTGTGCGCAGGACCAGCGGACTTTTCCACTTGGAAACTCTTTATCCTTGATGTAGGAGAATTCGCCGGCGTGAATGATCGGCGCCAACAACTCGCCTTTGCTGAAACTGAACCTGTCGCTCTCGGGTTTTGGTGGCGCTAGGAAATAGAAAAGCTGTTTAAATATCTATATACTATATACACACCACAGGAACATGCAAGATTACGAGGTATTCAGATAGATCTTCTTACGGGTTAAAAATTTATGACATAAGATAAACAATTGAAGGTGTCAAAATATAAGAGAATACCAGCTAAACCACTTTGATCTTGACTCTAGCTCAGTAAATACTAACCAAATAAATAATTAAAAAATAAAATTAATTTGAAACAGAAAATTAAATAAGATTTACTCGGCGCATACTTCCAAGGTTCAACTCCGACATAACCATCTCCATCATAGTCCCTGCTGAGACCGTGCTCAAGAGGGTTTTCCATGCGATAAAAAATGAATGGAACTTCGCCAAATTACAATAAATATTTGTAAAGTTGACATGTAATGTAAGAGCAGGAGAAATAAAAATACATTTCTTAAATAAACGTTCTTAATTGTTTTATCATAGTGAGTAATACTCTTAATAGAATCAACATAAACTTAAATCTATGTTAAAACAGAAATAATTTTATAGAATACATTTTTGAAAAATATGATAAAACGGAATGTTTATTACAAAGACGTACATCTAAATTTATAATTATGTAATAATATGTATTCAAAGGTAAGGCACTTAACATACAAAATACTAATAAATATATTCATAGATTTGACAACACTAATACCATAAGTACATATCGTGGGCATAGAATTAATTAATATTAATACTCTCGAAATATCATTACGGATATCACAATTTACAATATATTTTCATAGATTTTAACGGATACAGCCTAGTGTTGTGTCATTTTTCACTCTCAAATATGGCAATAAATCGATTACTTTTTTATATAAAAATAGATAAGTGTCGTTGACAAATGTGACAACAGTATAAATAAGCACCAAATTACACAAGATTGGCGGGATAAGTAATGTAACTAGTAGTATAATAGTCAACCCGACTTCGTTGAGCTAGCTCCTACAGCATCACATACTAGAATTTTCGACCTAGCAATATAAAGCCATCTTTCCGGATTGAACGGCGAAACATGATTGTTTTAATTTATCAGGATCTGCTCATTGGCAGATAGTGTGCGAGGACGATGTCCACGACTGCCCTGTGAGCATTTCGTTCACATACACGAGTAGATACTGTTCAAAACAACAGTATATGGAATGATTATTTCAATTATGTTTAACTTTAAATTTAGCTTACTATAATATACCTATATTATTGTCTTTGTTCTCCTCGCAGTACTATCACAAATATTTACTAATTATTAAAATCTGATATGCACGAATAAAGTTAAAGGCTATTTTTTTAATAGTACGATAGTATGGAACTTACCTTGTTTATGTGTAACGTATGGAACGGAACGTTACGGAATCATCGACTTATGGAATACTCCTAATAAACTAAAGGCCTATGTAAAATACAGCATCGGGCGTCTTATAAAAATACAATTATCTATCTTAAATATATTAACGAATATCTCAATCGTGAGCTCATTTTTCATTCTGGAAACTTCTAAATATAAAAAAATCGATAAATCAGCTTAAATATTAAAAATACTACAGAATTCTAGCCACAACTGAGCGATAAATATGTTCTGTAAGAACGATTCTCCGTTAGTTCAACAACATATTCAATAAAGTTTTAACAATATATCAAATATAAACAAGATTTTATAAAAATGGAATGATCGATACGATATGAAAGTACACGAATAAATACAAGATGAGAATACTTAAGCTAAGTGTACATCAGGAGGTCTGAGCGCGGGGCGGGTGGTTGTGCATGCCCTTGACCGCCACCACTAGGGTCCCCAGCATGTGTATCCGCGCCTTACAGTTGGTCTTCTTCGAGGTGCACCTCCAGATCACTTTGTCCCTCAACTTGGACTCTTCACAAAAGGGAAACGTGTTCACAACCATTATCACTTTACCGCGGCGAGACTTTAAATACTTGATCCCTGCGACAGAAACAGCAGTTAGAACACTTGGCGCGCAGGGCGGATGAAGCCACCGTACACACACCTTACACACGCACACAATGAAACCAGCGGTTATTTATAAGTACATTTTAATATTCCACAAAACGTTCCCCATACATAAAACCCAACTTATCTTATAATATATTGGTAAATACAAAAATTACACTAGATTTGAAGACAAGAGTAAATGAGGTAGATAGTTTCAAAATTCGTTAAAGTAGATTAATGGGGTCCGCAGGTTAAAACCGTGACAAGGGAGCATTAACAACTTACACGCAATCGTATGTCTATGAGATTCACAATATAACAACAACATTACAAATACACAACGGCGATAAGTATATTATTGTAAAAGTGACTAAGATTTACTCAAATCAAATATAAGCTATTTGATATATTTCCGCGTTAGTTTGTTTCGTATCCTCATAATTGACATATATTGTCATATCCTTATCAATTAAAACCCTATCCAATAAATACATTTATAATTAGTACACGTGATGTTCCTGTATCGCCACGGCGCGTGAGGTCTCAAAAATATTTGGTTGTTACGGACTCAGGTACAGAAGTCGCGCGAATGTCGCTGACGCACTACCAGCCCTGTCAATGGTCCACGTCATCAACGTCATGTCATAGACTAAAAGCCGTCGTCACAAACACTCACCAACACATTTACGTAAATGTTCTCGTGAAACATGTACCAACACAAAACATTACAGCAAAGCAAAGCAACGTTGAACAACATCCATTATCACTAAACGTATCTTAATCGATATTCACGTTTACGCTAACATCCGGACCCCTTATAACTAAGTCATCTAAATAACAATTAAAATTAGTCAAATTTGTACTTAAGTTGGAGTCTAAAGTGACAAGTTATTAAACATCTCACGAAAAAAATAATTCGACGGGCAACAAATTACTATTTTATAATTATAAAAAACAATCAATAAAATATATTCAGACAACAGTCTCAAAATAGCCTATTTATACGTCGAGTCATCAACAGCGAGCCCGAGTAACACTAGAGTGAGGGTAGGTGAGTTTCAATACGTAGAGGTACAAGGCGCGCCGGACCCTGCGCGGCGGACCGCCCCGGCGCGCTCCTAGCCTAGCTTACATGCTACCTTATGCGATAACGCCTTACTCGAGTAAAGCTTCTGAGTATTTCAACTTGTATATTATGTATAATATTGTATAATTAAACTAATATGTAAAACCCGTATAAAAGTGAAGAGGTAGTTTATTGATCTTAAGTACTTAAAGTCATTCCTAAAGAGCACAACATTGAGTGTATTGGGCATCCGTCGAGTGTCGCCAGAGCTCTCACCCGAGGGTAGGTACACTGATATTCTTACTTCAATATTGAATATTCCTATCATAAAGAGGCGGACACCTAAATGCCTAAATATCAAATGTGCAACATGTAAAGTTATAAATCTCAAAATAAATATTTAAAATGCAGTCGAGGGAACCATTTAGTGCCGCTTCCGAAGCGAGTTCGCGCAATCAGTCACCGTCTCTGTACCGGCGGCCGCGCAGCCCGCAGCCGCCGGCCGTCCTACGCACCCGTCTCGATCGCAAAGTTTCCAAGGTCCTTCCCGAACACCTGTTTCTGATTTCCAACCTACCTTACGTGATCTTGCTTTCCTACGATACCTCCTAGCGCTACCTGTCTCATATGATGTTGCCCATAGGAATTGAGCTGACGCTATATGTAAATCAAACGCTGTTTGAGCCTATATCCTGATAATAACCATCTATCTAAATTCGACAAAGATACGCGCATCATATACCGTTTTGCGACCTTTACACATAACATTTTAATGACTACGAGAACTTTTACGAAAACGGAGAAATTTACGGTAAATCGTATATTATGGTGTATTATACTCGTCAACCTTCAACTGCTTAAGGAGGTTTTAGGGACATGGGCCAAATCAATATGTACTTAGGAATTGTGATAATCTACTACACTGATACGTAAAATTTACTATGATATGACAGTTATTTGAATAATTTCCGAGTCTCCATAAGTGATAAAAAAATATTTTTAAATTTATTAATTAATATGTTATAATTAATATATTAACAGCGGGCATAGATGGAGTAAAATTGGATTGTCTTCTACCATTAAGTTCGTGCGGGAAAAAAATAGCAATAAGCTAGATTCATCCTACGACCTTAAATATTTAACAGACCCAGGGAAACGCAGAGTAAAATGGAAGTAATGCGGCAAACACTAACCGAGCCATATAACACAAATACTATTTATGAACTAAGTAATATTTTGTACATTCAAGCAATCGATTACGCCTAAACTTTCTTTAGCCACTCTTAGAATCCTTATTGAATCGTATTGTCCTGCTTCCACTTTACTCCGACAACCATGAGTCGCAATCGAAATGTAATGGAAAATCCGCAATATTAGCAGAAAGAACCTAATGTGCTGTAGAAGGTGCCACCGGCCGCGCCTCTGCCATTACACACCTGGCCCATGGGGGAAACATATTTGTACATCGTGCCTCACTTCGGTAAACATTTACTAAAACTTAAATAGAAACATAGACCTAAATCTTTGTCACCCATCATAAGCATCGTGAGTAACGCAACCCGCATAAACTTCTCCGTTTAATTCAAAGTGCTCATTCTATCACTCGATTCCATTGATTTTAGAGCTTTTCCACATGATAAAATTCTTACTAACACATGTGTAAAGATCGCACACATACAGAAGGTTCATATATACACCTTTAACTTCTTACCCAATCCATTAATATATCCCACACCTATACGGATAACATTATTGACCTCGAAAGACCGCTTATCCTACGCAAAGATGCAGATCCTACAGGTGCCGCAAAAATTCTATCCTTGGTCGTTAATTTTAAAACCTTACAACATCCAATATTGATTTAAATGTTTCGAATACAATCACTTAGCCAACATACAAACCATCAATACCATCCCTTTGAAGTAAACGCCAACCTTCCCAATTAATCTAATAATATTAATAATATAATTAAGAGTATAATTTATACTACAATAGGCGTGCAAAAGGCTTAAAAACATTGAAAACCGTTTGGTGTCAAACGGTCCATTCATACATTTCAATACAACATTATGCAACGTCTAAAAAAGCCATCAATATGTTCGCGGGATGACTGTTACTTTACTGGTTCTTTCGTAGTTTAGTAAATCTACATTATGTCCTCTTCTTTCAAAGGAGTACCGTCTACCAGCAGTGGTTTAGCCGTGTCGTTGTATGTTTGTGAAGCCGGAGCTGGAAGCGAGTTGGGCGACTGCTGAGAGCCGGTCCCCGTGGCGGCGGCGGCCGCTGTGGCGTTGGCGGTGGCGGTGGCGGTGGCGTGCGCCGCGTACAGCGCCAGAGCGTGCTGCAGCTGCAGCAGCTGGTGATGGGGGTCTATGGGGGCCGGGGCGCGGTGGCCGCTCTGATGCGGCGTGCGGACGACGTAACGCCCGTCTGCGAAGCGGCGCACGTTGGGTGGAGCGTGGTTGTGGGCGTAGCGCGAGCGGACGATGCGCTCGAAACCCTCCGGGCCCTCGGTGTTCACGTCGGCCAGGCAACGAGACGTCAATCTGGAGGAGCAGTACCACTGCTTGCGGCCGTGCGCCAAGTTATTTTTTAGACGAAATGTGTAACCGCGGTGCAGCAGTAAACGGCCTTTCCCCGCACGGATGAAACGCGCTGCCAACAAAAAGTCGTAAATTAACACATAATATATACGGCAATAGCAATAATCTAATGTAATCTAATCTAAATATTTGATTAATAAAAACCTTAAACACTAACTTCATGCAAAATAATAAAATTAGGTGTAAAAGAAAAAAACAATGACTTCGATCGTTTATTTCGATGTGATAGATAATGAAAAAATACGTTTTTTTAATATTTTTAATAAAATTGTCACGAACAGAACCAAAATATTTAACATTTTCAAGTTCTCGGTAGTGAAGAATATCTCTAAGAGACAATTTACATGAGCAAGATTTTGGCACTATAATTACACAAAAATAGATACCTACTTAGATCACTTTATATTGCGAAAGATAGTATAGATTTTACAATGTAAATAAACATTTTTTGGCATAAAAAGGAAGCACAATAAATAACATTTCTTAAGACTATATTAAAAATCTAAATAAAAATGAGCATCAAAATGTATCAAACTTATAAGATAATAACTACCACTAAAATCACTCACAACAATAAATTCAAAATTTGGCATCGATATTAAGTAATATAACAGTAAGCTGAGATCACTGTGACTATTTTACGATAATCTAGTTAATAACTGACTAATTAAATAAAACATAATGATCAATTATATTAACGACTAGTCTTCCATTGTAACTAAAATATTTAGAATAGGAATCTTTGTACAGTTCTCTATTTCTCTACAGTTCTACGCAGTGACGTCTTAACGTTTTATAACTATTAATATATGAATCCCGACTCGTTTTCATAAATAAATTGACAGGCCATTAACATTTTGCGTCTTTGGACCATAAAGAAATTATAACATCAGTGTATAGCCATGATAGTTTTAAATTCCAGAATTAGATTCTCTACTTAGAAAACTAAAAAAATAATTTACGCTTTTTACGTTTACGTTTCCATCTATTGCTATAAGATCATCTGAACAAAGCCGGGGATAAAAGTTATATTAAAATCTAGTAACCCACGCATTGGGATCAAAATTATCAAAGTCGAGTTGAGGTATTCGCGGTACTAAGAGCGGGGTGGGCGGCGAGGTTCCGGCGGGTTTCCTATTGGCCCGTCTTCCACATCGGCCCTGATGGTTGTGTTCCCCGACCATCTTGTGCAAGCGTCCCTTCTGCGTGTAGGCCTTACACCCGCACCCGCCCATGGTGCAGCGCCACCGCACTATACCCGACCGCATCGTATGCGCCGCGTAAAAGCTACGCCCCCTCACCCACAGCCGCGGCCTCCCTCCGGGACCCACACACAACCTTACGACCTCATCTGAAAGCATACACCAGTTTAGAACACATAAAACGAAAAAATCACAAATGAATTTGACTGTGTAAAAAAAAGACAACCAATTTAAAAAAAAATGTCGATTTAATTGTCATAGTACGTATGACATTATGTTTTTTTAATAAAATTAGGATATTATTACACAATGAGTAGTATTTGGGCATGTATAAGTATACCGTGTTGAATTTGACTAGATTTTCATAGCATGCATATTAAATTGGATTTCTTTTAATATTTATGCGTGTTTACTCTATTCTTACTGGTATTTCTAATAACCGAAACATCCTAAATAAGGCTCAACTTTTGACCAAAACCACCTCATAATTATTGCTGTTTACAGACACAACTTACAATAATTTATTAATATATTTAACCTATGAGATCTTTATAATAACTGCTAACAGATTGACTAGACGTTTAATATCAGATTTGTGCTAATTCTTAAATCAGAATAAAATAAATAATTAATATAAATGCGTAAAAAATCATAACAATCTTTTTTTTTATCTCGCACCTGTCTTTTACTGCATATTTATGCATATATATGCAGTATAAGAAAAGAAACCATTCGCATTAATTGCTATACGTGTTGAATAAGAACTGCGCTCCACTTTTGCCATCTCGCGTCGGAATTGTCGACAACTTCAATTAATATCATAATATAGTAGTTACTCACAGACAAATAATATTATATAATTTTTCTTTGTTATTATTATAATTATATTACTACAAGTAATACTTTCTGTGACCTAATCAGTTCAATATGGTGGTTTTGGTTCGTCATGGTAGCGTCATTCTTACTTGAAGCGCATACTGCGTACGCAATTAGTTGAGACTGAGACACTAATCGTCAAGCAAAGCCTTCGCCTGCGTCGCGATGGCCGCGTGCGAGAAGTTCCGCGGCGGGCCGGCGGCCGGGGGGAGCAAGGTCGGGGGCTCGTGCGAGTGCACGTTGCTGAGCGCGAAGATGCGATCGTGTATCGTGTGCGCGTACGCGCGACACGTGCGCCGCGTGCACCTCCACCGCACCTTGCTTTTCTCCGGAAAAACTTTCTCCGCGTAGAACGAAAACCCGCCAAGACGCATGTGCCGCCGTCCCCGATTAGATATCACGAACTCAACTGTAAAACATTGCCATTGTAACTATCGACACGTATTTGAATTGTCATTTTAGTAAGTAATAGGTATAACATTTTAGTCAACAAATAAAATGCGAATAACATTAAAAAATCCATTGTAATTGTTTCTCCATAGGGTTCACAGCTGATTATTTGGAAGATGTTCGTGGTATTTAACAAGAAACACAGTTAATTTAAAGGCATTTCATCAGGAACAGTGACGACTTCTATTAGGCTTTCGATTCGGTCAATTTCGATGGTGAGATTGTTCGGGGAATGCGTGTGAGTGCTAAAATGCATAACCAGCCGACCGTCCATAGTGAGAGCTCTCGCATAGCAGTTGTACTGAGTGCGAGAGCGGCACGTCCAGTAAATACGCGCGCCTCTACGTTTTCTCGCCACGAAGCCGAAACCGTCGATCACGAGGCACGGGGCGCCTCTCTGCGTCACCGTGTACTCCAACTTACATCCGTTACGACCGCTCGCCGCTCCTGTTTTATAAAAACAAACAGTAAGAAATAAAACAAACTTGTGTTTTATCTTTTATTTACTCTAT
Source organism: Calycopis cecrops (assembly GCA_001625245.1). Classification (NCBI taxonomy): domain Eukaryota; kingdom Metazoa; phylum Arthropoda; class Insecta; order Lepidoptera; family Lycaenidae; genus Calycopis; species Calycopis cecrops. Next base: position 386,578 of record LUGF01047059.1, read on the forward strand.
TTAACCTTACGTTTAATAATATAAAAATATGACCACATGTCACACCGTTCAATTATTGAACAAACTATATACCGTCAATTACAATATAAAATCTTACCAATTACTTTACAGCAAGTATCGTCTAATTGAGTCGTCTAAAGTTAAAAGGACTAATAATTGTAAGGCCAGTGATTTCTTTTTATTACGCAACATAAAATTATTTACAAGTTGTAGGCCTGAAATTGATAACATCACACACGCGTTAAAATTAAACCAAAACATAAAGATTAGTTTTTCACACAGAAGGACACGTCACGACTTCTCCCAATTCATATTTTCGATGAATCTTGTCCATGTGGTTGTCAGAATGGTTATGGACGGGGTTGGTGATGCGCAGCACGTTGTTCTTGGAGGTGATGCGCGCCCGACACCGCTTGCCGTACTCCATGCACCTCCAGAACGTCCGGCCACTACGCACACTGTCCGTCACAAATATATACGGCTCGTATATCAACTGTAAGTGTCCACTTTTTGTTTGTATGAAATGTAAATCGCCCTTGATGCCACTGTTGCCTAAAACTGTACAAAAAATGTTAATGTTAGTGAGGTGAGAGTAACGGGCATGTCTTACAATATCCTCGAGGGCTATGATTATAGAAGGAAACAAACCAGACCCTGTAGGAAATAAATAATAATATATTTCAATAATTTTTATTTCATATGCGTATTACCTCTTGTCAATACCTGTAATAACTATAATACATCTAAAAAACCTTATAAATACAGACGAGAGCGCCAAATAGAGATGACTGTGCAGGTACTGCTCCAGGACCACTCACTGTAGGGTAAGTGTACAGGTGCCCATTGACCTTTTTACTTCAGCTGTGAAATTGTGGGCTACTAAATAGGCGAAGCTAACCAGTGTCCTATTTTTTCTATTTAGGTGTAAAACTATTGCTTATGCATTGTATAGATAATTTCATGTCATGAGTATGAGCATAAACTAAAGCCCTATAGATTACAGGTGCATACCGAGTTATCTGCAAGATAGCCCACACTTCACCCCAGTGCTGAGTGACAAGCAGGGTATTTTGCGAATTTCCCATTTCTAGGCAACTAAAAACAGCCAACCAAATGGAATGCAGTAATATCACTAATTAAACTATTCATCATTATCATCGGTTTCTTCGTTGTTTGTCTTCATTAGATCTATTCCGAAAGCTTCCGAACATGGACTTGTGGTTTCCAATGACCAATGCTAAAAGCATCCAGCTAACCTTGTCGCAGGTAAACAAGTCGCTGCTCAAAAATAAACGTACCAGTCAAAGGGGTATTTTAGCTGAAACCTAAAATCTTTTTTCCCTACAACTTTCCTCATTTACATATTACTTACATGCATACTCACTATAAAATACTATCATACCAAGCATTATTTACTTTTTTCGGAAAATAAAGTACTTTTTCATATTTTATTGTTATTACAATTAGACTTTCTGATCTTTATCTGAGCCATCGTTGAGGTTGTTTTTGGGTGATATATCATAACAAACATACATACCAACTTCCTCATTTATAATAAAATAAGACGGACAGTTACAAGATAGAAGTATATTAGAAGACTTGTTAGAATGTTTATGAATACTTACTACGTATTTTTCAATAGAATTATGAAGTAAAACAATAAAAGTCTATAGAATTAGTATGCAACTATGCAGTGCTAACTTGATTCTCATAGTTTTAACAAACAAAATAATAATTATACAGATTTTCATAATAATTCCGAATATTTTAGCAATTTTCTATGTATAAGATTACGGCCACCTTGCTTGAGTAACAATTACTTTTTGTGTATCAAGTTTTTTTGGATTGTTTAATTTGTAGGTTAATATATAATCTGTTGCTTGCCTTGATACAGTGTAAGCCAATTTAAATTCACTGTTAATTGTTACTTCTATATCAGACCATTAAACATTCTCCCTGCCTTCATTAGTTTATTTACCAACAATTAAAGTTTTTAAATCAACATAATACGCACAAGTACGCTCTTTACCTTTATAAGATGAGCTTTATTCGTCAGTTTTTTTTAGTTACCAGGGCATTGGAAAATCAGCATGTTTCTGGCCATTAGAGTTTATTTTTTTTAGTATTTCATGACAGTTTGCTGTTCATGATAGCAGAACCCCAGCATGCGTACGCATTGTCGGGGCGATGAGGCGCAGTTGCCTAAGCCAACAATTTGAGCGAAGCCAACTGAAGCGAGGGAGTTGCTCTTTGTACTAAATACTCATATTTTATGAAGAACGGTCAAAAGAGAAGGAGGAAGCATTTGCTAGAAGGACTTGTCCTGGGCGAGGATAGGAACCTCACCTCATGTCACATATCACGAATTTGGTGGAGTTGTATATATATATATATATATATATACATATATATATACTACGTATATACAGTAGGTAGTTTATTACAAATCCCGCGTAGACCTAGCCAGGTTTTACAGCACGTAATTGACGGCGTCTGACCGCATTCTATAGACAGTGTGAATATATATGTAGACGCAGGGCTTCCCAGATGTTCTTCAGACAACCGTTACAGATTGCTTGGAGCCTAAACAAAATTACCTTGAAGTAAAATGAATATTAACTTTTTCGTATTTAATCGTGAATTTATAGCATAAATGTTCCCAACAAACAGGCACACCCTAAGATTCGATAAATCCATAGTAAATATTTGCAACCAACCTCCAAACAGGCACACCCTGAGTCCTGACTCTATAAGATGGATAGTTCTGTGTTAATCTTGATAATATAATTTTTTTTGGTTGGTGGTATGGTGGTGTGGTTTTTTACGATCAAAACACCGTTATTTATAAAAGTTTTTTGTAGCAAAGAGGCAAACGAGAAATCATCCATTCGGTAAGCACCGACGCCCATTAACATCCACAAATGCAAAGGCGTTATAGTAGTACGACAAAAATAAGTTACACCGATGTACCTGCGCAGATTACATTTTTTTAAAAGGCACGAAAATATTTTAGCTTTACCAGGCAACATTTTTGGCTCATTCGCCATTGGTCAAACGAGAGCTGGCTGCATTGGCATTCGTCAGTTGCCTAACCCAAAGTCAGCTGTCATTCATACAAACGTCAAAACTCATGCAGGACAGATATCGCGAGCCAGATAGCATGACGTCTTGTTATATTTTAAGCCTTATGCATTGTGGAAAAAGGTTACTATTGAATTGGTGTTACAAATAGGATTAGATCGGCTTATGTTGCACTTTCTGCCGCAACGATGAAAGCTGATGTAACTTATTTTTGTGGTACTATTATACCCGCCTGCACCCAGTCCCTCCCCGCTACGTTCGTACTTGTCGTTCATGTAATTTTCAGGGAACATATTTTGAACTAGTCATAGATTGAACGTATTTTTAATCAATTATTCAGCACTAATCAGGATTCAAGAAGAACGATTTTATGGCGTAAAATATGTGCGTTCTATAAATTTAAATACTCACAATTTCTTACGCTGCAACATAGATAGATCTAGAGCCAAGCGGAAACTAGGGTTGCCAACCGTACTATAATATTTAGCATTGTACTATATTTCAGATCTGTGTACCTATTATATACTATTGAAAAAATACATTTTAAATAGCCAAAAATCATGTTCATTGCTGCAGCATGCTCAATTGCTCAAGTGAGCTTTTTTTTAGTTGATCGACCAATTATTCTAAAGCTAGAGTACTATATTTGATTGCAGTATACTATATATTTTAATGCATATTTTTAAAAATACTATATTTCGCTAAGAAATGTTGGTAACCCTAGCGGTAACGCATATCCAGCCGAGTTAAAGTTAAAGGAAACGGCAACGAGTACCATACTGACCTTTTCACAACTCGAATTCAAAAAAATGAAAGAACTAATTTGATTTTGACATACAAATTGTCACTACATTCAGTGAAAAAATATCGTTTGATTCTGCATTTCTTTCTGAAAAAATCCGAGCAAGAATTTTTTTACAGAAGTCGACGACAAAAAAGAAATTTAGATTTAAAAGTCTCAAGTCGGATGTTATGTACTTACATCTGACATAATGTTACTTAAAATGTACTTAAATAAATCATTAATGGCCTAATCCAATGCAAAAGCCAAGTTTTTTTATAATATAGGCGAAACACAAACAAACAACAAAAGAGCAGTCGAAGCCATTTTCATGACTACCGATGCCCATAGACATTCGCATAGAGGCTATACATTAATGCTGCCCTCCTTTCTCCTCCCACCTCCATGGGCTACCGGCTACTTACACACCGCACGAAACGCGACAGCACAGCTGTCACTTACGCCAGTCTCGTGTAAGCGAGAGGTACCTCCCCGGTCGTGTCGGCCCAATTCGCATGCATACAAGCATGAAGTGTGGCACTACCTCTTACAAAATAAATTTCAAGTCAAAAATCAAAGAAAACGTAAATTAATAAAGCGCACACAACTAAGTTCATAAATAAACAGTGTACAGAACTGTTAAAAAGCAAACAATATTTTATCGGAATTGGAGACTAGTTTTTTAGGCTAAATAATAGCGGATTATGTTGGAAAACCCAATATCATGTTACTAATTTCAATAATATTCAATTCAGAAAGTAATAAATCTATAATTAATTACAAAAAATATCACACTTTTATTAATTTTCTGTATTTGATATAACTATGCACATATAAAAAAAATACTATTTAAGATCGGAATGCGAGGTATTTTAAATTCTGGTAATATTCATAATCCTATCATCTCTCCAATGGGACTTTAACAATCATGTAACGGGATGGCGGCAAATCGCTTCATGCCGGTTTATAGGAGTGAGAGAAACCGACCTGCCAGATCTATTCGGCTGCAGTGCAGCTATAGCACATATAATTAATCACTACAGAGTATAAAACAAAGTCGCTTTCCGCCATCTGTGTGTATATCTTTAAAATTACGCAACAGATTCTGATGGGGTTAACAAAGTTAGCAGGAAGTGTACGCTTGGACTGTTCACAGCGCAAATGTGATAGGAATGAACTACTGGCCAGAGAAAGACTTTGCTGTCATAACTCATATTGTAAATAATTATGAGGAAAAAATATTCATTGTTTTCTTTATAGAATGCATGCACACTGCACAGACATTATATAATTTTTTTATTAATATCTGCTGTGCGTTCAAGTTAAGTATGAACTAGATAATAACTACTACAACTAGTACAAGATAATGCGCAAAGGTATTTCGGGCAATGTTTGTTTTAATGAATTGAAAATTGTTCAAAAACATTTTTGTGGCAAAGCGTTCTATTGAAGACCAGCTATGTGCCTTCGCCTTCGTTACGCAGACTGGCAAAGGCAGATCCAAAGTGGAGGCGGGAGTCAGCTAGTTAGTAGTTCTCCTTATGAGACATGAATGCAACAGAGAGTAGGAAGGCGCATATCTGCATTGGTTAAAGGAGCCGACGAAAGGCAACGAAACAAGCGTATGCGCTCTTGTATTAAAAATTCAACCAGATTTTTTAGTATTATGCTAAGAAATGTCGATTGATTGGTTCAGTTGGTGACGTATCGGGTAATCTTGAGGCGTAATGGACACGCATTATGCTAGTGGTATTATTAGTTATTATTTATTTACTATACATTTTATTTAATTGTACGATGATAGAAAGATAATCACAAATCATCAAATAGGTCTTAGTTAAAAATTTGGATGTTTTTTGTTCAATGTATGTAAATATATTTTTCAAACTTTTTTTTTAAGCTAGTTTGAAAAAATCACATAAATATTTAATTATATTATCTGTACCAGTAAATTTATTGAATTTAAAAAAATTATTAAAACTGTAATTGAATGAAACTAGCCGATTATATTAAGAAGCTATATATCCTTCAATATAATATTTTGTCTTTAAGCAATCCCTTTACAGAAAGTATTATCTTGATTTACTCTCATACAGGTACTATCACACCATTAAAGGTCACATTTTATTAAGGGTACAAAGTCTAAATCATTTAAGATTCTGCCCTAAATGGGTTCAATGGTATGGCATTTTTTTTACTTATTGAGGTTATCAACTTATCAAGTTATTGAGACTCCAGCTGTACAATATGTATTATTTAATGTAAAACTAAACATTATAAGTCGTAGCTAAACCTCGAGCTTGATGTGACAGGACAAGAGCTAACTGTCTTCCATAGCATCATTGAAGTTCTTACACCACATAAGTCAGTATATAATATACTTTTCTGGAGAATAAAAAACCTAAATTTTGCATAGATGTCAAAATTATTGTTTTGTCACTATAATATCTGCAAAAAGCGACTTAGAACATCAAAAATGCCAATTTATATTAAAAATGTGATTAAAATAGTACTGGAAAGAATTGGAAAAAATGTGTCTAATGTTAAAAGGTTTTCTCTTGAGAAATAAAAAATAAATTTGTAGTAACTCCCTAGAACAATGTAAAGTACTTTAATTAATGCACACACTGGTATTAATTTAACAGTCTATAATTTCTATCATTTAATTCATGTAAGTAGTGAATGTGATGCCAAAACACATTTATATGCTTCTTCGTCTGGACATTATCATACTTTAGAAATGGTAGCCACCAAAATATGCGAGCTATAAAGTGTAATATTGAAGTTCGTTGAAAAAGTAAAAACTATAATTTATTAATATGTTTCGATTCATGTCATGAGCTTTCCCAGCTTTTTGGAATGATTTTCAGCTTTCCCTACTTTTTGGTGAGACTGTTTCCTAAATCTGGAGTCTGCAGTCCAATGCCTCAGATGACATGCACCTTTCCTTAACTAAAAAATACTTGAACATCCAGGTATTCCATTATGTCCAAATATTTTTTGTTTCATAATTTATTTGTGGTCCATGATTACTATAAGTTTAAGAGATCCCAGTTTAAAGCAATAAATTGAATCATTCAAAAAAAAGAGTCCATTTTGATTAAATCACATATAGGTTTTTACTATTACTTTATTAATTGAAATAGTAATACACCTTTGGTAGTAAATTCAAAAGAATAAACATTACCTCCTCCTTTCATAACATTGTAATTTATAGCAAGACTGAGTTTAGAAGTGCCACCACCATTATTGAATATAAGCTTCCGTTTACCTCTGCTACAAACTGTAAAATGTGCCTTGGGTGGTAATATAGACAAATAATCGGCTAATACAATTGAGTAATTAGAACTTTTCAGTTTTTTAAAGATCATAAGTAACAAGAATTTGGTTTTAATCATAATAAATTATAATTAATACTGGACAACTAATAGAAATTTAAAAAAAATGTAAAATAAGTAAAGAACTTTACTTTAATTTTTTAATTTATAAGTTTTGACCATTTTCTGTGTCTAAATATTATTAATATTTAGTTCTCCCACCATCTTGGGTCAATGGTAATCCTTGTCCGAAGGCCAAAGCTAATAAAGCCGATGGTGTTCCATTTGGTACCCTCTTAAAATTGAGTATACTTTTTAATCTGTCAGTAAATTAAATCATCAAACAATATGTGCTACACTCATACACCAACAAGTTGAACCCTTTTATAAATTTTTCAATACTACTAAAAAGGTATTATAAATTTAAAGAAAAATAGTTTAAGCAGCATGAATTACACTATAGAGATTGTGTAAAAGTTTCACAAAAAAATGAAAAAAACATGAGTATGTAATATACAACTGCTAGGTTTAGGTTTTTAAAGGGTCGGCAATGCGGGGGATTGTTGCGAGGAATTGTTCGGCTTAATACCAACAGCTGAGTTTCATCTATTCCTAAATCTAAAAAAAAAAAAAAAAGTATGGTATAAACGCAATTTAACCGCGTACAACAGTACTATGGAACCAAAAAAATTATTCTAGGGATCTTCAAAAAAAGAGCATTCCTCTTTTTTAAAGACCAGCAACGCGTCTGCAAGACACCTAGTTTTGTGGATGTCTATAGGAGGCGGTAGTCACTAACTACCTGCTCTTTTGCCCCCTATAACATTTAAAAAAAAAAATTAAGTTAATAAAGAATGTTTGTGGTGTATATCTTAAATAAGAGTATATTTGTACTTTTATATCTATAGATAATTAATTAATTTGTGAGACCTGCTGTTGTTTCTTTTGCCAGTTCTCTCTCAGGACAGGGCTAGGGTACAACTAGTGGTAGATGTAATAACTGTTAAAATTCTATTGTTACTACTACTGTTATTTGGAATAAAAATATTTTCATTTAGTTTCAGACAATAAGTAAGGCAGGTAAGTAATAAGGGCAGGCTTCCATAATAATATAAAGTTTTACCACCTACATTGGCAACAAATGTATCGGCAATTATGGTAAATAGTAATAACATCATATCACAACGAGTCTCTCTCTTAGTAATATGTAGTACATACACAGTCAACATACTTGCAATGTTTGATGTTCTGTGTGAAATCAGTGCTCAAGACGAGCACATTTTTTTTTTCTCAAACAAGCAATTGGGTCACCTTATGTAAAGTGATCACCAACGCCCACAGACATCTGTGACACTAGAGGTCTAACAAATGTGTTGCCGACCTTTGAGAAAAAAATAAGATCTTTTCTTGAAGATCCCTAGAATAAGTGAAAAATCATAAAATATTCATGTGATTGATTATTTGGTTTAACAGTATATATACTTTATAGGTCTCCATAGACTATAATTATTGTGAACATCATTTGCTGCGTTTTGTCCACTAGTGTTCTGAGTGATTTTTTTTTTATTGCATAAAATGCTTTACACCACAGGCCTGTAGTCTGTGCCATTTTCATTGTTGTTAGATTATAAATTTTATTACACTTATACTCCTAAGTACTATTGTAGTCTGTCCAATGGTTGTATATTAATACTAATTTAATAAAAACATTTGAGGGGATGGGTTAAAGGTGGAAGAATCCATCAATTATTTTCTCATAATATCCAAGGCTTATGTTTAAATGACATAGGTAATAAGATTGTGGTCTTTTATCGCATTTGTTGCGGCCTACTCTGCGTTCTTGACAAAGCGTCCAATCGCATCATCTCAGCTGTCAGTGGAATATGTGCAGATGTTTGTATCGCGATACTGCCATTACAGCTTGATACGCTGTCATGAAGTTCGATCTTGTTGGGCTTTGTCTGGACAATTATGACCATTTCGTAGGTCTCTGTCTCTCCCTGAGCTTCGTGTATCGTAAGGACTATTGATCCTTCTCCTCCTCTGTATCCCCGATATAGATTAGGGTTTCATTTTCTCCCTAGGTGTGGACTGGGAAGAGGGTGTTTGGAGGGTTTGTTGGTATTCCTGAGCCGGTGTATGTGTTAAGCTTCAGGGAGTGAGTTCTCTTAGAGCAGACATCCATGAGATATAATTGTGTGAATAACTCCTGGTTGATGAATGCTACCAGGTTTGGGCGAAAGTACCTTAGATTAAAGAGATTGTTCTAAGTAATTTATTGGTATACACAACAGTTGTGTTGTCCCTGGTTAGACCCAAAGAGTGATATTGGGACTTTTCAATTTTTAATAAAATTTCGGAGTAGGAAGTTGGTAGTGTTACGTCTGACCATGCCTCAGAGACCATGTTATACTGTCAGTCTTGTGCCTGATTTCTCTCCAGTCATGTTGAATTGCCGTACTATGTATAGTTCATTTTAAATAAATATGTGTAGGGGTGCAGATGTAGGTATATGTGGGTTATACAAGTTTATCAACTTATCTAGTTGTCTAAGTTCTAATGCTCATTCCTCTATTTGGTTTTTACTCTGTTGCTAAATGTAGATATTGGTTTTGTTCATTTATTTTATATTTTAAGTAAGCACTTTTTAGGTTAACCTATAGTAAAATTCTATGTATCCCTAACTCAAAGGATTATAAAACATTATTATTGTGTAAATCCTGGCATATTCTTCATTTACAAGTGATACACACTACTTACCATTACTTTGGTATACCACAACTAATTATATTACCAATGTAATGCATAATGCATAAGATAGACAAAATAATAAAAGACAATTTAACATACTGTGTTAATATAACATTGCAAAAATGTATAATATTATATTTTTGCAATTTTATATTAATAAATTTTTCAAGCTAATATGAAAATGAAATACTACACCAAACATTTAATAAGCAAGAGAATATGATTATCTTGTCACACAAGAATATTATCTAATTTGTTAATTGTAGTATATCGTCCTTAACTATCAATTTTAAGGAAAATAATAGTAATTTTTCACTTTGGATAATAGTGAAAATAAGGAGCAATTTGTAGTACAATATCATTATTTATTATACAAATTTATATTCAGAACAAAGTTACACGATTCACATTTCATTATTTTAGAATATTAAAATCGTTTTATTATGCCATTAAATAAGTTCATTCATACAAGAATAAGAATTTACAAATCTCTTTTGGAGGTTATGTTTACAAGCTAATTGCTAATACATGTTTTAAATAAAAGGAACCGGTCTTTCGGTTTATTTTTCAAATATTATATTAAAGGACAAGCACATAAATAAATACCAAATATTAATTTTAATAATGTAAAATCTCTAGATATTGCAGTCATTTGACATCTAACGTCGTCAACAAGTCTTGGGCTCAATGACTTCAGTACACTTAGTATTTACTGATCAGCTATAATACATACCAATTATCCATTAAAGTATGAACCACTATTTGCATCACATACACTTACACTATAACTTATTACGTTTGATTCCCAAATAACACAAAACATTTGACGTGAACACGTTCAGCACATATTATTAACACTATTTGTTATTATTTGATTTGCGACACCTTTTCTCACACACACTTATTTAACACTTTATATAGTCCTAATATTCATTTATTATTTATCTACAAACTACACATATTTTTATTTAGAAACTCAAAATAGTAAACAATCTTACAATGACACTACGACCATAGATCTTACGGCGTTTAGACGGGTACCACAAATAACGGAATCGCATTCCGATTTACGCCGAAGTATTTACAAGATATATACATTTTAGTATTGTATATATACATATATACATAAAAAGTGAAATTTTGTGGTTTATAAATTATAATATTTCCAAATACAAAATAAAAATCATTAATATGTTTCAAAAGTTGCAACAATAAATGTTACTCATTAATTCATTATCTCCTTATTTTACATTTCATCAATACCATGCCAACTTTAACAGTAATAAGCAAAACTATTACCAAAGTTTTATTTTATGTTTTTATATATCTCTACTTCATACTTCACCACTTTGTTATCTTCTTCATTACGTGTTATCATACTAGTTAAAAATGCAGTAGCGACAAAACACTTAATATCTAATAAATTTAGTGATCTAACATATTGAAATCCATTTTTTACTATATAATGACCATAATTTTATAAATTTCGGATAGAAATATTTTAATGCTTGAGGCCGAGATTTGAAACTAAGCCATTTAAACTCAAATAACAGAACATCTACCGCCATCTCGTGGCATTATATTGTAACTAATTCAGATTCTTAACCTATTTACGTTTATGAAATAGTCACATAGCTAAGCTATTTGTAGCTTATTAACAGGCAGTGCCATTCCTCATTGAAACCATTTCGGAAGAGGTCTGGTCCCCACTGCATGCTCGCATGCAGCCGAATTGGGCTGGCACGACCGGGGAGGTACCTCTCGCTTACATTAGTACGGCGTAAAGTGACAGCTGTGCTGGCGAGTCTTGTGCGGTGTGTAAGTAGCCGGTGGCCCATGGACGTGGGAGGAGAAAGGAGGGCAGCGCATCTGTATATAGCATATAGCATAGCATCTGTATAGCCTCTATGCGGATGTCTGTGAGCGTCGGTGGTCATGAAAATGGCTCCGACTGCTCGTTTGTCCCCGATACCATAAAAAATAATCATGGTACCTCCCCCCGATTGTGTCGGGGAGGTGCTTGTCTCACAAAACACCACCGGAAAGTGCAGTTTCAAGCACTTTGAGTAGTTTATATATCCCGTGGCCCATTGAAGGAGAGGAGGGCAACATGTAACTACGTAGCAAAAGTGCAGATGTATAATGGCATCAGTAGTCATCAAAAGTCAGACAACTTTTTACAATAAAAAACTTGTTGCAATTTAAGGTTATCGTCATTCATGGTCATTTGTCATCTACTTATGAGCATAAGGACGATTCCAGTAATTTAAATTGAACAAGCATGAAACATATCATATGGCATGGTTGGCGCTCTATGGGGGAGCTTACGTTCAACAGTGGCCGGCTATAGGCTGATTCATTAATTCAAGCATGAAACATAAGTTCTCATACTAACATGTTTGAATTTCCCAAATTACTTTAGTATTATTTAATCATCTAATGATCATCGCCTATGCCTCTTTCGGTCCATTCCTGGAAGTTGCCCACTTTCAATTACGCTGCTATTTTACTTTTTCGTTTTCAAACTCTTATTTATTGATTTTTGTTGTTTTATCTTACAGGCCTGATTATGGAGCAGCAATATTAGCCACAGTTCGGGTTAGGAATAGATGAGCAGGAGCAAAGAAATATACTGAATGAAAATACTTTATTATGTAGTCAAGTTTATTAAAATTTTAACAATTGTATTTATAAGAGCCACAGCCGACATAGCATAAGGTGATCGGCAATTTAACCGCTTTTAAGGTATTTCACCTTGCAGAGATGAACTATTTCTTTTAAACATTTTGGAAAGTAAACTACATTTCAAGAGCTATGGGTGTATCTGGAAGCTATTTACGACAAACATAGATATACATAATACATCTAAGGAAGAGTAGGTAATAACAAAAACACACACGTACATAATCAACCAATGTCGTCCCGCTGCAAGTTATTTTATTTTACGGCCCTGAAGTTATGTTGTGGAAGCGAAGCCTTCAAGCCTACAACTTCATCCGACAGCTATAGGTGCTCGTCGGGCAAAGAAACTAGTCTAAATGCCCTATGGGAGAGATGCATGCCTATATGAGAATGTTTATAATTCATAATACCTAATTTAACTGTTAAACTATTATTATCATGGTCAGAAACGTTGGTATTGGACAACAGCGTAACCATATCCGTGGCATATTCATCGGATGGGGTCTCCAATATAAGGCCCTTTTTTCTTATGATTACACAGGTGTAATAATAAATGTTGAGAGTTTGAGATTCTCCTCTAACCGAGGGCCCCTTTCGGGGCTTATGGCATTTTGCCGACTTGCTATTCAGGGTAGCAGCAGTTGCGTTGTCGTGTGACAATAACATATTCGCTAAATGATACAGACGTTTAGATAGAGACAGAAAACATGCAATGTATCTGCATGAACTATAGTCGCAGTCATTTGGGAAGGTAGGCTTTTAACTTGAGATGAATAAGCTCGTTAGGGCAACAGATGCTTCATAGCGTCAACCTTATAAAACCCAAATCCCACCTCATTTTTTTTCAGCTTTCGGCAAGACCCCGCAATAACAGCTAGTTCCATTTAATTCCCAAATTTTCTCATAAGTTCTAGACTCTTGGGCCCTATATGGAAATGCCAGTTGTCTAACATTTTACCGTATTTTCTATAGGGGTGCTCCGAGTAATGGTTTTACACTAGTAGCACAATTCAGGCCATCACCTCGATCCCTGTTAATCTCCGTTAATCCACAACTGTGTTCACATTTAACAACCTTTATTACCGCAAACTATGGACATCTAAGGGCAGCGGTAATCACTAAAACCACAAAATTTTGCTCAGTTGCTCCCATCTTATAAAAAATCATTTAATATAACATGAAAGCACTAATATGAGCACAGCAAAAAAACTACAATTAGAAATGCGAGGTTGTTTCATAAAAATGTATGCAGGCGTCCGCAGTCTGCCAACTTACAAAATTATTAAGTTGTAATGCTGCCTGTTGGTATTTTGCCCACAGTGTTAGAATCCGACGCGCATTTAGTCCAGTTTTAATCAGATTAACTAGAGTTTCGAGACCATCACCCTACGACCGTCTATCGAGACCGTTGTCTCGATTATTGAGCAGTGAATATATCCCTAATGGCCAGACGAGGGATTTTTATCCGCGGTCTCTTGTGGACCGGAAAATGTATGCAAAGTACCGTGAACTTTTAATCCCTCGTTTGTGTTACTCCATACAGTTGTAATCGTTCTATTTTAGCGGACAAAAAAGTCCGCGGACTAAAATCTCTCGTCTGCGCAGGCCATTATTTTTTTTGTTACAACGAATAATTTGCCTATTTCAAACTAAGTAGCATAGGTATTTGACTTTAATGCTTTATCCAAGCATTTAATTTACCTGACTGAATTAACTAGGTACCTACAACATCTATGTAGGTTATAGGTAATTTAACCGTCATAGTAATCCGAAAAGTCCCCATTATCCACCAGTTCCGATGATATTTGATATTAATCAGGAGAAGAACCGACGGCTAGTAATCACGTTCTCATCAGATTACTATTGCCGGATATTAATCACAAGCAAAACTGATCTGTTTATAGTGCTCTCAGAAGTACAAATGTGAGACTAAAAAATTTTGGAAAATTAAAAAAACGAGGTTATTATTAATCTATCTAGTGGTACGTCTCTTTACTCTGTGCTAGTGGTTAACTTGTTTAGCCACAAATACAGGTCGCGGACTCGATTCCCGAGTCGGCTGATTTTGGATTGGTTCACGTTCATAGGTTTGAGACAGGGTTCTAAGGATAGGTATATGTATATCCAATGACTTTGTGATATATTTCAAATTTTTTTTTTGTTGATTTTGTCTGATCTAGAAGAAAATTTTATATTTTGATTTCTTTTGTCTGATTTTAAGTACTTACCATTAATAAACCATTAAAAACATTTGTCTATTTTATTAATCATTTATTATTCATATCAATCATAAGATAAACATGACTTTTATACATAATGGATATATATCAAACTTGATATATATCGGATATATATAAATATCCGATATTTTGATATTTATAATAAATATCGGATATTTCCGAACCCTGTTCGGTGCGGTGTTCGAAAGTTTTAATAGCCACTACGGATTTTAAAAGGAAACTCCTTTTTTAAATTTGTACAACCTGTAAAGTCAAAGTAAAAGCTGTTTGTACATAGTACATACTGCAAAGAAAACAGCTTTTATTTAAACTAGGTACCTACTTTAATTTTGTGAGACTTAACTTATGACAACGAGTTTTGATTGTGACATGTGTGAAACTGCACTGCATATTTTTTGGTAAAGAACAATTACCACCAAATAATCACTACTTTTTTCCGTTGCAACATTGCCACGGATTTTGGTATCTAGGAGCTATTATGCTCTGTCGACTGGGCGCCGGCGACCAGTCCTCAGTGCCACCACACCAGTACTAATCGTCGGGGCCCTCTTGATCATTGGGGACCATCAATGTCATATTATGATTCCTGGCTCCAGCATTGCTAGAGGTTTTTACTTTAAAAAAAAGTCTCGAATTAAGGGTACGTACTACGGAATGTGATAAGTACTATAAACAATGTACCTATTGAGTACCTATTGATGTAGGTAGGTATATATAAAATATTCAAGTTGCAATTTTCTCCATATACAAAAACTTTAAAATTTATAGGGTTAAATCAATTAACCTTGTTCAGTCAACCCAGGCTTCAGCAGCAGCGCCCGCCTTTGCGCAAAATTTTGCCGTGTGCAACGATTTTATCGCAAGTTTTGAAATATAAGTAGGTATATACCTATATATAATATAATTTAAATACAATATATATATATA